>JBCNJP010000008.1:55361347-55388513 GCA_039602395.1 Deinandra increscens subsp. villosa
GAACCTTAACGGGTCAGAACCTTAACGGGTCAGAACCTTAACGGGTCAGAACCTTAACGGGTCAGAACCTTAACGGGTCAGAACCTTAACGGGTCAGAACCTTAACGGGGCAGAACCTTAACGGGTCAGAACCTTAACGGGTCAGAACATAGAGTTTGGGCATTGAGAATTTATTTGGAATTTCACTTCATCTAGTAGTTACTTCCATTAGGTGGGTTAATGATCATGATCCTTATATCATAAAAATCAATTTGTTGAGAGGCATTGGTCATGAGTAGTCTGCTTAAACAAGTTAACGGTGTTCAATTAATTTGATTTTTCTGTTCTACCTTTATGTACCACATGTATGGAAATGAAATTTGGCATAATGCAAATATTACATCTACGGTTAGATATTCATCTATGTTCGGGACATTTAAAAATATGTGATCAGCTGTTAGATAAGTACTGATGTGGAACCTCATTGAGGGTAATGTAATACCACGAAGCCTTACATATTTAAATGTCCAGTGAGTTCAGTCTTTTATGTTTTATTTTCTATATATTTAGGTACTTTATCTAACTGCTGATCACATATTTTTTATCATTTAGATTTGTGTAAACTCTTTTTAATAGCTAAATTACTTAAGGATTTGTTCTTCTTTGTAGCCTCTTGAGTGGGTAGTTGGATTAGAGTTGTTTTTGCAGCAGTTATAGAAGCATGAGGAGTGATATATATAGCCAATGTATGCAAAATTCTTCTTAGCTAACCATACAATTAATCATTATTTAAGAAGAAAAAAATATACAAAGGAAAAAGATACATAAGGCGGATACACATGAGTCTTTGTTGGCTTCTGTATTGAGAAAAGTGTAATCTATAGGTAATTGATCTGCTATAGATAAATGTTTTTAAGATTTAGTTGTTTTGTGATTCATGTCTTTTTATATCTTTGATGTTTCCATGATTTATTTGTTGTGAGTCATGTTTTTCTTAGTCAAATGTTCATTATAATAAGGTTAGTTAAAATATTCTCAATGAGAGTAATCGATTCTTATCTTATAACTGGGTCAGAACTATATTAAAGAACCATTTGAATTTATGAATGTCATTTGGGTCAGAATTATATCCTAAGACTATCAACTTAACTGTGCAACAGCAAAACAACATTTACCAAGAAGACATCCAATAAATTTATCAAAATAAATTATGAAAGACATACAATAGCATTGATGTATTGACCAGATGTATTCACTAACCTGTTAAGCCTCAAAAAGATAACTTAGTAAGCCAACCAACCACTGAAGAGCAAGCACAACTGAGAAAAAATTAAGAACAAATTTAGTGGTCATATCTATTACAATAACAAAAAGCTATGTTCAAAAATATATTAAAAAGTTCATTTTATAAGTTTATATTAAATGTTTTTATAAGTTTATATTAAAACTTTTGACCCATTTTCAACCCATCGGTCCTACCCTTTGCTTGGTTTTAATAAGTAATAGTCATAAAATCAACTCAATTCCAATTCCAAGTGACAATCATAAAATCAACTCACTGAGACTTCTTTATCAAACTCATTGAGACTTCTAGATTGAAGACAAACTTTTGCTTTATAATGTAAAAATGACTTTTGATATAAAAAAAAACAGAATCTATGGACCACACTTGAATCTTTTCTAATAAACAGAACCTAAATGGGTCGGAACCTAAATGGGTCAAATGATTGGGCATCATAGAGAAAAGAGAGTTTAGTACACAGAACCTATTTGTAATATCCCTTAACGGGTCAGAACTTTTTATTAATGAACTAATCAAAACTTTACAAATTAATGAACTAATCACAACTTATGATATGAAACTGCATATACTAACTAATAATTCAGTACAATGAATTGTGCTACAAAACAGTGCTACAAATGAAAATGTATATTCAAGTAGCCCAATTACTCCAGCTAATAACCTGCAAGAAGTAATTGAAATAAGAAACATGACGTTTAACAGTTCAATAAAGTACTTGCTTTTAAGGATAACCACACAAACTGCAAAACATATTGGTTAACCCCTTTAGGCTCAAAAGTTGTAACAGTATGGAACATAAATTAAGAGGTTTTGGGTCGTATTGTTTTATAACTTTCAGCTCTTGGAAGAAAACTATGGTTGTTTTAGTTCTGTAACTTTTCATGTTCAGGCTTGATGTTTCAACATCGACTTACGAAATTTAATGATTCAAAAGTCAACCCATGTTCAAATATTTGAATAGTTAGAAAGGTTATCAATTAATGCATGTCGATGAAGATTAGCATAAAACAAATTAGAGCCCTTGCTTACTAACACATAAACTCTAAGATTTCAAAACCTTTCAAGTGATTAAATTGAGGAGGCTAAATAAATCAAAACAAATCTATTACACTCATAAAGACACTTTATAACAAAACCTAACAAATCTCATTGCATCAGGACTAAAGGGCTGCTGAGTGCTGAAGCCAAAGAGATAATGATGAATAAGCCGGTAGAAGTAAAAAAGATCACAATGAGCACGTACCAGAGCAAGCACAACTGAGAAAAAAATTAAGAACAAATTTAGTGGTCATATCTATTAGTATAAGGTTAATTTTGGGTTCAAAAATGGTGGTAGAAAATACAGATAACTCAGATAACAGATTCTGCTGCAGGGGTAACACATACAGATGGTTCTTTTTAAAAATGAACTTTTTGATAACTTTTTGAACATATGAACATAAGTAAACAGATTCAAAACATAAGTAAACAGGATAACAAACAGATTCAAACTAAAACATAACTTCCATAAAGATTAAGTTCAATACATAAGAGTCATGCCTATAATCTTTTAGGAATCGCTAATACTTGATTACAAACTGATGTATAACACTTTCAATCGCTAATACTTGATTACAACATCTTGCTATATGAAGCATGCTGATGTAGCAACATCTTGATTACAAACTGATGTATAACAGTTTCACTGAGTAGAGTTTTAAAACAAAACAATAAGCTTATTGTATTAACCAAAGTAACTTTATTGTAAGTTTGTAACCCAATAAAACATTGAGATTTCTTTATCAAAAATCAACTCAATTCCTATCAAATTTGAAGACTTTATAATAGCTTCTATAAGTGTAACTTGAAATCAGAATTTAGTAATGCTAATAGGCTTCCAAGTGACAATCACATTCACTGAGTAGAGTTTTAAAACAAAACAATAAAAGTACAGCCTTAGCTTATTGTATTAACCTACTTAGAAATCATAGAAAAAACCAATATAATGGAATGTAGATCAGTGATATCATAGAATTCAATAAGCCCTTTTGGTATAAAATTTAAAAGAAGAATCAAGCAGCAAGTGATCCGGTTTTAGAACCTGCAGTGATAAGGTGAAAATGACATACATAACATAGTTTGAACAATATTCTCATAAAGCACCAGTGGTTAAAAATAGTTTGAACAAAAGGCCATAAATTCACTTCAACAACAAGGCTTTAACTACGAATGACAAACATAATCAGTGAACACTTGAGTGAATTACCTCTCCCACGGAATTAGGATTAAGCAAGCTTGAATTCTTCGGAGTTCCAGAAAACAATTTAACTATGAATGACAAAACTGAGAGGTTAGTAAATGAATGAATGAATGTATCATTTTAACTAACATAATCAGTGAACACTTCAGTGAATTACCTCTCCCACGGAATTAGGATTAAGCAAGCTTGAATTCTTCGGAGTTCCAGAACCGCATTTAGGATGAAAACAGTAACCACAATTAGAATTAGAATTAGAAAAACAATAATACAATTGCAGAAAAGGAACAACGAAGGAGGGGAATAAATTACCTTAAATCGACTGGAAAAGGCAGAATGAAGCCAAGCTCGACAGAATCGTTCTGAATTTATAAAGTGAGGAATCCGTTTGGGCGCCATCAAGCTTGAAGGATTGGAGATCTTGTCGTTCGAATTAGTAATCATTACAATCGAACGAAGATGAAAGGATGGAGCAGCGTGGGAGGGAGGGTTGATACGGTAGCCCAATCGAAGGGAGAGAAGGGATTGAGAATCGAGGCTCCCTTGCGAACGCCGATGAAAGGAGGCGGCTTGCGAGTTCTCGAGGAGGCTGTCTTGCGTGCTCCGCGTGATTAAGGCGGTATATGTGGTTAATTCCCACAATAACCTCAGAAGATTTGAACGGATGGAGCAGATTTGAGTTTGAGGGTTTACAACTAATGCTTAAAATACTTGTACACAATGCAAAAACCTTTGTACGCGTCTTAAGGATTAAGGAAAATTCATGACGATATTGCCCTTTAAGGCCAATATGTATTATATATAGTAATAGATAATAGATAAAGGGGGAACTTATTGTACAAAGGGGATTTTCTGTGTAAAGTGTGCGAAGGAGAGTAATATTGTCCGCGTACATTTGATAATCACGCAAGATCTTGCCACCTTGTTTTTTGTAGCAAAATGGTGTCAAAAGGACAATTATCACCATTTTGCCACCAAAATGTTGTGAAAAAAACCTCTGTACACACAAGTCATAATCACGCAAGTTCTATTACATAATCACGTAAGTTTTACGAAGACTAACTTAAAATAAAAAGTTTTGCCACCAAATATGTTTTGGTAGCAAAATGGTGTCAAAAGGGCAATTGTCACCATTTTGCCACCAAATATGTTGTGAAAAAACTCTATACACTCATATGATCACGCAAGCGTAATTAAAAAAAAGTTTTGCCACCAAATATGTTTTGGTAGCAAAATGGTGTCAAAAGGAGGATTGTCACCATTTTGCCACCAAATATGTTGTGAAACGCAAACTTCAGACGAACTAAATTTTTGTTTTGCCACTAAGTATGTTTTGGTAGAAAAATGGTGACAAAATGGCAATTGCCACCATTTTGCCAACAAATATCTTGTGAAAAATATATATACATAATCACGCAAGCTTTATTTCATAAGCAATTGCCACCATTTTGCCACCAAATATGTTGTAAAAAATGTACAAGTCATAATCACGGAAGTTATAGCTAATCAGGTCATAATCACAAAGTTATAGCTAATCACGCAAGCTTTATTCTCATAAGCAATTGTCACCATTTTGCCACCAAAATATGTTTTGGTAGCGAAATGGTGTCAAAAAGACAATTGTCACCATTTTGCCACCAAATACAATAATCACGCATGCTTTATTTCATAATCACGCAAACGTCGCGTGGACGCATAGTCGAGTTCTAAAAATAGTTTTTTAACTTCAAAAAAAGTATAGCAATACTAAACTCGAATGAAAGAGAATTAAATGCTCGTTTTTATGGTGTAATTTACTTTAAAATATATATAATGTCGTATAAAAAAGTTATAGACGTTTAAAAAATTAAGGGGAACTTGAAAAAAGTGCTATACCAATTTTACCCCTCAGCTCACTTCACATTTAGAATTTCCTTTTTATTTTTGCAATAGTTCTGGACTAAATCTAAACCATTGATTTCTTATATCAATGGTCCAGATGCCTTCGCACGCTTCGCATGAAAATAACACTTTGTATTTGAACTTTCACCTATATAAATACCTTGGCTTCCTTCCATATCTTATCAATTAACTTTTTAGGAACTTTACCCGTCTTGGGGCAATCTTTGTTTAACCATCAAACCGTACCATGACATAAAGTATTTACGCATCGGACCCACATGCTTATTATTTATGTCGAAGAAAATGTATAAATCTTTCTCGGCAAACTTCATTGAAAAAGAAGCACAACCGCGTTTGCCTCTTCTCGAGGTACCTACAATTTACAATTTAATGTATGTTCAAATTCTCAAAAAAAGATCATAGAACTAATGGAGACTTCAATTAAAATTACCATTTCTTTTGTTGTGTTCTTACAAATTACCATTTCCTTTACATCATATGTATTTTTATATATTTCATAAAACGACAACTACGGACCACTTTAATTATATTATATTCAACCACTTTAATCAATAACCAACCCATAGGTATAAGTAATGAAATTGATCACATATTAGGTCTAATATCGGGTTGAAATTTCAGTAAATTGTAAGTGTGGAAGCGGTGACGGGTGGCATAAGAGGGGTTGGAACCACCGGCGGAGGGCGTGAGAGGACTGGAACGACCGTCGGTTGCTTCGATTTTTTTCTTCCTGGATGTCATGTTGAACGGCCGGCGACTACAATTGCTGAAAAATGGACGGAGGTTTTAGGTGAAGAAGATAAACTAGGGCATGAAATGAAAGAGTTTTTGGTAATTATCTTTGTGGAGAGAGTTTAGAGCCTATTTTATGAGTAATTTCGAGAGGAGAGGGAATGTGATTTTTTTTTTGGCTCCAAAATTTAGGAGTCAATTTTTTATCCTAAAAATAAATGTGTAAAGTTTAGTAACTAAAACTAACAAAAGAAAAATTAAGACTATTAAAAAGTAACATAAAAATTAAGAGTATATATGTGTATATCAAACCTTAATCAACATATATTCCTTCGGTGTCGTCATGACGTAAGTATGTGTCGCCATTGATGTTTTCGTAATTACCGGGTTCAATACCAATAGAAAATGGTGGTAGATCATCAAAGTGGTCATATTCTTCCTCGTCAACGACATTATCCACACCAAGAATACGTCGTTTACCTTGCAATACAATGTGGTATCTTGGTTTGCTCGGGTCATTGACATAAAAAACTTGTGTTACATGTCTTGCGAGAACGAATGGTTCATATGGATAGCCATTACTTGTAAGGTCGACAAGTGTAAAACCGTTTTTGTCAACTTTAACACGTGTACGATTATCCACCCATTTACATTTGAACACAGGAATAATGATACCTTGGTAGTCCAACTCCCAAATCTCTTGTATAACACCGTAATACGAGTCTTTGGCGATTCTTGTCATTGTATATGATCATGTATGTCGAATTCGGTCGTTGATGCTATTATTGTCACTCCACTATTATGCGTTGTACTTTTTTGATCTCGATCTTTGGTGTAAAACGTATAACCATTAATGTTGTACCCTTGGTAAGACTACACTTTAAAATCCGGACCTTGCCCCAACTTGTTCATTGTTTCATCAATATCGATCTCCATTACCTTATGTCTCATCCAACTCGAAAGCTCTTTGTTATGCTTGTTCACATACCACATATTGTCCTTACCCGGGTATGTCACCCATAATGTATCTATGTGTTCATCAAGGTATGGAGTAAGACATGTCATGTGTTTTAAGATCACTAAATGTGCAGTTTCTAAACTATCGCGAGTTGGGATGAATGCTTTATTGCCGATTACACACTTACCATCAAGTCGACTCGAATGACGAGTTTTAGGAATTCCAATACTTTCGACACCTTCCAAGTAGCCTAAAAAAACAAATAATTAAATTGTAAGTTATATTTAACAACAACGCTAATCTTCTATATAATAAACATGAGATTTTATGGTCTAAATGACACAATTTAAGGTGTGCCACATTAGATTTTGATGATGTGTAATTTTTCTAGAATTTACAATTAAAATATTAACCTATTTTTATTAAAATCTCGCGGGTCTTGGGTATCCAGTTTATGATCCGAACATGATGACATAACCCGACATATATAATGTTCAAATCAACCTCCTTTCCTTAGTTTCACTCTCGCATATTAGGGTTTACCCTCTCGCGGTACACTTTAAGAATGTCTACTTTTGGATATTTAAAATTCTAGCACTTTAAGCATATTAACCAAAATACATAAAGGATCATAATCATAGGTCTTAGACCTCCTCTTTAATTGTGGATTGTATATGTTAATGGTTTAGGATTTGTTGCACTTAGGATTTTGTTTCTTACCTCTGTGCTCTTCACTAAAATTTGATGTCATAGCACTAGCTATAGGCTCATCAGTAACCCGTTTTCATTGATCAGTGGTTTTAGATTTATAAGGTTGTAGATTTAATATCACTGAATACATCTAGTAAAGGCTACTACTTAATCATTAGAAAGAACAAACTTTTATGTAAACTAAGAAGAAAATGGATTTCTTATTAATGTAGGATATCATCAGTTCTTATATTGGCCGGTTCTTGATATGGTTTCATCCATTATATACAAGCTATGTTTTTCTTAACTATGTTTTATTTTTTTGTTATCTTTTTATTTTCATATTTTGGTTGGGTTTACAGGCTGTTAGCAAAGTTTTGATTGCACAGGGTCTGTTTTTATAATTGTTATACAAAGAAACATAACAGTCATATTCCATAATCTGTTTTGGTATGATTTTAATAATTGTTAGGGACTTTGAGAACATATTACACATAAAGTTAGATAATTATGTAGCATATTCAAAGCATATATTAATATGTGATTTTGCGGTGCCAGTTTTTGGTTTAATGAGCGTTTAAAATCTGTTCCGTTAGATAATCGCCCTAGATACACAGGCTGCTACAAATCAGGCCGTGTGCGTATCAAGTTTCCCGTTAATCTATCGCGCATCATAAGAGATCTCTTTAATGACAGTTCTTTTTTGCGTAGCGTTCGTTCTTATAATTCTGTGTCTGCTATGATGTCCCTTTAGTTTTTTAGTTTTTTAGGCCCTTTAGTTTTTTAGGTCCCTGGGCAGATTTGTCATCGATTACTTAGTGGTTAATATTATGTAAAAAGCTTGCACTTTATTTGGAAATATGAATAGAGAAATCAGTTGTGAACTTCTCAAAGAAGTTGACAGTACATAAGTGATTATTGATATCCTAAAAAGTTTGTGTTATAATGAAGTATTAGTCTATTACATAAGTGATTATTGATATCCTAAAAAGTTTGTGTTATAATGAAGTATTAGTCTATCTTCTGTTGGATATGTTTTGATGGATAACAATCATATATTTCTCCTCTTAATATTAATTTAAACTTTATGTACTTGAAAAGATTAGTGATGTTGGGTTGTTCTTTTTTAACACAGGGTCAGGAAAAAGTATTTTCACCTGGAAACATGGAAGCCAGTGATAAGAAGGTCAACCTGAAGATAGATCTGAAGAACCGTGACCAGGCACGTATCGGTATAAACTATGATCTATTGGGAAGTCCTTTTTGAAAAAGCCTATTGGGAAGCCCTTTTTGAAGAAGTATTATTAAGTTTGTCAAATATGAAATGTCCTTTATACTGATCTTGAAAAAACATGAAAAATACATATAAATTCTATGTATGTCATGTGACATAATACTCCAAAATTTATCTCAAGTATTGATTTGCCATATAATATTATATCTTATACATTGGATTACTTTTTAGGACCGATGCGCGACGACACGCGTTAGGTGTCAAAGAAGGAAATTTTCAGTTATGGTTGTTTTGCAATTACTATAAACAAAAGCCAAGGTTAATCGCTGTCTAGAGTTGGACACTTTCTAAAGAATCCGGTATTCTCTCATGGTTAGTTGTACGTCGCTCTATCAAGAGTAAAGAGCAAAAAGGGTCTTAGAATTTTAATTTTAGATGAAAATGGTGGTTAGACAAATGTAGTAAAAAACAAAGTATTCAAATCTACTTTTTTCAAACTTATCAAATTAACATTATTAAATAGTAATGGCCTCTTTAGCTTTATCAATATTTAACTTTGATTTTTTTTTCACCATTTGCTTCATATTTTTATTCCTATAATTCTTTTTCACGTCACAACCTCGGGTATTTACCCGGGTCACTTACTAGTATATATTATTAATGTCATAGTTGTACAAGTTATGAAGAATGTACCTTGACAGAACTCTATCACCTCTTCAGAAGTATATCCTTCAATAATACTACCCTCAGGTCGATTACGGTTTCTTACATAATCTTTTAAAAAACCCATATACCTTTCAAAAGGGTACATGTATCGTAGGAATACGGGACCACAACTCTTTATCTCTTCTACGATATGAGTTATTAGGTGAACCATTATATCAAAAACGACGATGGAAAGTACATCTCTAGTTCACAAAGGGTCTCGACAATGTCCTTTTTGTTAGAACACACTGTAAATGTAAAAGAAAACAATAGTATTAGAAGAAAAGATAAGATATACCCTCAAAAGAGAAAGGATATGAAAATCTGTACGAAATACAGATTTCTGTATGAAATACAGATTTCTGTATTCATACAAAACTACTTTGGAATTTCCGAAGTAGTTCTGTACTGACCAAAGAAATCCTCATTTCTGTAGAAGGCTTCTAATGGGAAGCATTAATAGTCTTCAAAGAAGAGTCCTGAAGGAGTTCTGGACTATTAGAAAATAAATATTACAAGAAGAATAATTCTGCCTTTGTGTGAAGAACAAGTAAAGTGAATACCGACTTGGCATTTAACACGAAAGTAGTTGAAGACAGATGAAAAGAGATAAATTGAATATCTGCAATTTATCTCTATGTACTCTAATATACTCCAAATTCAACCGTCCTCAACCACCTTATCCACTTACAACTTGCCACTACTTCCTATAAATAGCAAGCAGACTTCACCAAGGAAAGCAAGATAACGAGCATACATTTCAATATCTTCTCAAAGCAATTACAACTTCCTCCCATTGAAAAGTTATTTCTGTTTATACATTGTTATACTATAAACTCGTGTAAACCATTATTTACATTTGATATATACAGAAAAACCTTTTTTTATGAATTGCTGTCTTCCAATTTGATTTACTTTCTGCAACTTGTTTATCTTGTTTAAATCAAATTGTGCCAACATTGTTAAAGAGCCCCTCATGGAACCCAACATTTTTGCCATTTATCCAATGCCTCTACATTAATAACCTTTGAGTGAATGTTGTTAAAAAATAAACAAAGCTTTGTGATTGTATGTCTGACGTTTTCTGGTAACAATCCACGAATTGCGATAGGAATCATATGCGTCATCAAAACATGGCAATCATGAGACTTCATGCCAAACAATTTACAGTCTTTCATCGACACCAACCTTTTAATGTTTGCAGAATAAGTTGATGGAACCTTAATATCATGTAAACATTTACAAAACTTTGTTCTTTCTTCTTTGGATGTAGTATAACATGCAGGTGGTAGGTAGATACGGTTGTCTCTCTGAACAGGGGCAAGCTCTTTACGTATTCCCATATCTACCATGTCTTTTCGGGCATTAATCCTATCTTTAGTTTTACCCGGAATATTTCATAATAAACCCAACAAGCTATCACATACATTTTTTATATATGCATAACATCTAGACAATGTCTTACATCTAACTGCTTCCAATAAGGTAAATCCCAAAATATTGATCTTTTTTTCCATATGGTTCCTTTGTCAACACCATGTCCCTTGTCAACACAACGTCCCTTGTCAACACCATGTCCCTTGTCAACACCACGTCCCTTGTTAGCACCGCGGTTTCTTTTTCCCAACATGGTTTTTAGATTTTCAACGCGTGAAAATGCATCAAATCGTTTCCTCATTGTTTTGTCCTCGGTAGTTCCATCAAACTCGTCCTATTTATCCCAAAAAATGTGACCACGTGGAAGGAATTTTCGATGTCCCATGTATACAGCTTTTTTCCAATATTTTAACCATCTCGAATTTGTCTCGTTTTCACAAACAGGACACACTTTTTTACCCTTTGTGTTGTATTCCAACAAGTTAACGTATGCTCCAAAATCACTTATAGTGCAAAAAACCATTGCCCTCAATTGAAAGTTTTCTTCCTTATAAACATCATATACATCTACACCTGAACTCCAAAGAGTTTTTAAGTCATCAATTAAAGGAGACAAATACATATCAATGTCATTACCAGGCTGCTTCAGACCCTGAATCAACAACAACATCATAATATATTTTCGTTTCATGCATAACCATGGAGGAAGATTGTAGATGCATAAAAGAATCGGCCACGTGCTATAACGACTACTCATGTTCCCGAAAGGATTTATCCCGTCTGAACTAAGCCCAAAACGTATGTTTCTAATCTCCTCCCTAAATTATGGATCTATGATCAATGTTTCTCCATTGTGGTGAATCTGCCACATGTCTTAGGTTTCCATCAACTATATGCTCAACTGAATGCTAGCATAATAATTTGGCTTCTTTTTTGTTTGAAAATAACCTTTTCAGCCTTGGTATAATAGGGAAATACCATAACATTTTAGCCGGTGGTCGATTTTTTGTCACATCATCGTCGAAGTCATCCGATTCATTTTTACGTTTATACCTTGATGCACCGCAATTAACACATTTATGTTGATCATTGAACTCCTTTATATATAACATACAATCATTTGGACATGCGTATATTCTTTCAACTTCTAATCCCATCGGACACATCAACTTTTTTGCTTGGTATGTCGAAATTGGTAAGTCATTGTCTTCCGAAAGAATGTCATGCAAAAGTACTAATAGACTTGTGAAACTTTTATCGCTCCATCCATTTTTTGACTTTAAGTTAAACAACCTCAACACGACATCAAGTTTTGAAAATTTACAACCTTTGTATAATGGTTTTTCTGCATCTTTAAATAAGTGTTGCAAATTTTCATGCTCATTATCGCCAATATTAGTCTCTATATCATGTAACAATTCATTTAGATTGGCATTGGGGTCATGAGATTGTGCGTCATCATCACCAAGGCATGGCTCATTGTTATTTGTACTCATTGTCATCGACGATGTGGCTTGATCAAGTCGTGATTCTCCATGCATTGACCAACAATTGTATCTAGGCATAAAACCATTTTGTACCAAATGAAACTCTATGATTCCGATAGCATCAAAGCTTTTAAAGTTTTTGCAAACGTTACAAGGACAATAAATACCACACTTTCTTCATTCATGCGATTAGCTTCGGCAACACTAAGAAAATTTTGAACACCCTTCGTGTATATTGAAGAACCACATGCGGTTTTATACATCCAATTAGCACGATCCATTGTATCTCTATATATACACACACATATACATTAAAAGCAAGTTCTAATATACCGAGGAAAATTTGTTAATAAGTTTTTTTTAATGAATCCTTTTTACAAATTTATATATATTTAGGGACTTAATAAATTCACATAATAAGAAAAACGTACCATAAGAAATATTCCTACTCTAATAAACAATTACAATTGTTGACACATATCAACACTATATTCATTCTCACAAAAAATTTTCCTCCCAAATCTACTCCCTAAGAAATTATTTTCTATTTCATAGTCATGATATAATTTCATTTATTTATTGATATTTATGAAATTATGACAACCATATATTAATTTTATATTTTATTTTAAATTAAAATTATGTTTATAAATTATTATTGTGTTCATTTTAATATATATACTAAAAACACTTATAAAATACCAATAAACACTTATTTAGTGTGTTTTCAAATATAATTGAGTAAATACTATTTAATATTTTAATAAATAAATACCTCATATTGTTTTAAAGATTCAATCAACGTTGTGGATGATATTCTTTATAAAGAAATTAATTGACAAAAATCATGTTCATAAGATCCATTACTAAATAGTTTTTTTTACCATATCAAATGATCGATTTTCATCCAATATGAAAATTCTAAATATCATGACTAATTCAATTGTAAGTTGTCTAATGTATACCGAGATAACATTTTTTTATCGTTGTAATATTATAATATTTTATTATAATTTAGAGTTTGTACTCACCAATGAGACTGTGTTCATCATAATATTGATGAAACTCTATACGCACCTAACTTTTCTATAAAGACTTAAAGTCTCAAGTTTGTCAAATCATAAATTAATTAGATTGTTTTTTAAACAACCATTTTCTAAACATGGTCAGGCGTATGTTGCTTTTTCTAAATATACAAGTAGATACATGCTCTAAATATTATTTTTTGATAAAGAGGGTAAAGTCACCAATGCTATATTATAAAATATAACTTTAGCTTTTTATTTAATGTAATGTAACGTTATTCCGGTAATAAGAAAATTATGCATAAATTATCAATTATATATAATTTTTTATAGGATTTAACCCGTATAACATACGGGTTCTATCATAGTAAATTAATATTTTATTAACAAATCCTTAAACATATCCTACGATTAAACAAATTCAAAACAATTCTTTAAGCAAACTTATGGGAGTGGATACCATACTTATAATATATAATAATCTTAATCCTAATAAAGCAATAAAATTTGTGCCACATGTCTCATTTATAAAAGGTCCACATCACCACCGCCACATGTCAAGCTCACATTGAATTACCAATTTAGTAAATCATCAATTAAGATTAATTACCAATTTTGTCAAAACTAAATTTTTATGTAGATTTGATTAATTACTCAATAATTTTAGTTTTTTTTGTATTTATCTAATATTATAAATCTATATTCACCCGTGTAATACACGGGTTACTAACCTAGTATATAATATATTTATTATTAAATATATTTAAGATTATATCTACCATATATGTTTTTTAAATAAATTGATTATGCAAATTGGAATGCATATCTATATCTATATAATAAAAGAAAGAGTAAATTACTATTTAGGTCCCTATGGTTTGGACCAAATTACTATTTAGGTCCCAAAGTTTCAATTTCATCAAATCTGCCCCCATGGTTTCAGAATTGTATCCAATTAGGTCCTAATGACTAACCCCGTCCAAAAGTGCCGTTAAAAGTCTATCACGTGCAACACACGTGAGGGTCGTTTTGGTCATTTAACATGTCGTCTCTCCACCCTATATTAGTGTGACATAACCGGATTAAAATCTCCATCAACCTGCTAATTAAATTCGAATCCCCCGACCCCGACACTCCGATTCATCGACCTGCGTTCATCTCCAAAACCCCCAAATGTCATTGCGAGTCTGGTACGTTCGTGATCCTGGCAAATTTGTTGATGAAGAAGATTTCTATGGTACGTTCATCTCCAAAACCCCCAAACATCAATGTTAATCAAATTTAGGTCAAGAAATCCCAAAATTCACTGTAATTTTATATTTTTTTTCAGGTAAGCTAACTACTGCATTCTCATTGAAAGTCAATCATGGAGGTTTCTTCTCAAAATTCCCTAACAGAAAGTACATTGACGGTGATGTAAGTTACGTTGACTTGGTAGATGTTGATGATTTTAACTTGAATGAAATGGATTTAATGTTGAAAGAAATAGGTTATTCATTAGAGGATCGAAGGTATTATAACTACGTGATTCCTGGTACAGACCTTAATTTTGGATTAAGGACACTAGGAAACAAATCTGAGGTGAAAGAAATGCTCAAATACATTCCAGGTGTTAAACTAATTGAATTGTATGTTGAGCATCATCAAGGGGATGATGTATTGGATGATAATGACAAAAAAGAAGTTGATAGCAACAACACAATTGAGGATGATGAGGAAGATTCTGATTATGTAGTTGATCAACAGGTGAGTGAGGAAGGTAAGACTGATAAAGATGAATACATTGCTCATGTAGACAGTGATGAGGATGATGATGTAGAAGGTAATATTGAAGAAGAAGAAGAAGTGGATCATGAGGATTTTGATAGCAGAAGTGAAGAGGATAGTGACACACCATTGGAGAGAGCCTTAAGGAAACATAGAAAGACAAAAAAGAAGAACAGAGATGAGGTGGTTGAACCATTCTATGTTGGCCAATTGTTTTCACAAAGGGATGAAGTTAGGGAACTGATAATTGAGTTGGCTGCACAAAGTAGGAGGCAACTTTATATTTTAAAATGTGATACAGTTAGGTTTAGGGCAATTTGCCTTGGGTTTATCCCAAATTATGAGGATGAGGCCAAGGGAGTAGAAGACAAAACTATCTTGAAAGGTGATGGGAATAAAGAGAACAGTAAAGCAAGTGGAAAAGAGAGTAAAGGGGGTAGTTGTTCAAAGTCTTTAAAGAAGGTACCAACCAAAAGCATTAAAAAAGATGAAGGGGGACCCACTTGCCCATTTGTCTTGCAAGTCAGGAATAAAAACAATGAGGGCACATGGGTTGTCAAAAAATTCATAAACCACCACACATGTATTCATACCCGAAAGGTAAATTTATGCACAGTTTCATGGTTGGCCAAGCAAGTGTTGAACACTGTTATAGTGAATCCTTCCATACCAGTAAAGTCCCTTCAGGAACAGTTTCAACAAAAATATCAGTTGCAGTTCCATAAGCAAAAGGTGTTCAGAGCAAAGAAAATGGCTATTTTAGAGATTGAAGGAGATTATACTACTCAATATGGATTGCTTAGAGATTATGCAGATGAAATATTGAGGACAAACCCAGGAAGCACAGTGGTGATAGATGTTGAAAGAGAATACAACCCATCAAGTGAAACAAGACAATTCAGGAGGATCTACATATGTTTATCAGGATTGAAGAGAGGTTTCAAGATGTGTGGGAGGGAAATACTTGGTTTAGATGGCAGTTTCATGAAAGGACCATTTCCTGGTCAGATCTTAACTGCAGTGGGTATTGACAGCAACAATGGTATTTACCCTGTGGCATATGCCCTTGTTGAAGCTGAAACAAGTGATTCCTGGACTTGGTTTCTGGTGAATCTTAGAGATGATCTTGAGCTGGCACAGAATTCAAATTTCACTTTCATCAGTGATAGGCAAAAGGTTAGTTTTTTTTGGTATACTTATCATATGGTTTTTGCATAAACTTATTTACATAAAATGTTCTTTAACAGGGGATTATTCCAGCTGTTGCAAAGGTGTTTCCCTGTGCTGAACATAGGTTCTGCTTGAGGCACATCCATGAAAACATGAAGTCACAATGGAGGGGGCAACTATTCAAGAACTTGTTATGGAAATGTGCAACATCCACAACAGTCCCATACTTTGACAGGGCCATGAAAGAGATTCAAAAAGTGGATCAGGGTCTATATGAGTGGTTGGAACAGATACCACCTAAACACTGGAGCAGAGCTTATTTCACTGGTATGTATGGTTATAAATTTGATATAGAGTATATATTTGGTTTGCATCTACTATAAATATATCCAAATGATATTATTGCAGGTAGGGCAACAAGTGATGTGTTGCTTAACAACATATGTGAAGTGTTTAACAAACAACTAAGTGGTGGAAGAGACAAACCAGTAATCACCTGCTTGGAGTTTATCAGAGAATACTTAATGAAAAGGATTGCAAATGTGCAGAAAATGATTGCCAAGAGAGATGGATTTTTAACACCTAATGCTGCAAAAATATTTGAAAAGGCAAGAACAGAGGCTAGTGGCTGCAAAGCTTTGTGGAATGGGGCAAAAAAGTATCAAGTGCAAGGAAGAGGCCAAGAGCAATATGTAGTTGATATGGAGGCAAAGAGTTGCACATGCAGGAGGTGGGAAATAAGTGGTATACCTTGCAGGCATGTGGTGTCTGTTTTATGGATCATGGCAGAAAATGGGGAACTAAAAGGAAGACCAGAGACATGGGTCTCAAAGGTTTATTGGATGGACACATGGAGAAGTGTATATGCCAACACAGTTGATCCACTTCATGGGATGGACATGTGGTTACCTTCAGCTTGCCCAACTAAACTGATTCCACCAAAGCATCATACTCAGGTTGGGAGGCCAAGAAAGAAGAGGAAGAAGAGTGCAGATGAATTGACTGAAATTGAACACAAGGGTAAGATGGTTAGAGTTGGCAATACAGTTACTTGCTCTAAATGTAAAAAAAAGGGGTCACAATTCAAGATCATGCAATGGAAGGGCTGAAGGAGGATCAACAGCAGCTGCAGGAGGTTCTACAGCAGCAGACAAGAGGTGTCAAGGGCATCTGCAAGTGGTTCTACAGCAGCAGCCACTGGTGGAACTAAAGCAGCAGGCAGGAGTGGTTCTACAGCAGCAGCAGCAAGAGGTGGTGGTGGTGCAAGAGGTGGTGCAAGAGGGGTGCAAAGGGGGGAGCAAGAGGTGGTTCAAGGGGTGGTGCTAGAGGTGGTTCAAGGGGTGGTGGTAAAAGGTGGATCAACTAAAACAGTAGTTTACTCTTTATATTTTGGTGTAATAGATGATGTTATGTAGTAGATGCAAGACTTTGTCACATTTTGTAGACATGATGTTATGTTATGTACTATGCATCTTTTTATTGTATTGTCTTGTGATGGTTATAGTCACATTTTGGTAATCTTTGGTTGTTACATGAATGACAAAACAAACACATTTTGGTACATTTCGGTAAGCTTTGGTTGGTACATAAATGACAAACCATTTTTTTAAGCTTTCAACAAACAAACAAATCAAATGGATGAAACTGCAGTTCATTTCATTGCAAAAACTACCCAAAGGTACAAGTACATTGCCTTTCATTCACAATTTCCAAAAAAACACAACTGATGACAAACAAACCCAACTGATTCATTCTAAACCTAACATTTCACTACCATTTGTTCAACAACACAATTGCAAAAAAAAACCCAACTGAGGACAAGAACACACTTGAGCCTCCAAATTCTCTTTTCCATGTCTCTTTCACTGTCTTCATACTTTATCTTGTTACATGGGGGATCAAGCCAATCAAAGTAGCCACAGCTTGCTCGCTGCCAAGAAATCCATTGATTTTGTAAGAAATTTGAAAAAACGGGCAATAATTTTGAAGTTGGAAGCAAATCATCAAACTAACCTCTGTACCACAAGTGTAAAATCGCCGCCCTGGGTTGTTGGAAGTCCACGAAGTGCGAATCACAGCAGGCGCCATACAGAAACACTTTTGTGTAGGTTCGTAAGAGGCTGCCATCGGAGCTCCGGTGTTTCTCCGGTGAGAGCCGTCGGTGAAGGGATTTAAGGGTTTGGAGATTTTAACCCGTTCATCACATTAATATAAGGTGGAGAGATGATATGTTAAATGACCAAAAGACCCTCATGTGTGATGCACGTGATAAATTTTTAACGGCACTTTTGGACGGGGTTAGTCATTAGGACCTAATTGGATACAAATTCTGAAACCATGGGGGCAGATTTGATGAAATTGAAACTTTGGGACCTAAATAGTAATTTGGTCCAAACCACAGGGACCTAAATTAAAAGAAAAGTTTTTGGCACCACAATTTGCCATGTGGCACCACTACATTCATCCTTAACAATTTTTCCCGCCAATAAACATTCACAAGCGGATCTTCTAATTTTGAATATATATATCCACTATTTATTTATTGTAGCGGATCTTCTAATTTTGGATATATATATCCACTATTTATTTATTGTCTTCTAAATTATTTATTAACCAATTATTTAATTACTTAATTTAATATATAATATAGTTTATTAAGTTACATCTATCTATATGTATCTATACTCTATACTATATAATAAACAAAAAGTTTGGTCATAGTTTAATTAATAAAAAATAAACTTGACATCACCACAAAATTTTGAATTAACCCGTGTAACAATTTGCCATGTGGCACCACCACATTCATCCTCAACAATTTTTCCCGCCAATTCTCCTAATTATGGAAGTGATTTGTATTTCTAATTTTTTATTTATTGCATTCTGAATTATTTAATAACCAATTATTTAATTACTAAAGATATAAAAATACATAATTGTCGTAGATTATGATTGTATTTATAGTTTTTTTTTAAAAAGTCACCTGTGTAACACACGGGGATAAAAAACTAGTAAGAAAATATAATGTTTATTTGTCCCACATTTCTAAAGACAGGTTTCTGAATGAAATTCCGACATTCTGGTGTCACTTAAAAGATTCGATTAATTCAGCCGGCCCTAGAGAATTTGGAGGACGAATTCTGGATGTGAGGAAGAGGAGAATCAAGGAGGAATCAATCCGGGTTAATCGTTCGACTTCAAATTGATGATTCGGTTTCTTGTTACTCTTGGTTTTCAACTTGTATTTAACTTAGCACTATGAACTTCTGTCAAGATTCTTACTTTATGTTTGATTTTGCACAATCATGGTCCTAGGCCAATTGATGACTATTTCATGATTTTGATTTCTTTTGGTTTATGACAAAAGTATGTATGGATTTGATATTCTTTAAGGTTTACTAATTTTCTGGAATTAATGCGTTTGACTACATGATTTAGGTTTATGATTAGTGATTGATTCTTGCTCTGCTTGTGGATGTTTTCCAGTTTGAGTAGGGTAGTTATGATTGTGTGACTGTGTGTTTGCAACTTGACATGTTTGCTATTTGGTAATCATAGAATCAGTTATTAGTTATTTGCTTAAATTTTGTGGGCTGCTATCATTAGACAAGCCGAGAGGTGATAAGGGTAATAATTAGTCGGGTTGGTTAATTACTTGGGATCAAATTATCCCAAAAGGAAATTTCCTAGGTTAGTTAATTAATCTGCTAATTGTGTTCATTGTAGAACTTTAGTGAGACTTCGTTTATCCTAAGATGCCCTAGAGTCTGTCGAAGGTGGTTAGGATAGGTGGGTTGCGACGGACTCAAAAGGTGAACTAACCGTTCAAGCACTAGAATTATCAGTTAGGAACAAGCCGGAAGGTGACCTGACCAATCAGTGAGCGTATTCGATTCTTAGAATTTCCTATTGCGTCACACCTGGTAAATGATCTGGGGTCCACTAGGGTGTTCTTAGAGTTGTCATTAAGATCCTGATTCCATCATCTTTGTCATAGCCGTTAGAAGTCAATAGCGTGGTTTATGAGTCTAGGTCTAGGTGGTACTGTTTCTCTCATCCAGTTTTCTCTCAGGTTTTCTCTATTTCCGGTTAATTAGTTAATTAGTTAGTTTCGTTAAGTTAATTCCTGAAATCAAAAACCCAAATTACTCTCTTAGGTCTAAGTTGAGTCTTGTCTAGAATATTGTCCTATGTTCGATATCCCGGTTTTCCTTAGCTTTACTACAATCTGATAGGTACACTTGCCTTTAGGGTTCGGTTAGTTTACGATTTTCGGTAAAATTAGGTGTGTCTAGGTCTATTTTAGGTCTAGGATTAATTAGTATTTTTAGTGTAGTTCCGAACACATCAGTAACATTCACCCAAAATTCCAATTTAACACCCTAAACTGTCCCGGTTTGATCAAACCGCCCCGGTTTGTTCTTCATTTAAAAAAAATTTAATTTTTTTTTATGAAAAATAAATGTATTGGAAGTTAAAAGAATTGTGAAAAAAAAAACCGTGAAAAAGAATCGTGATTTTTTTATAGATTAAAGTTAAAAGAATCATGAAAAAAAAAACCTAAACCGGGACTGTTGATCAAACCGGGGCTGTTTATTTTGTCTTTATTCAAACCGGGGCTGTTTGATCAAACCGGGACAGTTTAGGGTGTTAAATTGGAATTTTTGGGTGTCTAAGTAGAATGGGCGTATATATATATATATATATAACAATTTAGCTCTGCTTTCGATATCCAACCCTAATTCGCCGTGAACCAGAAATCAACTCGTCGATAAATTTTGTGCTGTTATCCGACCAACGGAGGCTTCGATCTACTTGCTTCTGCCAACGGCTTTCTTTTTGTTTCTTTATCCAGGTAAAACTAATCTCCGACTGTTTGGCCAATATCTGTTTTTAACTGGTAACGTTTTAGTTGAAAATATTAATTAGAGACTCTATCTACATATTACTATAACTTTTTAAAACGTCGTCCTTAAGAAAAGAGGTCTGAAGGGAGGTTTCTTTTCTTTGTTTGTCATTAAATTTTCTCACAAAACCTGTTTTGGCCATGCTTTAAAGGATGCTTTTTTTTCTTTTTCTTTTCTACTTAGATGGAGAAGCAGGTTTCCCATCCAAGATACGAGTCGCTTTTTGCTAAAAAGGACTCGGAGATTGAGATACTTGATAGCACAAGTGGGTCACACCTGCTTAATGTTCCGTTTCATATTTTGGAACTGATTATGGAGCATTGTTTTGGGGTCGAATACATAAACTTCCGTGCAACATGCAAACGTTGTTATCTAGCCGCACCATTCGTGAGATGGCAGATGTATTCGCCATGGTTGATGGTGTTGGACAATCATCGAGGCATTATCACTTTTATAGATCCGCTATGCGGTCACATGTATTTCATTAAAAAGCCTCAAGAATTAAAGGGTGCTTGGAATATAGTTTGTTCCAAGTATGGTTGGTTGTTGATGTTCAAAACCCGTGGATACAAGCTAGCGTTCTTTAACCCGTTTACAAGTAATATCCTTAAGCTTCCGCCGGTTCCTTGTTTGGACGAGTTACGTTTTCCTTTTCGTTTGGACAACATTTGTTTTTCAGCATCACCTACTTCTCCAGATTGTATGGTTGTTGGATTTGGCCCAGACGATCTCTATGTCCACTTTGTCGCTCAAGAACCACCATCATGGCACAAACATGATTTCGATTTTCGCTCTAATGATCCATATTATTTTCACTTTCCATCATTCAATGGCGGAGATGTTTATTGTTACACCTTGTGTAACAATGAAAAAATTTGCATTTTTAGAGACAAATATGAAGAAGATTACACTTGGGAGGTTGTTAAAGTCAAAGCCCCTACAAGTTGTGGCATATCTCCAACAAAGTACTTTCTATCAAAGTGTGATAAACATCTTTTACTTGTTATCGTGGGTGTTTTTGGAGAATCCATCGAGGTGTTCGAACTTATGGAGTCGACAAAAGAATGGAAGAAAATAGATGGTTTAGGAAAACACATGATTTTTATTTCTAATACATCATGCATCTGTCTGGAAGCCAAATCATCACAGATGGGTAACAAGATCTACTTTTCAAAATTATCATACGATGAGGACTCGAAGGTAGTGTTCTACTCTTTAGAGACGTGCAAGTATCACACATTTGACGACAAAAATATCCTAGAAAATTTCAATGCCGACTTATCTCAATATTGCCACCCTCATACATGGATTGAGCCTAGATTTTCCTAAGAAAATGCGTTTTATGCACATTAGACGTATTGCAATTTCTAAGCTATTTATGCATTAATTTTCTAATACTATGTATGATTTCTAATTTAGAGAATTCACTACAAGATAAATTACTTTTAGTGACTAAAAAAAGAGTCAAAAATGTATAAAAAGAGTCACTAAAGCCATAAAAACTTTCTCCTTCTCAAATAAAAAGTGTCACTGTTGGAACCATCGCTAAATGTCTTTTTTACTTCACTTTAGTCACTAAAAATCCAATATTTTTTTACTCACCACAATTTGCCATGTGGCACCACCACATTCATCCTCAACAATTTTTCCCACCAATAGACATTCACAAGCGAATCTTCTAATTTTGGATATATATCTATCCACTATTTATTTATATTCTTCTAAATTATTTAATAACCAATTAATTATTTAATTACTTAATTTAATATATAATATAGTTTATTAAGTTACATCTATCTATTTATCTATCTATACTATATAATAAACAAAAAGTTTGTTCATAGTTTAATTAATAAAAAAAGACACTTGACATCACCACAAAATTTTAAATTAAATAAATTTAAAATATGGAAATATATAATACATCGAATACTCAAATTTGATATTTTTAGTTTTTTTTAAACGGCATATAATTAAAATAAAATACTTTGAATTTCTATATCCATATCCAAAACAAATCTTTAAGCAAACTTGTGGGAATGGATACCATACTTATAATATATAATAATATATACTATATTTATTATTAAATATATTTAAGATTATATCTACCATATTTGTTTTTTTAAATAAATTGATTATACAAAATGGAATGTATATATTTCTAATACTCAAATTTAAAGTAATTAAGTATATATTATACAAAATAAATTAAGTAATTAAGTATATATTATACAAAATAAATTGATTATACAAAATGGAATGTATATATTATACAAAATAAATTGATTATATCGACCATGAGGCTTTGGCTGAGTGGTCACCCCTAGGCTCTTAGTTCCCTGTGGTTCTCCTTGTGAGTGACCCGGGTTCGAATCCTAGGGTTGGCAGTTTTACCCCAGTGGTCTTAGATGGAGGGGGTTTCTGCCAGATGGTTACAGGAGGGGGTGTCCTGGTTTCACGGAGGTCTGTGGAGACGACCTTGGACGTTGGCCCGAAGGGGTAGGTTACACGTGAAACCTGGTTCGCCTGCCGTTCAAAAAAAAAAGTAAATTTAAAATATGGAAACATGGAATGGATATCTAACTATAATATATCGAATACTCAAATTTGATATTTTTAGTTTTTTTTGTAACGGCATATAATTAAAATAAATTTCTTTGAATTTCTATATCCATATGAAATATCGAATGCATATCTAAATATCTCCAATTAAAATAAACTTGAAATTTTAATGGATATATATTATACTAGTCTCAATCTTTTAATATATCCTAGACTCAAATTTAAAATATATATGTACTCGGTCTGTTTCGGTTAACCCGAATAGCATAAACCTAACCCTATTACTGATCACGGTAGGGCCGGCGCGGAGGTGGCGCAGGAGGCTCCAATGAGCCGGGCCCAATGGATTTAGGGGCACCAGAATTTTTATCAAGTTCATTATATATATATATATATATATATATATATATATATATATATATATACTATATATAATGCATATTGGAGAGAGAAAGTAGGATGTCTTAATTTTAAGACGCGTACAAACCTTAATGCATTATATACAAGTCTCTAATGCACAAAAACTCCTAAAACCCTAGATATATAAGCTTCTTTTTCTCATTTCAAGTGCAGCCCTCCTCACCTCTCGAGCAACCCTCCCGTCCCCCTCTCGCTGCGGACTATATTCGGTGGGCCGACCACGGCGCCGACCACCGACGAAATCACTGTTACACTCGCCGGAAACAACAACCTTCGACATACTCTCTCTCGGAAGTGCTCCAAACTCGCCGGAAACAACAACCTTTTTACTCCTCTGCCTTGAAATCAAAGGCGAAATCTAGGGTTCCTCAATTTTGAAACCCAAAATCTTCTGCCGCCCGATTACCACCACTTCCCTGCCAACAGCCTCCACCGCCCCATCATCTATAGGGTTTATCTATGATTCGTGAGGTTTATCCACCGCCCGATTACAAACACATCGCTACCAGGCGTTTATCTACGATTCATGAGGTTCGATTCATACTTTCAACCTTTTTGCGTTCTTAATTTTGTAAAACTTTCCTTTCTTACTCTATTCGTCTGATAGCTCTTCGATTTTTCTCTTTTTTTGTTATCAGTTGTGCTGATGATGCCCTATCTTCGTCTTTTTGTTTTATAATTTGTCTTTGCTTTCTTTTTTAGTTTGTGCAGCTGTAATCTTCCTTAATCGGCCATATAAACAGACGACTCATGTTTCTGAACTGAGAAAACGTTTGTTTCTTCCTCTTTACAGCTTACTAAGTTTGTTTCATTTGGTTTTGTTACGTTTTTACAGCTGAAACAGAGCCGATCCATTTTAGAAGAAGGAGTGGTATGATATCAAAGCGCCATCTCCATTCAACACTAGAAATGTTGGCAAAAGCCTTCTTTCACATACTCAGGGTACCAATGTACATGTTATTCTCCTTGGTTTATTCAATATGTGGTTTTTATTATCGTTTGTTGATTTATTTGGTGATTTGCTATATGTGAGTTCGAAATTTGATATTAGTAGTTTGGATTTTGAGGAGTTCATATTAATGTTAGGGATTTCTTGATCTAATTTTGATGGCTGTGTTATTTACTACGGTGAATAAGCACATTACTTCATATTTTTAGTTTATATGATGCTTCAGAATCTATTTTGTTGTCAGATTGCTTCAGAAGGCCTCAATCATCTTGTGTTTGATTGTGCTAGGACGCCGTTGTATATTTTTTACAGAACCTTTTCGTATATCGTTTGCTGGGAAGGTGGGCAAAACCACTTTAATTACGTGTTATTTAAATTCAAATGCTTAATGGTTTTCTAGCTTTTATTATATTCTCTTATATAACCTTTTCGTATATCGTTTGCTAGGAAGGTGGGCAAAACCACTTTAATTATGTGTTATTTAAATTCAAATGCATAATGGTTTTCTATCTTTTATTATATTCTCTTATATCATTTTGCAGGTTGATATATGTTGTTTTGACAAGACGGGAACACTCACTTCTGATGACATGGCATGCTCTTTACATATCTTTCATGGTAATAACTAATGAGTTTATCAAGGCTTCAAGTTGAGTTTTACACTCTTCATTTTTGTACACATACTGTTTTTTATAACCTTGATGACTAATGCTTGCTTATGGGTTTTTGTTGTCAGGTAAGCTTGAGACCATTTCAAAAAGTAACCTTCAGACCATTCTCTTTCAGTTTGATTATCCATGATGCTATTGATTCTAGAAATTGTAATACGTCATCCCTATCAGTAAAGTTATTTGTAGAGCTTGTGAAAGATTTCATGTTCACGACCTCCTTAATCTACATTAGGTATTTTGAATGTTATTTAAATTAAGGTCATGTAATACTGGCTATGGTCTCTTTCTTTGAAACAACTTAACCATTGAAATTGTTCCCTTTCTTTGATTCATGGCTTCAGTGTTAGTTCTTGTGCTTCTACTTACTAGGGAATTAGCTAAGAAGGTGTTATGATTAATTTCAGTGTTAATTTGTGCTCTTGAAGGTCTGGCGTTTGAAGTATATGACAAGGTTTGTAGACATATTCTGTTGTTTCTGTTATAGGTATTCACTGAATTTAAATACTATGGTGATGCAGTGGGCCTGATATCATGTTATTTTCATGGTGCAGGATCATCTATTTCTCCTCAAACCGTGGAATTGAAGAGAGGGGTGGATGTAGTTGTTTGGCAGCGGGTCGTGTGAAGGTAATAGCTTCTCTTTAAAGAGTTTATATATACGTATGGAAGGTCTGACATCATGTTGTTTGTATTCATGGAATGTTATTACCAATTTGTTTGAAGTTCAAGTATAGGTACAATACTTCCATTCTCCTCTCTATGCTAAATATAGGTTTTAAATGATATATGGTAACAACAGGTGGTATTCTTCCAACAGTTGGACTTGTAATTTTAGACACAACATTGACTGGATATATTTTGACTGGATATATTCAGGCATTCTTTGCAGCTAATGGTATGTAATCTATCCATTTGATTTGGTTTTTGGACATTAATGACGTGTGACTGACATTTTGCTTATATTTTGTCCTCCATCATTTTGACTGGACGGCTAAGATTGCCTTTGAAATTTTAATTTTAATCTTCTTTTTATTCTAGCTTAGCAGACTATTCTTTTATCTAGCAACTTTTTGCTGGTGGTAATAATCT
>JBCNJP010000008.1:55389013-55429440 GCA_039602395.1 Deinandra increscens subsp. villosa
GAGCCACTAGTTATCTATTAGTTAACTATAGGGAAATCCCCCCCATGAATTTGAGTGGTCCCCCATGAAAATTAGTGGCCCAGAATGGTTCTCAAAAGTTCTCAAAAGCAATTGGTTCTCATTTGAACCTAACCCTAGGGGTGAGCAAAGTCGGGAAACCGAGATTCCCGTCCCGATTCCCGACCCGACCCGATTCCCGAAAATTCATAAAATTTGGACCGTATCCCGACCGTAAACAACATTCAGTATTCGGTCTTTTTGATCCTCGGGTTCGGTCGGGAATCGGGATATCCCGAGACCGAATTCTAGCCCATTTAACCCACATTTACATTCATTTTTTCGGCCCACTTAAAAGCAGATATATCACCACAATGAAACCCTATGCTAATATATATCAATTATCTCCTGCCTAATCACCCAATTTGATATTTGAGATCCAAAACCTAGTATACTCGATCTTCAAATTTAAACTGAATTTAATATATTTACACACAGATATAGATATGTGTATGTATAATCTATGGATGTATGTAACCACAAACAAGTTTGAAAGGAGAACCATTTTTTATGAGAGTTAACACTGAAAATTGGGTTAACAAATATGTATAATATTGGGTATAACACAGAAAATTTCGTTAACAACAGAAAGCACGTAAACTTCATAATGATGAGAATGTAAAATTACCTTGTACATAGATGTTTATGAGAGTTTATATACTTCTAAAATCTTGTTTCTAAAAGATAATGGAAAATTAAAAAAAGATGAGGAAGAAACTTGAAGTCCGATGGTCTGGCTTGCCTGGCTTGCCTCTGTCGCTTCTCTGTTGATCGATTTTTTTTTTTAAATTGCTCTAGGACCCTCGATCAGATACATGAATATAACATACATTTTTGTTGGGTTTAAAAAAAAGTGGGTGGCTTTAAGTTAATTCGGGATTTCGGGAATTATCGGGTCGTCTTCGGTCATACCCGAGACCGAGACCGAAACCGAGATCATGAAAAAATAGGGACCGAAAAAAATATTATGTACCTCGGATCGGTACGGTAATCGGGAAATATCGGGTCGGTTTCTCGGGTTTTGTCGGGATCCCGAGATTTTGATCACCCCTACCTAACCCTATATATATATATATATATATATATATATATATATATATATATATATATATACTCAGCTAATACAAAAGGTCTGTGAACTCTTTATTTTCTTTATAAAGAGAAAAAAAACGAAAATAAGCTAGGTTTTTAGTTTTTTTTATCAAGTCTATTTTTTTATCACGTATTCACATTATTCGCTAGTTACCTGGAAGCCTGAAAAAAAAACCCTACGAGAAGAAGAAGACTACGACTCGTAAGTGTACAGTCAACATTAAGAATTCAAGATCGCAAGCCTGTAAGTCTCTCAATCTTCGATTTTGATTGCTAGTTTGCTGGAGACATCATGTAAAATTAACTATCAAGTCTATTTCAATTTATTATAATATAGGGGCACTTTTTTTTTCTTGCGCCAGACCCAAATTTTTTTTAACGTTCTCAGAAACGGCCCTGGATCACGGACCCATGGAGTCATATCAGGTTTCGGCTCTGAAGCTTAAATAGGTTCGAATCAATCAAGTTAATCTTATTCATGAAAACTGTTTTTGTCTTTCATCTCTACAATGAACAATAAATGAAAACCTAATAGCCAACATATACTACTACGGTAATAACATATAAACATAAACATACAAATATATAAATATGTGTCATACATAAAAATGTTATATATCTAACTCAAGATTAGAACTCATGTACCTTTAAATAATGGTTGAATGAAGAACTAGCATGAAAAACTTGAATAATTTCCGTTTAGCTACTAATAAAAACATATATATTCAATTAATACAAAAATAATATCAAACAAAACTAAAATATTAAGAAATAAAAATAAAAAATACCTTACTGAGAATTGAGAATGACTATTTAGTTTGAAAGAAAAAAAATGATAAAGTATAGATGAAGTATATAATTTGTTTTCAAATGGAGGAATATATATAAGAGGTTTTTTCTTTAAAAAAAACGGGATGAAATTAATTAGGAAGAAGACTGACTTGAATGTTTTCCATAAAAACACCCTCAAAAGATCAATTTTACGTTTTGTTTATTTAAAAAAAACACCCTTAATAAATCATAAACATCCTTAATAAATCATAAACGCACTAAAAAAACACCCTCAACCTATCATAAAGACCCTCAACAAAACATTAAAAAAACACCCTCAGCAGAAAATTAAACACCCTCAATAAATCAATAATTAATGAGGTTAATTACAATATTAAAAAAAACACCCTTAATAAATCTCAAATACCATTTATTGAGGCTATTAGGCCAAAACACCCCCAACAAATTAAAATCAATAGCATCAATATGTCATTTTTGTATGACCAAAAAAATATTGATGTTTTCCCCGCCAAGGTGATACTCAGCTTTTTTCATAGCACTCTTTTTATTGTGATCATCAGGATGGGCGGTATGGGTAGCGGCTATCCCCATTGGCTTCCCCTTGGATCCCGACTAGTCTTGCGGCTACCACACCTCCTTCCGCGACTAAGGAGATAGCGGCTAAAAAACCAACCCGTGGAGCCTGCAAAAGCCGAACGAAACCGTGAGCTCCCCCACCCTTTTTTCGCCCGTTCAGCAACGGTAAGGCTTGAAAACTTGACTGCACCCACCTCAAAATGAAGCCTTAGGCTTCAAACTCTCTCTCTCTCCCCCTTCTCTCTCATGAGACACATTGCTATCGGAATGTGATTTTGAAGCCTTAGGCTTCAAAACCAACCATACCCCCATCCTCATAGCCTTTACCAACACTTAAAATTTAAAAAATAGAACACCTTTAAACATACAAATCGTCAAACAGTTCTTGCTATCAAAGCCACCATATAGTTGAGGTAGATGAGTTATACACCAGTTTTAAACACGTTATCGAACCACCAAAGACCACATAACTATCATTGCCGATAAGGTGTATACCAAGAAAAAGAAAAAGAAATAGGAGGTATATGAGTTATACCAACAAATTTAAACACAAAATTGAACTACCAAGACCATATAGCCATCATGGCGAATAAGCATACTTGGACCATAAGCATAATATTGTTACCAAAAAAGAAATCAAACACAAAATCGCACCAACAAAGAGCAGATAACCATCATTTCCGCTAGGGACCAGGACTATAATCTATGCTCAGTTTGGGCCAAACAACACCATCAACTTGTACAATAAGCATAGTATTTTGTACACCATCAATAGTAGTATAGTTTGCCATTAAAGAAAAGAAAGAAGAAAGAAAAAAAAACGTAAGAAAAAAAGAAAATACAGTAAAACCTCTATAAATTAATAATGTTGGAACCGAGATATTTTATTAATTTAGCGAGATATTATTATATCGATAAATTAATAAATTATTAATTTAAAGAGTTGGCTTATACTCATGAGGAACTCTCAAATTAATGTATCGACTTTCAAAGTTTTTATATCCGTTCACTTTACCTATTTGTAAAAAACAGAAACAAGGACCTTTAAAATTCCCATGTACATTCACACATTGATGAACTTGCCAAGTTCAATGTATATAGATCTACATTGATCGCTATAAAATGTCTAATGATACTGTTCAAAATCCGGTTGATGATGAAGTTGTTGATGATTCAGTATCTTTATAACCTGTCACTCGGAAAGAACATTGCAACTTTTTGTTGCAATACGAGAATACCGTGCCTCAACTCTCAAGTGCAATTGAGAGATTTAAAGATAAACTCAATATATATTTGAAGTTCACAAAAAAATAAGTGACTATAGATTCATTTTTTACTAGACAATCCTATAATTTTTGAATATTTTAGTAATTATTAATTTATAGTTTCGCTGGGACCAATATAATTACATTTGGGTTTCAATAAAATTATTATCTTATTATTTTATCGATTGGGATCCAATTTTGTACTGGTCCCAAGTTAGAACCAGACAAATTATTAATTTTATCGAGGTTATTAATTTATCGAGTATTAACTGTAATCAAGATTAAAGCAAATTAAAACGAGAAACTTACAAATAAATTAGTAACATTATTATATAGTTTGTAAGAGTTGTTTCTAAAATAAGAAATTCTAGTGTTAGTCTTCTTTCTGGTCCAAAAACCTCAATCTATTCCTGCCATTGAAATCCAAAACAAGATTGCATTCTAAACAAATTTACTTCACAAATATCATAAATAGCATTAAAACATGTTTCATATATCCAATCATTGAATCCAAACCCAGATTTAGCCATGACTGGCTCCAAATCAACGATTGTTTTCGCTGTTTTTACGTTCATCATGGCATCCAACGCTCATGTTTTCGACATCACAAAGTTTGGCGCAAGGCCCGGTTCCGAAATCAGTAAGGTAAAACCTTAAAAACACGACAAATCAATCGCGCTAAATTGTTAATAATATTTGCAATGGATTGATTGATTTCTAGGCTTTGGATGCTGCATGGAAGGCTGCATGTTGTGCACCAAAACACAGCAAATTGATCATCCCCAGAGGCCACTTTATGTTGAACGACTTCGAGTTTAGGGGGCCTTGTAAAGCCCCGATCGAGGTTAGGATTGATGCGTTATTGATCGGTCCTAGGGATCCTGCGGTTATTCCGAAAGGAAAGCAATGGATCACCTTTAGCTACGTGAATGGCATGACATTATCAGGTACAAAAGTCTCGTTTGAAAAGTTTGAAAGAGTCAAGTGACCGTTTGAAAAAGTTAAACGATCATTTGACTGTTTTTAAATAGTTGTCTCCGGATGGTGATTTTAAATAATTTGAGAAATCGGTTCCAATATATTATGATCGTGACTCGTGATGTCATCTTAGGTATTGGTACGTTAGATGGCGTCGGAGGAGCCATGGCGTGGCCTTCGAACAACCCAAAGAAGAATGCTCATAGCAAAAAACCGTGTGGGCTTCAGTATGTATGTGTATATTATAAAAGTTTATCGTGTAAAAACCTTTAAAATGTTAGAGAACGTGAAAACAGGAAGAAATGCGCGATAAAACGCATGAAATCTAGTTAGAACAAACAAACAAGCTAGATTTCATGTGTTTTGTCGCGCATATATTACTGGTTATATATCATTTCTCTCACATAACAAAGGTTTTACACAACTCTATGAATTTAACATCAAATGTATTCATCATTTATGATGTTTTATGTTGTAATGACACAGAATCTTAGCTTTAACTTCATCCAAAACTCTTTGATTACCGGAATAACTTCAAAGGACAGCAAGAACTTCCATGCTAACGTGATGTCATGCACGAACGTAACGTTCGATAACTTCAACATTCTAGCGCCTGCAGAGAGCCCGAACACGGATGGAATCCATCTCGGGTGGTCAAAACACATCACGATAAGGAACTCGTTGATTAGAACAGGCGATGATTGTATTTCGATTGGGGATGGGTGTGAGAACTTGCGGATTGAGGGAGTGAAATGTGGCCCGGGACATGGGATTAGTGTTGGGAGTTTGGGGAGGAGCCCCGGGGAGAAGCCGGTGAGGGGGATTTTCGTGAAGAACTGCGTGTTTACGTGCACGCAGAATGGTGTTCGGATCAAAACATGGCCCGATTCGCTGCCTGGGGAGGTTGTTGATATGCATTTTGAAGACCTTTCTATGGAGAGAGTTGAAAACCCTATTATCATTGAGCAAGATTATTGCCCTCATGGTGCATGCAACAAACATGTACGTGATTTCTTGAATCAATTGTGCACACCACCTCACAATCTAATCACACATCGTTTTTAAACGGCGGTTTAAGGTTACTATCAAACGATTGTTTGCATGTAGGACTTTCGTCATAGCGCTCTATTTTCAAACAACATTTTTGCATGGTTTCTTTTGAAATTGGATGATGACACTCGGGTTATTTTTTTGGTTGAGTTTGATAAATGGGGTAGTTGTTATCTAAGATAACGACTTTACTCTCATGAGGTTCACAAACTTTCAAATCAGATTGAGTGTTCCATTTGTTTTTGTCTTGTAGTTGTAGAAGTCGTTAATCAAGATAACGACTTCACTACAACAAATATGAAACCTCGTCCGATTTGTTCAGTTTATGAAACCAAAGACTATAAAGTCGCTAATCTACCCCTTAACCCTAATGTCAAACAAACTAAAATATGAGACCCATTTGTAATCATCTATTTTGTTCTATTTTCTCATCATGTGATTGTTACCACTATTTATACAGTCACTCTGATGACCTAACATGAAATTTACGGGTTTAAGTTACCAACGTAATCTATTTCTGAAATGTGGAACCTCGTCTGACTTTTTTAGTTCGTGAAACCAAAGTCTATAAAGTCGTTAACCTAACCAACTAACCCTAATATCAAACAAACTAAAATAAGAGACCCATTTGTAATCATCTTATTTTTTTTTCTTTCTATTTTCTTATCATGTGACTATGATCTCTATTTAATTATACACCCAGTCTAATGAACCTAACACGAAATTTACGGGTTTAAAATGGAATTTAAACCTAATTTATATCTGAATTGTGTAAATCATACAGAAACCATCATTGGTTAAGGTTCATAAAGTTTTCATCAAGAACATCAAGGGAAGTGCGACTACGCCAGCAGTAGTGAAGCTTCGGTGTAGCAAAGCAAACAACGGTTGCGAGAATGTACACATTTCGAACATCAATTTGAGATACGTAGGTCACCACCATGGACACGCACATCAAGAATGCTGCAACGTAAGGCCCATTTACAGCGGAAAGATAGTGCCTCCACCTTGTCGGGTTTGATTCGATTATATGTATATGATGTAAGTTAAATCACAATTGTCTTCTCCATTTTCGTAGCTCTTTGAGTCGTGGAGATCGTTTCTTCGTTTTGAGTTTTAGGGTAGGATCGTTTGGTAATGTGGTTTGAATCATATCATCTTCTAAAACTGTGAAATATTATTGTAGATCATGAAAATATGTTGTAATGGTATCTAAGGAGCAAATTCTATACATAGTTAGAGTGAGGTTTTAGGGTAGGACCAAGTCATTTTAACACTGTAGTTTGCATTAAGTTGTTATTTCAGTCCATTTTAATACATATGTTAGAAAGCTTAAGTACACTATATTAATGCAAAAATACAAGTTTTCACATAACAAAAAGTATTATTGTTTCTCTTAAGTAAAAAAAAGAGTAAATTACACAGAAGGTCCTTTATGTTTTATCATGATTTCGAATTACGTCCTTTAAGTAAAGTTGTTTCAACTAACATCCTTTATGTTTCAGTCAGTTTCATAGAAGGTCCTTTGTCACTAACGGTGTTAAATGTCACCGTTAAGCCAGGGGCAATATAGTCATTATTAAATCTTTAAAATAAAACATTTAAATAAAATAATCGTTGAAAAATATCTTTAAAACATCCGATGACGACGAACTATGAGATATCGAACCCTTGTCCCTTTTCCTTCTTCTTTTGATCACCCGGTGGTTTTGACACATCATTGGTGTCAACTACCGCACTAATCCATATAGCCTTCGACATACTTTTAGTTTGCAATACAGCTTGTTCAATTGATTCTACACTCTCAATGTAATTAACCAAATCACTTTTACTAATTCTCTTCGAATCCATATTTTCTCATACTTTTCTTCAAATTCTCCGGCGATCATTAAAGTGTGTAACTGGTGAATAACTCGTCATTACACACTCAAAACGGATCTGCATATCAACTACATCATTATTTGTTAGCCATGGTTCCATTTTCCCTCGATCCTCTGTTAATACCACCGCAAGAACACCATCGATACACCTCTGCTTTTTACCACCGTAAATTTTCAGTCACCGGAGTTAAAGCCACCCCCACCACTATCAACCACCTTGATCGAAACTCGAAAGGCATGGTAGTGTCACTGCCTCCATGAGTCTGCAACCATAACCATTCTTCGTCAGCGTCCGGTTTTGTTTTTGGATTCCGATCACAATCAACCTCAAAGAACACAACGTTAATGGATTCTTAATTATCCTTTTAAGGTACGTTTACAGTATGTTCTTTTAACATTCATCTGCGATTACGACTCACGAATCTAAAATCCAACTTGATGTTTGGGTGGGGACTGCGATTAGGGTTATAAAATGGAGAAGAAGATGTTGTACCTTATATGCCAAAACCATCGGATCTTTTTAAGTGTTTTTAAATGAATATTTTATTTATAAGTTTTATTTAAAGATTTAATAAAATGACTATATTGCCCCCGGCTTAACGGTGGCTTTTAACACCGTTAGTGATAAAGGACCTTCTATGAAACTGATTGAAAACATAAAGGATGTCGGTTGAAACAACTTTACTTAAAGGACCTAATTCGAAATCAGGATAAAACATAAAGGACCTTCTGTGTAATTTACTCTAAAAAAAACACTAAATAAAAATAAAACAGCAGTTTTACAAACTATTCATCGAGTGAATCGTCGATTGAATAATGTATGTGAATTCTTGAATTATTGGGTTAGCCGGGGTAGCCATTGCCTACAATTATTGGGTTAGCCGGGGTAGCCATTCAATTTCGAGTGTGAGGAGCGGATCGAGTTCTCTCTCTCTCTAGGATCCTTGTGTACCATACGTTTTCGGTAATAGAAACGTGTGCACGTTGAGTTTTAATTGTTTAATTGATTGTGTTCATCACCTCTTTCATCGTTATTCATCTATATTTTTCTGTTTCATGCTTGAATCACTAACTTCACAGGATTTCGCACGGTGTAGTTAGCATTAATAATATCGTGTGAGGACAATTTCGATCCTTATAATTGATATCAGAGCCAAGAAATTTTGTTTCGAGGCTCTCACGATATCTGGTTCAAGATTTCTTGTGTTTTTCGGGTGATTTTCATCAATTTTCGATTTGTTTTTGGAGAATCTTTGGTTGAAGGCTACACTTTGATTGAATTTTGTGTTGAGTGTTGCTACTCTTGGTCGGTTTTCGGGTTCATAGGAAAACCTGAATTTAATTTACTCTCTGGTCGAATTTTGAATCCAAAAGATTGGATTTCCTATATCTGGCTGTCCAATTCATGTTAATTTAGCTACTTCCGGTCTTTGATTTTTGTTCTTGGCTACGTCTAGTGTTAACAGATTTCGATAATATTTGGGTGAGAATTTGAATTTTGATGCGTAACGTGTTGGGAATGTTTTGCTAGGCAAAAATTCCTAAGTCAGAGTTCCGAAGGAAGTTCCGAAGGAACTTCTTCTTCACTAAGGAGTTCCTCTGGAACTTTCTCTACGTTACTCTGGAACTTTGATTTTCCCTCATTGCACAAGTTCCAAGGTATAAAGCTGTCAGGAAGCAGTTTTACTTTACGGCATGCTGTACACTGTTCACCGAAAGGTCTACTCAACTATTCACAGAAGCATGCTTGTACTACAACAACTTTCGGAGTAGATAATGTTTGTTTATTTAGCCTAAGGGTTAAAAGGAAATAAAAGAATATCTTTTATTTCCTCCTTGCACTCTATATATTAGTTTTACTTCATTGTTTAAGCAGCGATCCCTGAACTTATATTTCAGTTGTAACTCTCTTGTAAACATCATTGAAGTATCAATATAGTAGTGCTTGGAATTTATATCTCTTGTGCATGTACTTTACTTCTTGTTTACTAGTTACACTTTCGGATCAATACATCTTTGTTAAGAACACAAACAAGTCTGATTCTGCCTTTCTTGTTTGAAACCTTCTTGTAACTTGATAAGGTTAACAGGTTAACCACGATCCAACAAGTGGTATCAGAGCCTTGGCTCTTGTGTTCAAAAGTTTTAAAGAATTTTCTAAAACTTTTCTTACTTGAAGGTGTTATGTTTGCTTTAGATAAGACTGTTGCATTTTCTCAATCTCTGAAAATGAGTGAACTAAGAAATGGCAGCACTAACAAACCACCTACTTTTACTCCTGATGACTTTGACACCTGGAAACTTCGAATAGAAATTTTCTGTAAAAACACTGACCACAAAATGTGGGCTTCCATTCAATCAGGACCACAAGTTATTAAAACCAAATCTGTGACAAATCCAAATGTGGAGTTGATAAAAACGTATAAGAATTATTCTGATGAGGACCATAAGACCTGTGAAGGTGACTACAAAGCTATGTGGGCACTCCAGGCAGCTCTTCCTAATTCTATACTTATTGGTTTAAGAGATGCAAAACTGCACATGATCTTTTGAAAGCACTTATCGAAACGTATGAAGGTACAGAGGAGGTTAAGGAGAATAAGAAAGATGTCTTAAAACAAAGATATGAAAATTTCTGTCATAAAAGAGGTGAAACCATGTCTGAACAGTATTTGAGATATGTGAAACTGATAGATGAACTGCAGGGAGCAGATGTCACACTTGACAATGCTGATTTAATCAGAAAATTTTTAAGATCTTTACCTGAAGTTTGGACTGTCTATACAGTTAGCATAAAATACAGTCGTGATCTCAAAACTTTAAAACTAGGAGATCTCTATGGAATGCTGAGTGCACATGAGATGGAGATGAATGAGAAGTCTGGTGTTTCATCTAACCAGACATCATCCTCCAAAGGCACTTTGGCCCTCATTACTGCTAACTCAGAAAACTATTCAGATCATGAACCATTTGCTCCATTTTCTAAGTCTCCTAAGGGACAAGAGGTTTCATACTTTCAAAACTTTGCAAATGTTGCTAACAATTCTTACACAGGGTTCACTAGATCAGATCTAGAATGCATTCGTGCTGATGATCTAGAAGAAATTGATATCACAACCCAGCTTGCTATGGTGTCACTGAGGGCACAGAGATTCTACAAGAGAACAGGAAGGAAGTTTAATAGAGACAAGAATGCTCCTATTGGCCTTGACAAAGCAAAAGTCAAGTGTTATAACTGTCATCAGTTAGGACACTTTGCCAGGGAGTGTTCTTAGCCAAGAAGAGAAAACAACTATGGACCCTCTTACTCCTCTGTCAGCACTCAAACCTATCAACCACCTGTCAAGCCAATTGCTGCAATTCAACAAGTTGCTGATCCCACTCTAGTAAATTGAGTTGAATCAGAGTCAAGTGATACACAATCACAAGCAGATGGTTATGTCTCAGAGACCAGCGATGAAGGAAGTATGCAATATTCACCAAATGTGAATCAAACTGTTGATCATGATGGTTCTCATGAGTCAAATTCCTTTGACTCAATTCATGTAGGAAACATCAACTCTGCTCTCAACATGAGTGATCAACATGTTCCTGCTACAACTACATCAAACCTACCTCCTTCACAAAGAATACCGGGAATTGAGCTTAGCATACATCTGCCCCCAATTATTCCACCAGTTAGGCAAGTTCAGAGTCATGAATTCCCAAGTTTTCAGAATACAAGTGTCAGCAAGACTCATCCAATTGAGAATGTGATTGGTGGAGTAAGTGCTCCCATTCTTACAAGAAGCAAATCAGCTGCAGATGCAAATGTGTGTTTGTTTGCATGCTTTCTGTCACAAGAAGAACCAAAGAAAGTTGAGCAAGCACTGAAAGACAATCACTGGATTGAAGCTATGCAAGAGGAATTGTTCCAAATCCACAAACAGAAGGTTTGGGAACTGGTTGATCTACCAGAAGATGCTCAACTTATTGGAACAAAATGGGTGTTTAGGAACAAGAAGGATGAAAGAGGAATTGTAATCAAGAACAAAGCTAGGCTTGTTGTTCAAGGTTATGCTTAAGAGGAAGGAATTGATTATGATGAGGTTTTTGTTCCAGTTGCAAGATTAGAAGCAATTAGAATTTCCCTTGCCTATGCAGCTTACAAAGACTTCACTGTTTATCAAATGGATGTGAAGAGTGCTTGTAGGTCCGAAATCAACCAAACAACACGATATCTAGACAAATACGAGTGCGGAATCCTCGTATAAGCTTGATTCAAGAACTAAGTAGAAGAAAGAAACTAGATCTAATGTAAAGATCTAGTTTTGAATGAGAAACCCTACTTGATGAAGCTGATCGTAAACTAGAGAGCACACACAGAAATCGTAAACTTGTATTTTGTATTGAAAAGCTTAGTTACAATCAAAATCAAGTGGGTTTATATACTACCCACTATACAAATCGTAAACCTAGTTGAAGCCCACATGGCCCAATCATAATCACTAACTAGCCCACTAACTAAAAGATAAACAAGCCCAAAACAAATGTTCATGCCTCATATAATTATAGCCCAACAATCTTCCCCTAGGCATGAATCATTTGAACCTTCAAGGCAGCATCAAATCAAAACGGAATGAGGTTTGAATGTTGTTCGACCACCACCTGTTCTCCACAATCTTCTTTGCTGCCCCATCAAAAATACCAACCCTTATAGCATTCTCCATGTCATTCTCGTCTCCAAGGATGGGTTGGGTGGCCAGAAGCTTGATATCTCTCTCACCAAATCGAAGCAAATCCACCGGGTCATAAAATCTGAATTGACGCATCGGCTTGCAGAGAACCACCACTTCGTGTGTTGTTGGATCGTAATAGCAGCAATCAAAGTTTCTTACCAGTGTTTCATCCTCGATCTCGTCCAACATAGTAATCACCCTTGTGCGCTTAGTTGGTGGCCTCCGTGCTTCCCCAATAGACTGCCCTGTCACAGGGTCAGTCCCGGTCTCTCTCCACCTGACCTCCTTCAGCTCGAAATCTCTGAAATCATTCTCCATGTGGCCTAGCAGATTATCTCTGATCTGATTACCTTCTGGTCCATTCCATCTGTTAATAAATGGAGCTCTCAGAAGACTCCTGATCTCAGGCTCAGTCCAGGAGTGGAATTGAGCACGTGTAGAGTAGTACTCCACTGGACTATAGTCGTCACGGATCACGGCAAATATTTTCTTCTCCATATCGTAGTGCCAGCATAAGATTGCCTCACGACTCCCACGCTTATCAATTGAGCTTTCACCAACGTCAATGGTGTACTGTGTGGGAGCTGGTCCTTGGAAAAACTCCTTGAACCAGTTTTCGTGGAAACTTGGAGCCTTTGAGATGATCCTGCCACAGTGGGCGTAATCCGGCATCACTATATTCTCATCTCCTTCGTCAGTCTCCTCAGCAACTTGAGTTCCCTGAGATGAACTCTGACCAGAGGCACCCGTGATGTTAGGCCCTGCACCATCTGTCAGTTGATTAACCTTCCTTCTCAGATCCTTTATCATCTTGTAAAGATATTCCATTCTTTCCTTGTCTGCCACCTCATATCCTCTCATATATTTGCTGCTTGCCTCCTCCTTCTCTCTCAAACGCTGATTTTCTTCCATGAGAGCCTTGATCTCATTCTGTCTGATCCTATTATGAGAAGATCAAGAAGTTGATCTGAGGATCAGCACTAATCCTCAAATCAACTGGAAGCTCAGCAGCCATCAATGGGCGGAAACCTGGAGCTGCGAGTGGTTGGCTGGTCGCGGTAGAGAGGCTCACTCTAACCGGACTTGGAACAACGAAGGTGCTCTCAACCTCCATGAATTGCCTATCTTCACGTACAGGGCTTTGCACGTTCAGAATCGGACTAGCTTGCTGCACAGGGGCAGGTTGATCATCACCATCTTCAGTCTGTGTGAGAGACGGTTGCTCTTGAAGGGCTTCATTAACGGTTTCTTCTTGACCACTGGGACCCTCAGAACTGGGTCCAGTTGGTTCTACAATCATTAGGCTCGAGCTAGTCTTGGTGAACTTGAACCGTATGCTCCTAGGATCAGATTTCTTTCGCGGAGATGGTTCACGAGCAGGGACGGGTTCTTCCACGAAAGCTTCATCAACGTTTAAATTCAGCTCAGGAGGTGTATCATCACTCCCAGACGACCCAATCATATCTTCTCTTGACCTTTTATGGGTTAGTGGCTCCAAGTCCCCATAAATATCATCTTCAGCTATGTCCTGGCCAATGAGGATGTCATCCATTATATTTTCTTCATCTGAGGGAATGACATCATCTTCTTGAACATTGACAGCTGGAGTTACTGTCAAGTCTTGGTCTTCGGCAATCGATGCATTAACTACAGGAACATCTGCCTCAGGCTCAGAGTCATCCAACACTTGTTCCCGAGCCACTTCTGGAAATGCACCTCTCTTAACCCACTCCAATCTTCCTTCAAAAGTCTGCTTGCCTGGTCTGTCTTGGGTTTGCAGACCAAAGACTCCAGAATCCATGACCTTCACATCAAGCTTCTCAACTCTCTCCTCTATCATCGGATACTTCTTCATCACTACCATCTGAACGAACCTTGGCGTCATCAAAAACTGCTCTCTGGCACTCAGCATGGCATTGACTGCCCAGTCTAGCAGCATCATCTTTGAAAAATTGAACTTCCAATCAAATGCTAGGGCTACAAATGCAGTTCCATGAATTTGATTCAGTTGATCGAAACTGGTCCTCTTCCCTAGGAAAGACTTCTGCATATAATGTGCTAGGCACCTCCAGTAGTGCGGCAGAAGCTTTTTGAAGATTGGCGGAAACTTCCCCTCGTACCCCATAGATTGAGCACCAGCAAGAACTACCTCCTTTGTGTATGTGATAGGATCAGAAGCTTCATCTGTGATGTTCAGGCCCTGCCTTATGTCTTCTTCTTCAATGACAATTTGCCTGTTATTGACCGTTGCGGTAATCCTAGTCTTGTCAGAATTTACCCTGGCAGTTCCCCAAAATTCTCTAACCAGCATCTCGTCGATAAGTACATTTTTCCTCAAGGCATGGTTAATCTTGCATGTGTTCATTCCGGCCACCAGTGAGTAAAATAATTCCATGTGTTTTTCTGGCGGATCTTCAAGATATGCCGGCATACAGTGGTCTGGTTCATATTTTATGTCTCCAATCAGCATCTCTTCAGCCATCTGAGTAAGACAAGACATATGCATCAGACATGATTATTAAGCAATTATGATTATTTACCCTTAACGTGTTCAATTGACGATCACAGTTTACTTTTCAACTTCACAAAATTTCAATTTGAACATTTTTTTTTTAGGGAAAATAATTGAATTTAGAACACGCTCACAAACACCGACAAATTTTATCTCAAAACCATTCAATTTTAAAGAGATTCTTAAATTAATTAAGTGTTTAAAGCATTAATTCTTATTTTAAAACGGTTTACGATCCAACATATGGGTTTACGATCGGCTTAATGGGTTCACGATTACTTTAAAAGCGGCCCAATCGTAATTAGCAAGACCCAATCGTAAACGGTCAAAATTATATCAGGCCCGATCGTAAACAACCAAACACAATTTGTCGTTTTCTCCGGGTCGTAAACACCCTTATCGTGAACATGGAGTCGTAAATGATAATCGTAAACACCCCACTGTTCATCTTCTTCATGTTATGATCGGAAACACCGAAATCCGCCATAGATTGCACCTGCAACTCATCGTAAACGCCATTAACCATATGAATATTCAAGATTATCTCAAAATAACTACCTTATAACAGTTCACGAGACAAATCCCACACAAAAGCTTCTTGCAATCGACACACACACACAAAATATCGACCGATGATATTTTTTTAGGGCTTGGAACGGGTAACCTAGAAACGAGGGTGAAAATGGTCGATAAACAGAGGGGTCTTGGTCGGAATCGAGTGACGAGAGCGGTGGTGATGTTTGTTTGTGAGATGGTGGACGGAATCGGGTCAGGTGAGGGTTTCCGGCGAGGGGTGCGGTGGTTAGGGTTTGAAGGCGGAGGAGTCGTGAACGGTGAGTAAGAGAGAGAAAGTGATCGTAAATGGGTATTTTATATAAATAAATTTACACTAAGCCCCCTCCCTAAAACCGTAAACATGAAAGTTTACAATCTGCCCCTTACACTTTCAAAACACAAACAAGTTTACCCCAAACTTGATAAAATGATAATTCTCATAAAATTTGTCAATTTTAAAACTTTGAGAATTTTACAAAACTTCCCCTCAGACTCATACCCGAGTATCCGATCATGATCAATAAAAAATTTAAAAGATAAAACAGATAACATCAAAACCAAATTAAAATATTTACAAACTTACCTCAGAAATTTAAAATATTCACATACCTGGTGCTGGTATTTTTCACAGATAATTTCAGACAGGTCTTTGACTGAGGAACCCTTTTCAGCTTTCGTTACTAGACACTCTAGACAATTGTCAGGTGGTTTAAACACAGAAACTCACATCCAGTAAAGTGCTTAACTATAGTACAGATTTACCGATATGTTTAACCGTCCCCACACCCAATTTTCCATAGCAAAACCTACCCAACCTCAGAGTTTATTGAGGATTCACAAACCCCCAACTTGAGGAACCATGCAATACTGCTTTTGACTACCACTTATTTTCTGTTTTTCATACATTATCAGTTGATGATCAGGTCGGCCGCATAAGCACGCAGAGAAGACCAACTGAATGATTTTATTTTCTTTTCTTTTTCTTTTTCAGAATATTCATTTTTTGAATTCTTTTTCTTTTTCTTTTCTGTGGTGTTGTCTTATACAGTATAAGCATGGCGTGTGAGAGAGTGAATACTAGGTAAATACCACTCTCAACCCGTTTTTGTCGGGACTCAGTTTTTTAAACCATGTAGACTAGGATGGGAAACTAAACATGTATAGAGTTTAAGATTACTGCACTTACATAGATGATCATTGTTTTGGTTGAGCTTACCGACATATCATCTTCGAGCAATCTTTCACATCAGCCTTACACGTGTCAGTCTCCAACCGTCTTTGAACGATTTTTCATTTTAAGTCCTATCAAAAGACATCATAAAAACTTTTCAGTTTAACCAGCACCATTTCTTCCCCTGTTTTTGTGAGGCTTTTGAAACAAGACTCAATTTTTCAGTCATTTTCTATTTTATTTTTTTTTTATTTTTTTTATTTTTTTTAAATATATATTTTTTTAAGAAAAATTTAAAAAACCAAAAACTTTGTACAAAAACATAGATGATCAGATCATTCCTCGAAGGCAATCATCTTCAGGCCTTCAACACAAGATTCAAAATTAGGACGAGGAAGGGGTTTTGTAAAGATGTCCGAAACATTCTGATCGGAGCTTACCTTTTGTAGCTGAATCAGCTCACGATCAAAGCAATCACGAATAAAATGTACCTTGATATCAATGTGCTTGGTTTTGGAATGTTGGACAGGGTTTTTCACAATCTCAAGAGCAGCAGCATTATCACAAAATATGGGAGTGTTAACGAATTCCATACCGTAATCCGTGAGCTGGTTTTGGATCCACACTACCTGTGAAGTACCGGCAGATGCGGCCACGTACTCAGCTTCTGCAGTTGATTTGGATACGGTATGCTGCTTCTTGCTCTGCCAAGAGATGAGCCTATCTCCCAGGTACTGACATCCTCCAGTAGTAGATTTCCTGTCAAGGTCACTACCTCCATAATCACTGTCAGTAAAAGCATATAATTGAAAATCAGTGTTCTTCGGGTACCAAAGACCAAGCCTAGGCCTGCCCTTCAGATACCTGAAGATACGCTTAACAGCAGCTAAATGAGAGAGTTTAGGGTTAGCCTGATATCGAGCACACACGCAAACTGCATACATGATGTCTGGCCTGCTTGCTGTCAAGTACATTAGTGATCCAATCATCGACCGATAATGGAATTCACTCACTGACTCTCCGTTAAGATCTGCTGACAAGAGTGGTCTGGATGCCATGGGAGTGGCGATGGGCTTGCAATCCTGCATCTTGAACTTTTCCAGAATCTCATTCACATACTTCTCCTGATGAATAAGAATCCCAGAATCATTCTGCTTGACTTGAAGTGCAAGAAAGAAACTCATCTCGCCTTGGTCACTCATCTCAAACTTCTTCTTCATGATCTCCTCAAATTCGGTGCACAATTCTTCGTTTGTCGATCCGTAGATAATATCATCTACATACACTTGCACCATGATAATGTCTTCTCTCACCCTCTTCCGAAACAAAGTTTGATCAACGACTCCTCTTGTATATCCATTCTCCACCAGGTGATTGGACAACGTTTCATACCAGGTTCTAGGAGCTTGATGCAAACCATACAAAGCCTTATCCAGCAGATAAACGTGATCTGGATTTTCTTCATCTATGAACCCTGGTGGTTGAGCAACATAGACTTCCTCGTTCATCTCTGCATACAGGAAGGCAGTCTTCACATCCATCTGATGTACGGTAAAATTGAGATACGAAGCCACAGCTAGAAAGATCCGAATTGCTTCCAATCTTGCCACCGGAGCGTAAACCTCATCATAGTCGATACCGTGGACTTGCATGTGCCCTTGTACTATCAGCCTTGCTTTGTTTCTAACAATGATCCCTGAGTCATCTTTTTTGTTCTTGTACAACCATCTCGTGGGAATCACCTTCTTGTCCTCTGGCCGCTTCACAAGACGCCACACTCCCAGCTTTGAAAATTGATTGAGTTCATTGTGCATGGCCTCCATCCAGTTTGGATCTTTGAGAGCAACCATCACATTGGGAGGTTCAATCTGGGAGATGAAGCAGGAAAACTGTGACAACCGCCAATTTTCCAGGTTAACTCCGTTAACAACTTGTGTTATGTTTCGATAACGTCCGTTACATCGGTTAACTAGAATAGTTACACGAGCGTTGCACATGAGTCTAGACGTCGGTTAACCTACCTGAATAATTATATTTTGTTATTGTATGTAAATCATGTTTTATGATTTCATGAAAGCGTTTTATCATTTTATGTGGCAATGATATCTAGGATTTTATGTGGTATATAGGTATATATATACATTATATTTTATGATCTTATGTGGCGACATGCCAAGTAATCGTACGAACGTTTATATACTTTTGTTAGAATTTAAAAAAACATATAGTTATGGGGCATAGCTATGATTTTATGTGAAATGTATATAGATTATACTTTTATAAAACTTCGTTCGTTAAAAATGTTTTGACGTACACTCGAAAATCATCGCCTAGTTATCCTTCGTTAGACTTCATTAGTGTTCGTTAGACGTTTCTAACTTCGAGGGGCCAAATTCGTAACTTTCCTAAACTTATATTCTATTTAATAACCTGGAGGGACCTGAGTGTCATTACCAAAAATGATGTGCTATCCTTGTAATTAAGAGAAGGACTGATTGTGTCATTACCCAATAGTGGAGTAAATGACATTTACGAGCAGCGTATGTGGTGTCCGGTTCGTTCGACGGGAATTCAAAATCGACGGTTTCAAATTGGCTCATCAATTCTCCAATCAAGTCTCTCTTGATTACTAGGATCATAATGTTATTCAAGAGCCATTCAATTGCAACACAACGCCTCTCGAGCCCTCTCTTTTCTCTTTCGTTTTTTTTTTAAGTTTCCGGCGAACTTGAAATTCCGGCCAACCACCGTCAATCTACCACCCTCTCCGTTCATCATTGAGTTCGTCGTTCGTTGGCGAGCAACCAGGAGCAGGCGGAATCGAGTTTCGTTACGGTGCTCAGTGATCGCATTCAAAGTTCGGGTTCTATTTCGGCTTCAAAAACTCATCTTTTCTCGATTCCGATTCGAGGTGCTTGGTAAACTACGCAAGACTCGAAGTCTTAATAAATTGTAGCAGCGCACCCTAAGGTGAGTTACACAAACTTTACGTTACGTCCGGTTTTGGACGATAACACACGCAAACACGTTACACCTGGTTTAGGGTGATAACACAACAACTATTATGTATGATTAAAGTAGAAATCCTGTATATATCACATGTTCACGTAAAATGCTTTATTTTTCAAGTCCTTACTTATCGAACCGTTAATAGCAAATAGCGAGGGGATATTGGGTAGTACTACTGGGGTCTGACAAACCCCACTCAGCGGGCACGAGATGCACCACCCGACTGGCGGTCGGACTGAGGACAATGTCAGCCTAAACTTACCGTGATCGAGTAGACACGGGGAAGGCAAACCACGTAAGGAATTATTCCTACAACTAATTGGTCAGCTTCGGTTGCGAACGTTTTAGTGACATGAACTTAGGCTCGCTACCTACGATATGGATTGTACTGTTTAATATACATGCTTACATACGAATAAAAACTGTTGTATTCGTACTGCATAACTATACTAGTTATACTTATGTGCTTATGTGAACTCACCAACATTAGTTGACACTTGCTCTTATGCATGCTTTGCAGGACGCTAGGAGAATCGGATTTTTGGGCACGTACGCTGGTTAAACCTTTCATTTTGGGAATCCGTTTTTAACATTTTCAAAACTTAGTCTTAAACTGGTTGTTTACTTAATGGGCGCTTGTTTTTGCGCGACATTACTTATTTATGCTTCCGCTGGATTTTAAACTATGGTTTTAATATTTTCCGTTTGGAAATATATATTTACAATTTGAACCCTAAACTTATGTTTGATGTAACTAATGACTCGGAACCTGGTCTGGTTCACACCCCACACGGTAGAACTCCGTTAGTGGAAACAAAGTCACTATTAAAAACCGGTACCCTCTTCCTCGAATAGATGACCTCTTTGATCAGCTTCAAGGATCCAGTTACTATTCCAAGATTGATTTAAGGTCTGGTTACCATCAGCTTCGAGTCCGCGAGGAGGACATCGAAAAGACAGCCTCCAGAACACGCTATGGTCATTATGAATTCTTGGTCATGCCTTTTGGGCTGACAAATGCACCAGCTGTGTTCATGGATCTCATGAACCGTGTGTGCAAGCCCTACCTGGATAAATTCGTCATAGTATTTATTGACGATATCCTCATCTACTCCAAGACAAAGGAAGAACACGAGGAACATCTGCGGTTAATCTTAGAATTGTTAAAGAAAGAACAACTCTACGCAAAATTCTCTAAGTGCGATTTTTGGATCCGAGAGGTTCAATTTCTGGGTCACATCGTCAACGAGCAAGGTATTCACGTTGACCCAGCCAAGATCGAGGCCATTAAAAGTTGGCCTACCCCTAGAGCTCCGACGGAAATTCGCCAATTCCTAGGTTTAGCGGGTTACTACCGTCGTTTTATAAAGGGATTTTCTCAGTTAGCTCACCCATTGACTGCTCTTACGCACAAAGGGGTTCAATACAGATGGGGTGACAAGGAAGAGGCGGCCTTCCAAGCTTTAAAAGAGAAACTTTGTACTGCACCTATATTATCTTTACCTGATGGGATTGACGATTTCGAGGTCTATTGTGACGCGTCAATCCAGGGACTCGGATGTGTTTTGATGCAAAGAGGTAAAGTCATCGCATATGGGTCAAGGCAATTAAAGTCTCATGAGAAGAATTACACAACTCACGACCTAGAGTTGGGCGCAGTTGTTTTTGCCTTGAAATTTTGGAGGCACTACTTATACGGTACCAAGTGTACGATATTCACTGATCACAAGAGCCTCCAACACATATTTGATGAGAAAGAACTCAACATGAGGCAACGTAGGTGGGTCGAATTGCTAAACGACTACGATCTAGCAATAAAGTATCATCCAGGCAAGGCCAACGTCGTGGCCGATGCCTTGAGTAGAAAAGAGCATGTTAAACCTAGAAGGGTTCGAGCTCTCCAATTAACGATCCATACAGGGCTACCGGATAGACTCCGGGATGCTCAGAAAGAGGCCCTAAGGGAAGAAAATTTTGGGTCTGAATCATTACGTGATGTCGATGGAACTTCTGAAATTAAGTCCGATGGACTTCGTTATTATAATGACCGTATATGGGTACCTTTGCATGGAAATCTTAGAGAACTGGTGATGGACGAAGCTCACAAGTCCCGTTATTCGATCCATCCAGGTTCTGACAAAATGTATCAAGACTTAAAGGGGCTATATTGGTGGCCTAATATGAAAGTTGATATCGCTAGATATGTCAGCAAGTGCTTGACGTGCGCGAAGGTCAAAACGGAACATCGAAAGCCAGCAGGGTTACTGCAACAACCTAAAATTCCTGAATGGAAATGGGAAGAAATCTCGATGGATTTCATCACGGGATTGCCCCGTTCTTCTGGCGGTAACGATATGATTTGGGTTATCGTTGACCGATTAACAAAATCCGCTCATTTCCTAGCTATCAAGGAAAATGACAAGACAGAGAAGCTTGCAAAGATATATCTCAAGGAGATTGTCAAGCTTCACGGAGTGCCTTTATCTATTATCTCCGACCGAGACCCTAGGTTTGCTTCAAATTTTTGGAGATCCTTACAAGAGGCGATGGGCACTCGCTTAGATATGAGTACCGCGTATCATCCTCAAACAGATGGACAGACTGAACGTACCATCCAAACTCTCGAGGATATGCTTAGAGCGTGTGTGCTCGATTTCGGGAAAAATTGGGAAACTCATTTGCCACTGGTGGAATTCTCCTATAACAACAGCTACCATACCAGTATTGGAGCCGCTCCATTTGAGGCTCTGTACGGACGAAAGTGCAGATCGCCTGTCTGTTGGGCTGAGGTCGGTGAGAGCCAACTCACTGGACCTGAATTAGTACACGAGACCACTGAAAGAATCGTGCAGATCAGAAACCGCATGAAAGCGGCAAGAGATAGACAAAAGAGTTATGCGGATAAACGCCGAAGGCCTTTGGAATTTAAAGTCGGCGACATAGTACTATTGAAAGTCTCGCCTTGGAAAGGCGTCGTACGCTTTGGCAAGCGCGGGAAGTTGAATCCCCGCTATGTAGGACCATTCGAGATCACCGAAAGCATTGGTCCGGTGGCTTACCGTTTAAATCTACCTCCTAAATTGGATGGAGTACACAACGTGTTTCACGTTTCAAACCTGAGAAAGTGTTTAGCTGATGACACTCTTATAGTTCCAGTAGAAGAACTACAAATCGATGAAAATCTGCGATTTATCGAACAACCCGTGGAAATCATGGGACGTGAGGAGAAAACCGTGAAACGAAGTAAAATTCCCATCGTCAAAGTGAGATGGCAATCTAAGCGTGGACCGGAGTTCACGTGGGAACGAGAAGATCAGATGAGAAAGAAATATCCTCATCTATTTGATCAAGCGTCAACATCAAATTAAGGTATGAGTTAAATTTTGGGACAAAATTTCCTTAACAAGGGGATGATGTAGCAACCCTAAAAATTTTCTTTTCCTTCCACAGAAACCGTAGCAACTTAAGGCAATTTTCGGGACGAAAATTCCTTAACAAGGGGATGATGTGACAACCGACAATTTTCCAGGTTAACTCCGTTAACAACTTGTGTTATGTTTCGATAACGTCCGTTACATCGGTTAACTAGAATAGTTACACGAGCGTTGCACATGAGTCTAGACGTCGGTTAACCTACCTGAATAATTATATTTTGTTATTGTATGTAAATCATGTTTTATGATTTCATGAAAGCGTTTTATCATTTTATGTGGCAATGATATCTAGGATTTTATGTGGTATATAGGTATATATATACATTATATTTTATGATCTTATGTGGCGACATGCCAAGTAATCGTACGAACGTTTATATACTTTTGTTAGAATTTAAAAAAACATATAGTTATGGGGCATAGCTATGATTTTATGTGAAATGTATATAGATTATACTTTTATAAAACTTCGTTCGTTAAAAATGTTTTGACGTACACTCGAAAATCATCGCCTAGTTATCCTTCGTTAGACTTCATTAGTGTTCGTTAGACGTTTCTAACTTCGAGGGGCCAAATTCGTAACTTTCCTAAACTTATATTCTATTTAATAACCTGGAGGGACCTGAGTGTCATTACCAAAAATGATGTGCTATCCTTGTAATTAAGAGAAGGACTGATTGTGTCATTACCCAATAGTGGAGTAAATGACATTTACGAGCAGCGTATGTGGTGTCCGGTTCGTTCGACGGGAATTCAAAATCGACGGTTTCAAATTGGCTCATCAATTCTCCAATCAAGTCTCTCTTGATTACTAGGATCATAATGTTATTCAAGAGCCATTCAATTGCAACACAACGCCTCTCGAGCCCTCTCTTTTCTCTTTCGTTTTTTTTTAAAGTTTCCGGCGAACTTGAAATTCCGGCCAACCACCGTCAATCTACCACCCTCTCCGTTCATCATTGAGTTCGTCGTTCGTTGGCGAGCAACCAGGAGCAGGCGGAATCGAGTTTCGTTACGGTGCTCAGTGATCGCATTCAAAGTTCGGGTTCTATTTCGGCTTCAAAAACTCATCTTTTCTCGATTCCGATTCGAGGTGCTTGGTAAACTACGCAAGACTCGAAGTCTTAATAAATTGTAGCAGCGCACCCTAAGGTGAGTTACACAAACTTTACGTTACGTCCGGTTTTGGACGATAACACACGCAAACACGTTACACCTGGTTTAGGGTGATAACACAACAACTATTATGTATGATTAAAGTAGAAATCCTGTATATATCACATGTTCACGTAAAATGCTTTATTTTTCAAGTCCTTACTTATCGAACCGTTAATAGCAAATAGCGAGGGGATATTGGGTAGTACTACTAGGGTCTGACAAACCCCACTCAGCGGGCACGAGATGCACCACCCGACTGGCGGTCGGACTGAGGACAATGTCAGCCTAAACTTACCGTGATCGAGTAGACACGGGGAAGGCAAACCACGTAAGGAATTATTCCTACAACTAATTGGTCAGCTTCGGTTGCGAACGTTTTAGTGACATGAACTTAGGCTCGCTACCTACGATATGGATTGTACTGTTTAATATACATGCTTACATACGAATAAAAACTGTTGTATTCGTACTGCATAACTATACTAGTTATACTTATGTGCTTATGTGAACTCACCAACATTAGTTGACACTTGCTCTTATGCATGCTTTGCAGGACGCTAGGAGAATCGGATTTTTGGGCACGTACGCTGGTTAAACCTTTCATTTTGGGAATCCGTTTTTAACATTTTCAAAACTTAGTCTTAAACTGGTTGTTTACTTAATGGGCGCTTGTTTTTGCGCGACATTACTTATTTATGCTTCCGCTGGATTTTAAACTATGGTTTTCATATTTTCCGTTTGGAAATATATATTTACAATTTGAACCCTAAACTTATGTTTGATGTAACTAATGACTCGGGTCCTGGTCTGGTTCACACCCCACACGGTAGAACTCCGTTAGTGGAAATTGGGGGTGTGACAAAAACATACAAAAGTTGATGTGTCCTGTCTGGCTTCTTGTGGTGACACCCGCTGTCACTGGCCCAACAACATTACTCAGTGGATGATCCTTGTTGATTCTGCTCTCTTGGACATCAGGCACTGAAACATTAACAGGCAGATTAGTATTAACAACATTTTCAGACATACCTGAGCCTTGAGAATCCACTGGAGCATCACGTGTTCCTGAACATTCTGGAATATCAGCAGTTGCATTCCGAGAAGATTCAGCTGATGCTCTATCCACATGAGGTCTTACATCTGCACTGGGAGCTACAATGTCTTCTTCTTCGCCCAAATTGTGGAAAACATTCGAGAAATTGAATCCCTCAAACAATGATCCATAGTCGAAGATCCAATTAGGTTCAGTTCCCGCATCAGTAGGATTGTCCTCCATCCAATCTACATTGAATGCCTCAATGATCAACCCAGTGGTCTTGTTATAGACACGATAAGCACTATTTGCTGAATAACCAACAAAATAGCACTCATCGGCCTTCGCTTCGAATTTCCCTACATCGGACTGAATCAGCACCGTGCACGGACACCCGAACGTCTTGAAGTAACCCACCTTCGGTTTCATCTCCATAAATGATCTGATATGGAGTTTGCTCGTGACGCTTGTTCAGAAGAACTCTGTTTTGTACATAACAAGCAGTATTCACAGCTTCTGCCCAAAAGAAGATCGGTAATTTTGCTTCACACATCATTGTTCTAGCCGCTTCAATGAGTGTCCTATTTCTTCTTTCGGCAACTCCATTCTGCTGAGGAGTGTAAGGAGCACTGAACTGCCTTTCAATCCCCTTTTCACCACAAAACATATTCAGCTCAGCATTTTTGAATTCCGTCCCATTGTCAGATCTGATTGCCTTCACTCTTTTATCCAGCTGGTTTTCAATAAGAGTCACAAACTGCTTTACTAGGGCTGGAGTTTCGTACTTGTTAGACAAGAAAAAGACCCAAGTAAACCGCGAGTAGTCGTCCACTATCACGAGGCAGTATGAAAACTTGCTGACACTTTGTACCTGCATGGGACCAAACAAATCCATATGTAAGAGTTGAAGCACAGAAGAGACAGAATTTGCAACCTTTGGACGATGTGGCAGTTTGTGCTGCTTCCCCTTAGCACAAGCCACACACTTCTCTATTGAAGAGAAGTCTTTGATCGGAAGATTTCTGACATGCTCTCCTTTAGCCAGCTTGGATAGATTCTTCATGTTTGCATGTCCCAGACGACGATGCCACAACAATGCAAGATTCTCAGTCTGTTTTGAAATAAGACAAGCTGCTTCAGATGATGGAGGCTTTCCCATGTTCAATTGATATGAATTCCCGTGCCTTGGTGTACGCATTAAGATACATTCTTCAGGAATTATTACACCAGGCTTAAGAATGATGCATTCCTTTTTGTTGAACATCACAGAGAAATCCCGATCACATATCTGTGACACACTTAGCAGGCTGTGGGACAGCTCCTCTACATAATGCACATCTGAAAAAGTCAGACTTCCACTCTTCACAACTCCTTTCTTTGAAATTCTTCCTCCCACACCTCCAGCAAAAGAAACACTTCCTCCATTGAAATCTTCAACCTCATCTAACAACGACAGATCTCCGGTCATATGTCGGGTACAACCACTATCAACATACCAGAGATTGTTGACAGATCTTCTCGGCTGTCCCTACACAAACCATAAATCAGTTAGAGTCAGGTACCCAGGTCATAACAGATCTGGGCACTCCCTTGGAGTCAATGTAATTAACCATCTTGAAAGACATTCCTGCTTTTGATTCGGATTCATTTAAAACTTTAGCATGAACTTTTGGTTTCCAATTTGGTTGTTTTTGGGAGTTAGAGCTACTAGCAGAGTTCTTTGTGGGTGAAACATTCCTTGGAGGAGATGTGGCCTTTTTACCTTTTGTTTTGATGACAGGTGTCCACTCAAGTTTTAATTTGGTATAAACCATTTGTTTTGGTTGAGTGACAACTTTTGGTTGTTCCATAACTGCTTTACCCTTAGCAGCCTGATTGACTTTAGGTACTTGTTTCTCAAAAGGTTTTGTTTTCATTTTATTTGGTTTGTTGAAAACTCCTTTAGCTGCATAAGCAGGTTTGGAAGTTTGGCCCACATCTCTCCTTTCATTGACAGGCTTCGTCACTGGGGCCTTTGTGTTTAGAACCTTAGACTGTTGAGTCTTCATTGGTTCAGAACTTTGCTTCCCCTGTGACGATGCTTGCTGTTTTTTATTTCTGTTCTCACCCCTCATCATTTTCTCAAGCATATTTGTTCGCTTGTTCTGCGGATAATATGGCTCATAGGGTCTGTTCATACAATTAGCAGCAAAATGACCTGGTTGACCACATTGAAAACAATTCATTTGTCTAGGCCCATTGACGTTGCTACACAAGTATGAGCGTCTTGGATAAGACGACTTCCATTCCGGTTTATCATCCCATTTGTGTATCACACGTTTTGAATGTTTTTCAGGTTGTGTTATTAAACAAAATTGTTCAGATTTTGATTTATCAGTTCTATTATAAGTTGACACAACCTGGGGATACGGAACAAAATCATTGGGCTTAGACTTACGGCCAATCTTTGTGTTAGGAACACGCATTTTAAAAGAACTAACGACTTCATTAGGATTAGAAACATGTTTTAACAAGACAATTTGATTGGACTTGGATGCTTCAAGTTCTGACACAGATGCCAGAACGTCATCCTTAGGTAAACTAGAAACAGAACAACTAGACTCATGACACTCATTGACTCTCAAGCATTCAGCATCCTCCCCAGATACATCTTCAATGCCTACAACATCTGCACATGTAACAAAAACATTAGATGAACTAACATTATTGTTCAAAGATTCCTGGGAAGAACCTGGTTTAGTTGTGAGGTCAACTACATTGTTCTGACTACCTGTCCCATATATACCAAGTTTCTCCTGTTCTTTCTCTACTTCTGTCATAGGGGTCACACCAACCATCAAGCTATCTATAGGAGGACCAGCTTCATGATATCCTGAGCTAGTTCTATCTACTTGGTCCTCCTCATAGAGCATTCGTATGATATCTCTAGGGATAGGTGGGGGAATTATAACATTTACGGCCACGGACTTGTCAGACTTTTCCGACCCAAAACCTGGTGTGTGTTTTCCTACTTGTCCACAAACAACTGCCTGAGATAGTTCTTTACCTGCCTGAAGCATTCTCTTGTTTCTTAATTGATTCATATCTAACTGAACTTGCATCTCATTAGTCTTATGAGTCAATTCATCTACCTGTTATCTAAGGTCAGCTATTTCTAACTTGGCATTATCATACATGATAGATTTCTCAGTTGCTATCTGTTGGTACTTCACTATATCTAGCTTTTGTGCCTTAACCTTTTCCTCATTTTTTACCCATCTACCCTTAAATGAGCTCCTCTCACACTTGACCTCAAACAATTCTATTTGATAATTCTTACAGATTTGTCTAAGACCAGGAATAATACGAGCACAAGTGGGATCAGAACATACCTTTAGGTTTTCAGCATCAGCAACAAACGCTTCCTTGTCTTCTATCTGACTCTCCTCAGGCTTTCCTTCATCAGTGACCACAAAGGCATGATTTTCCTCAATATCCTCTTCTGCAGTAGCAATCAAAGCATGTGACAAACTAAGATCCTTCATCTGAGAACTCCAGTCATAACCACCACCTTCCTGAACCACCAATGCCTTGGCATCACCCTTTCCTTTCACTTCAGCAACCTTCTTCTCTTCAGCTCTTTCCTTCTTGGGCTTGGTGCATTCCCTGGCAAAGTGACCATACTCATCACAATTATAACACCTTAGCTTCGACTTGTCAAACCCCATTCTGATTTTATCCTGATCCTTCCAGACGTTCCTTCCAGTTTTGGCCATAAATTTCTTGGCTCTGAAGACAGCCATGACCATTTGCCAAGAGACATCTAGCATCTCCACGTCCTCAGGATTTATCTGATTAAGATCACCAGCCACCATATCAGAAGGTACAAGATTTCCGGCCACAAGGGCATGATAGCTGTTCATGAAACCCATACCAAGGGCAAAGTTAGGATCATTGACATCTTCAGAGTTGACACCTCCGCTTGAACTGCCTTGGGGCTGTGCAACAAAAGCACTAGACATAGGAGCTGAGCTTGATCCATTCCCTGTAAACTTTCCTTCATGCTTACCCTCAACTTCTTCCGATAGCAAAGCCTGATTCAACTTTCCAGCCAAACTTAGAGAACTTATGTGGTTCAGCTCTATCTGCTTATCATCGATCATCTTGGATTTCAGCTTGTTGATTAATTCATCCAAAGTCACTTCACTCAGCCTATTGTTGTCTTTGATGATTGATATATTGGTGTTCCAAGATTTAGGCAGACTGTTCAGCAACTTCAAATTCTTGTCTTCAGTATCTGGCTCTACTCCATAACTTGACATCTCTGCCATCAGTGACACATACCTCTGAACTTGAGCTTCAAACGATTCACCCTGAATATGATTGAACAAGTTAAACTTCTGCTTCAACATCTGCTTCCGACTAGCCTTAATATCAGGGTTCCCTTCATAAGCAACAACCAACGCATTCCACAGTTGCTTTGCTGTTTTGCAGTGTTTGAATCCCTGAGCAATATCTGGAGTTAGGGCCATAATCATTATTGCAAATGCCCTTTCAGCCTTGTTGCACCTCTCCTAGTCATCATCATCATACTCATCTTCTTTCTTCTCTTTCCCTGCATTTGGTCCTGTTGCGTGAGTAGGTGTAAACGGTCCATTCACAACAGCCCTCCATAACCTCAGATCCACACTCTTCAAATGATTTTCGAATCTGTATTTCCATTCTAAGAAATTATCCGCTGAAGTTAGTCTTGGCGGACGAGTTATAGATCCGATCTCGAAGTCCAATTTCTGATACATGCTCGGCTCAAAATCCATTTCAATAGCTTGGGAACCTAAAACTAAAGTCCAAATGACCAAAAACCTTGATTACGATTAAACACACCTGATTACGATTCAAAAGAACTGATTACGATCGTAATCACCGATTCCGATTACACGTCACAATCGCAAACACCAAACCTCCTCAAAATAATCGTAAATGTGATTACGATTATCGATTACGATCCCGGCGGTCGTAAACTCCGTTTCCGATAGAAACAAAGTCGTAAACACCCTTTACGATTCTGCAAAATCGTAAACAACCAAAAGTATAATCGTAAACTCTCAAAAAACCAATCTTGAAGTCGTAAACGGGCAATCTTCAAAGAGAACAGATCGTAAACACACTTAAAACCCAGAAATCTCGAAGAACAGCAGCAGCAATGGTCGGAAACACCAAAAACACCCTCGAATCTTCAAATCTTCAACAGAAACACGAACACCAACCCAGAAAATGCTTGAATCTATATCGTGAGAGCCTCGAATCTAAGATTCTTGGCTCTGATACCAATTGTAGGTCCGAAATCAACCAAACAACACGATATCTAGACAAATACGAGTGCGGAATCCTCGTATAAGCTTGATTCAAGAACCAAGTAGAAGAAAGAAACTAGATCTAATGTAAAGATCTAGTTTTGAATGAGAAACCCTACTTGATGAAGCTGATCGTAAACTAGAGAGCACACACAGAAATCGTAAACTTGTATTTAGTATTGAAAAGCTTAGTTACAATCAAAATCAAGTGGGTTTATATACTACCCACTATACAAATCGTAAACCTAGTTGAAGCCCACATGGCCCAATCATAATCACTAACTAGCCCACTAACTAAAAGATAAACAAGCCCAAAATAAATGTTCATGCCTCATATAATTATAGCCCAACAGTGTTTTTCTTTATGGAAAACAGAAGGAAGAAGTTTATGTCTGTCAACCACCAGGGTTTGAAGACCCACACCATCCTAACAAGGTGTATAAATTGATCAAGGCTCTCTATGGTCTCAAGCAAGCACCAAGAACATGGTATGAGACTCTGTCAAATTACCTGCTTGGCCATGGTTACAGGAGAGGAGCCATTGATAAAACTCTCTTCTTTAGAAATGTTGGAAAAGACAAGTTGCTTGTTCAGATATATGTGGATGATATTATCTTTGGGTCAACCAATCCTAAGTTGTGTAAGGAGTTTGAGACCCTAATGCAAGATCAATTTGAGATGAGTTCAATGGGTGAGCTTAATTTCTTTCTGGGTCTCCAAGTGAAACAAACTACAGAGGGCATTTTCTTGAATCAGTCCAAATATATTCAAGATATGCTCAAGAGGTTTGATATGCTATCTGTCTCTCCTGCAAAAACTCCTATTTCAACCTCTCATAAACTGAATTCAGATTCAGAGACTGAATCCGTTGATCAGCACACTTATAGGGCAATGATTGGTTCATTGATGTACTTAACTGCAAGTAGGCCTGATATTATGTTTAGTGTATGCTTATGCTCCAGATATCAGTCTGATCCCAAAGAATCCCACATGAAGCCAGTAAAGAGAATCTTCAAATATCTCAAAGGACAACCAAAACTTGGCTTGTGGTATGCAAAGAACAATGATTTTTCTCTTGTTGCCTACACTGACAGTGACTATGCTGGCTGCTACTTGGATAAGAAATCAACATCTGGAGGATGTCAATTTCTAGGAAATAGGCTTGTATCATGGCAATGCAAGAAACAAACCTGTGTTTCTACATCTACTGCTGAAGCTGAGTACATTGCTGCTTCAAGTTGCTGTGGTCAAGTGCTATCGATTCAGAATCAGATGCTTGATTATGGAATCACCTTTCTAGGAACTCCTATGTATGCAGATAACACCAGTGCCATTTCCATAACAAACAATCCTGTGAAGCACTCAAGGACAAAGCACATTGAATTAAGGTATCATTTTATTAGAGATTGTGCAAAAAAGAAATTGATTAAGTTACACAAAGTTCATACTGATCTTCAATTACCTGACCTTTTTACAAAAGCATTTGATGAGGCAATATTTTTCTTTCTCATAACAGCTATTGGGATGATGAATTTTGGTTAACTTTTGCTGTCAATTATTATCTTCAGTACATACTTTTCTGTCTCCTTAATGTGCTTATGTGTCTCAAATTTTCCATCTTCATTAACTAATCAATTCTCTGAAAAATCCTCAAAAACACTGTGTTTTAAACTGAATCAAACTTAAATCTTGCTAAAATTGCCAAGAAATGAGCTTTTTCCAAGTGTTTTAGCACTTCTAAGTTTGTTCCGAGGGAACTCGTATAGTTCCGGAGGAACTTAGTCCGGAAGTATTTCCCTTCATCAAAGAGCTGTTCCGAGGGAACTCTCTTAGGTTTTAATATGGTTTCAAGTTTTTTTCAAGGTGACAGGTTATTCCGGAGTAACTTACTCTCCAAGGTAACTTCCTACGGAAGTTTTTCATGGGCACTTGAGGAGCAAATTCAAAGGAAAGGAGTTCCGGTGGAACCTTAATCTTCCGAAGGAACAAAACTGTTCCGAAGGAAAAGTTCCGGAGGAACTTCCTTATACGGATTTACATTGTTTGGCTAAAGTGGGACCCCCTCCAGTTCTTCACTGTTGTATTGTACAATCCATTAATGCGTTAACAATGACGGTTAACTGCTGACCCCACTAACTCCACTGTTACACTTTCCGTTAATTCCCTCTCTCCTCACCTTTTAACTGTCACTTCCAGAGAAACCTTTCACTTCTTCGAAACCTAAATCCCCAAAATTCTCAGAAATTGCTCTCGCTTTACCTTCAATTCCACTCAAATTCATCTCGATCTCTCAAGCAATCACTCAATACAGAACAATGGCAACATCATCGTTTCACAGCGAGCACAATCAAAGAGCTTATCTCGTGAAATCATCAAAGTCGGTCCCATTCGATGGAATGATTGATTTTCTTACTTCGTCAGAGCTACATTTTGCCCTAACCGTAAGTCCCACGATTTACGATGAAACTATAACTCAGTTTTGGGCAAATGCTGTAGTGGGTGCCCGTATTGAAGATGGCAAGCAGGTTATGCAAATTGAAAGCAAGGTTCACGGAAGAGACGTGTACATCACTGAAGAGATGATCAGAAATCATTTAAAATTACAAGACAAAGGCGGTATTCTTACTGTTCCCAGAGAAGATTACCAGTTCACTTTGATGGGCATCGGTTATGGAGGAAACCCCAACAGCAAAACTGTGAAGAAATGCCACATTCCACCTGTATGGAGGTTTCTCGCCCATACTCTGTTGGTGTGCCTAACCCCCAGGAGATCTCATGAGGAACTTGGTGAAGTCCAAGCAACTGCTCTTCATGCAGTAATCAGGGGAGAATGCTTTAATTTTTCAAAAATGATTTTTGATGGGCTTAGGGAGAATTGTGAAAAACCTTTTAACATGTACCCAAGGTTTTTGCAATACATTTTGGATACACAATTCCCCGATGTTCCAATAGCTGGTACCATCTTTCAGCAAAAGAACCTAAGTGAGAATTTTTTTTCGTATTTGCTTTCTAAAACTGCAATTTCCAACTGTCTTGGTGTGGAAAATGACCATCCACTACCCGATCCAAGAGTTATTCCTGCACCTATGGTGCAAGAGCAACCAGTTGAGGCTCAAGAACCAACTGAGCAACCTGCTCCAGGTGATAACACTGAAACTACACCATCAGTTGTTGAACCCACACCTGAAATTGACCTTCTTTATAGAACATTTCCAAGCAATATCAAAGAAAGAAGGTCAAGCACTCAAAATCCTACACCAAAACTTCCTCACCTACTCATTTAAAAGTTGTTGAAAAGGAGACAGGGTCTACTCCACCTGTGTCTCCTATTGCCACCCAACCTGAGAACCTTGAGCATGACCCACTGTCTGCTCAACATCAAAGCCAAGGGTTCAACCACATTGCTGGTGATTTCTCACTTGAGACTTCATCTTCTATTAGATTGGATGTACAACCCTCATCTCTCTTGTTTACCTCCATAGATCTAAACCTAAATATACCTGTGAATAAAGCAGAGACAGATCAAAATTCAAATGACAATCTCTTCACATCCAATTCACCTCATGAAGATGATTGGATGAATATTGACTATGTTTCTTTTAACCCCCATTCACCACCTAAGGAGTTGAACATCAGGAGAGATGATGGTGTTCATGTAGAAAGGGCTGCTACTACAGTTGTTTCCCCACTGGAACAATTGGACAGTAGTAACATTCTTAAGACCCAATCTATGGCAACCAGCAGCCAGTTGAAACCAATGGAACCAGAAATGGAACCTAAGGAAACAACTGTGCTTGTAGGGAATCCCAGGAGCCAAGCACTACTACAAAAACTGCCTTCCTTGACACGCGAACGATGACACTCGATCATTCTTGACGTGCAAAAAAAAAGTGTCAAAATAAAATGTCAAGTATAGATAATTCCTAAGGATTCATGACGCGCATTTTTGCGTGTCATGAATTTATGTCATATTTGAAAAAAAAAACACGGAGGACAGCTAACACCGCGCGTCAAGAAAGAAGTGTCATTTTTTAATTTTTGGCGCCAAATTTCCCCCCAATATTTTGCCCTAGATTTTCCCCTTCCCCCTTCCCCAAAATTGATTCCCGCTTCTGCTTCTCTCCCCAAACTCCATTTCTCCCCTCCTCCACACCTAATCGATTATCAAAACATTCGCTCCTAATCAATACATCAGCGCTCCAAACCTTCTTCCATCCTCCCCGATTACAAATCTATACACCGGCGCTCCTAATCGATTCCTCTTCACGCACACATCTGCTTCCTCCAGTGGTCCAGTTGGATCAGGTGGCGGCGTTGGGCGGAGATCCTCTGCCGCCGCCTTTGTTAATCCTCCATTGAAAGGGAAGACTGTTCACGGGTCCTACGTGACAACGTTAGGGTATGACGAGGTGAGGTTAGGGTTTAGAGTGTCGACTACTTCTCATTTTGATTCACTCTCAATCTACAGGTATTCGTTCTCTATTTTTCTAGATCTTGTTCTTCATTTCAATATTCTTTGATTCCTGGAGTGTAACAGCCTTCAGATTCCAGTAATTCATATGTGTTTTCATTTATCGCACGTATTAAATTGATGTTTATGTTGATTACCTTCGTTCTAGGGTTTCAATGGTCGTTACTTTCTCCGATCTGCACACCAAGGCCGGCCTCAAGTCTCTCGAATCCTTCCTCTCTGGCAAGACTTAGATCTCTGGGTCCGTACATATCATTTTTTCTCAATCCTTGATCTGTTTATTACATTGATGTTTCATTTTTTTACAATTTTTTGTTTGGATTTGGTTTAACGTTTCAGGAATCAGACTACCAAGGATGATGTGAAGGTTTAAGCAGCTGCTTTGGAGAAACCTAGTGCAGATCTATATCCATCTTCCAGCAAGTGGTATGATTACGTTGCTTCCAAGCTTTCATCAAGGTTTGTCCGTACCCTACTTCATCAATATGTTACTAGCATTTTGATCTGAAAGCGATTTATGTATTTTTTTTTTATAATCGGGGTATTAATTTAGTTGTTTATCAGTATTGTTCTTTAGATCCTTCATAATTCATATAATTGCAGAAGTGGTCTGTTTTATGTGTACAATGTCACACCTATCAATGTTAGGTTTAGTTTGTGAAATAAGTCACCTTTCTTACATAATTGTTTAAAGAACTTGTAACATAATCCTTATTTAATTAACATTCCATTTGTTCTTTGATTTCAGCAGGCTTATGTCATTTTGATTTGATGATCAATGATTTATTATTTCTATCAAAGACTATCAATTGGGTTTTTTAGGCTTCTATTTTTTTGTAATTGAAGGGATATATGTTTGACTAAGTTTAGGGGTCTGTGAACTCTTATTGCTATTGATGGATATTCTATTAATTGCAAGTTTAGTGTCAGTTTTGAGAGGTGGAAAGTGTTTCCAAACAGGGAAAATGTGTTATAGAACTGTCTTGAACATAAGACTGCACATTGTTTGTTGCCAACTCTAGTCCTTTTACTTAATTTCTGTATAACACCCAAAATCTCTTCCATTTAAAATATCTTGCACATGTGGATGAAGTTAAAAATTGTAGATCAACACAAAGCACCACTACAGTATAATATATAGCAAGATAACAAAATAATAACTATAAAGTAATAGAAAAATTCATGATGAAATAGTTTGAATTGCATTTAAACTTTGCAGTGAAGTGTAAAACGCATCTGACTTTGTGAATATTTTTTTAGTATAGTCTATGAATTGCATATAAATGTTCTAAATCTCTATTAAGTGCTTACGCGTAGTTTGAATTTTGAAACTAATGTCCATTCTTGCATATGGGCCTCCCCTTCTCTCTTTACAATGAGCTCTCTTTACAATGAGCTGTTGCAGCTTGTGTCAGGGCAATATGAAGTAAGCCAACCATGGTAAGCGTCATACTCTTTGCTTTTGCCTCGATTGTGTACCATTGGTTCTGTTAAGCATTCAGTTAGCTATTGTTAGTAAAAAAAATATTTATTGGTAAAGCTGGTTGCATTTTAGAAATCAACATACCTTGAACTCTTGGGGTTGTTTGAGTTTCAAATCTACTTTGGCATTATTACTAAGTTAGCCGTAATTTTACACTGTTTTCTTAATTTCAGAATTACAGCATGACATATGATAATCAACAAAAATAATCCTAAAAATCAATTAATTGCAAATGTTCGATTATCTAGTTCTAGAATGCTTCTTGACCTTATAACAAATATATGTAGGCTTTCTAATGATTGTTTTTGCTGGAAGGTCAGCAGCAAGCATGCTTAGCGGATAAATGAAATATACCAGGTGCTGTTTGTTTAACCAGTCTCTGGTTTTTGAAAACTAAGCACTCTTCTTTTGCCGCTTTTTATCGTTTATGTTATAAGGATTTGTTTGTTTGATGTTGCAGATTACTTCCTGGAAGCATACCGCCTGTACGAAGGGAAGATGAGGACCGGTTAGATGAGATTTGGAAGGTATGCTTTGGTATAACACCTTTGGTACAAAAGGGGTTTAATACAATACACCAATCAAAAAAGACACAGCTGAACAAAAAAAACAAAGATATGCCCTGAACCATATTGTCTTTGGAGGTTTCTGTTGATGGTATTGAGAAGGTATGCCCTTAAAATATGTTGCAGATGATTGAAAAAAGACACATCTACTTGATCTTAGTGGAGCTAAGGAAAGACTAAGTTTGTTTGAAGCTAACTTGGCTGTAGCATGTTCTATTTTCAGCTAATGACCCACATGTCAACTTTTTCTAAATTGGTACAGCTACTTTAATTATTTGCAGCAAGCTAAGTTTTTTTTTTTAAATTTTTCATCAGGCCCAACTGATAGATCCTGCAGTTTAGAGGACACTCAACGGTGAGTATTTTTATTTTCTACTGTTATATGTGGTTATTTTGGGTTGTATTTGTTTTCAATTCTGCTGCTGCTGTTATATGCTTGCAAATTTCTTTAGGGAACCATTGTTATATGCTTGCTAAAATTTTACTTATTATGTGGTTATTTTGGAACCACTGTTATGTGTACCAAAGGTTATCTTAAGTATCAGTATTGGAAACCCACTAAAGGTTATGTTAAGTAGTTAGGAGTTTGAAAGTAGGATTTATTAACTTGCTTTATTATATAGTAGATAGGAATTGTATCAGACGGTTTAAGATCTCTATTATACTCGAAAAGTTAGATTATCACTGAAATCATATATATTTTTATTAATCATATTTGACCCGTTAACCAACCCGCCCATTCTCGTTTATGCTCATGCTCGTTGAATGTCACTGCTCGTTGCTCACATATTTTGTACAATATGCTGTTTTCTTGTCAAAATAGTGATCATACCCATTTTGACCCATTAAGGAGTAATATGCAGTTTTCATGCTATATTGACTCAAAATTATCGTTGATGTGTTTCTGAGATTAGTTATGTATTTTAAATGCTTTGAAATGACTTCTTATGTTCTATTGTTTGTGTAGTGATATGCAAATTTATGGTATATGGATGACAGTTGAAAGTACCAATATAGTGACTAGGGCTGTTTTGCTGCTGTTCTATTGCTGCTGTTTTAGTTATCTTAATATGAACAGCAGGTGCTGTTTTAGTTTTCCTGCTGTTCTATTTTCTGCTGCTGTTTATAATCTTAATTTGCTGCTGTTTATAAAACAAAACAAACCACATTTAAGTTTACACCAGTTACTTGCTAAGAAACACATATAACTTGTCATTGCAAACAGTCATTGCATCTCCCAGCCTACTTGAAAACAAAGAGCCCTAACTTTTGGTATAAACAAAAAACCTACAAAAACCTAGTAAATGACAAAATGCCAACAGTAGCATCATGTGATTCCCAAATTCCTACAACCAAAACTATAAACCAAATGTCAACTTTCATAAATGTATACAAACAAATCCCAATCATACAGCCACCAAATTCAATTCTCCTACAATCAAAATGATACCGAAAACACATCACTAAAACCTAAACATAATTGATTGTCCCATAACAATTTCCTGTAAATTAAGAGACTCAAATTAGGGGGAACTTACCTGTAGCAAGCAATCCGTGTGAAAATATTATTGAAGCAAATGAGGAATAAAATTAATAGCCTTGAACTATGTAAACCATATTAATCCAATATGAGAAACACATAAATTACAATGCAAAATCAAAATTAATAGATAAAAAAGCCTAAACTAAAATGTTAATCCCAAAAAGTATTTCCTTTATCATTGCATATCGATGTCACCATAAATTTTGGAAGACAAAACCCCTAAGAGTTGAGAATTTAAAACCCAGTTTAGAGAAGAACTCACGAACACAAACTTGTGCTGGAGTCAGCTAACATGATAATAACATGACTTGTAAAGCCTCCTAAATTACAACTTTTGCATCATAAATCAAGGCATCACGCATTTTCTATAATAAGTTCATATGGAAGTTGATATTAAAAAAAGCAAGGGAATAACAGAAGCTCACATGTTAATTCTTCGGAAGCGGGAGCGCACAAACCAGCGATAGAACTAATTCCTAACGTACCACTGATCGAACATTGAGGTATAGTTGCTGATGTAGTCTTTTTTTTGTTAATCATCGGCTATCACTTGCCCTTATCCGCTCCTTTTCCTCCTGATTGATGAATGGATAATGAATGTAATGTTGGGGGAGAATTTTCACATATGAAAATTGAGGTCAGGTGCTTAAGGCCATTTACAGGAATGAATATAATTAAGTAATATTGGGTAAACTGAGTTAGAAAACTAACCCTCGTTAGAGATTAGGAGTAGAGACTGTACGTGACATGAACAGTGGACTGCTAGTGACTGACACGCCTTTTCAAAATGTTATATATATGGTACAGACTTGTTTCACTTTGTTTGTGTTTAGGTGAGATTAGAGTGCATGATTTTTTTCCTAATTTTGTTAGAATTTGGGGAATTTTTGTTTTTTTGGGTCAGAAATGGTATGTGTTCAGCTGCATAGTATCGACATGTTTCTTTTTGTATTTTGTGTAGTGTCCACTCCAGCCAGGAACCACGGAGTGTGGCTATTATGTGTTGAAATTCATGAAGGAGGTAGTTCGGCAAGGGCTTGTAGTCCTTGAACAAAACAAAGTAAGTTTTCTCATATTCTAATTAATTAAATTTATTTTTGATGATATTATTTTCTCGTATTTTATCTTTTATACAGATTGGTGGAGATAGTAATGCTTATACAGATGCTGATTTTGATGAGATTCGTGAAGAATGGTTGACCTACGCTTGCCACTTCATTTACACGGACGAGAAGTAGAAGTAGTAGTAGTGATCCAATATATATGCATGTAAACTTTGAACATTTTACTTTTGTCATTGTGATCTAATTGCATGTATGATGAACATGAAATCGAATTATTTTCAATTGCTATTTGTATGAAATGCAGTGTTTTGGTACAGCAGCTATTCTGTATTTTGGTTTTGTGAAATATGATTTATTAACAGGGAAATCAGTAATTTTAGAAGAAAAAAAAAACACTTACAAGGATGACACGCAAGAATGAGTGTCATAAAAGGCATGACACGCAAATCTGCGTGTCATAAACAGACAACACAAAAAAATATTATAAATAAAAATATATTAATCACAGACGACACCCTTTCTTGACGGGCAAAATGGGTGTCAAGAATGGGGTGTCAAGGATAGCGTGTCATTGTTCGCGCGTCAAGAGCTTCTTGACACGCATTTTGCGCGTCAAGAAGCTTCTTGACCCCCGCATCCTTGACGCGCATTTGCGTGTCAAGAAGGCACCTTCTTGACGCGCAATGC
>JBCNJP010000008.1:55429940-55465597 GCA_039602395.1 Deinandra increscens subsp. villosa
GGATTGTCACAGATACCATCAACTGCTAGTGGCAAAAGAAGATGTACCGAAGACTGCCTTTCGTACTCGCTATGGTCATTACGAGTTTGTGGTTATGTTATTTGGGCTAACTAATGCTCCTGCGGTGTTCATGGATCTTATGAACAGAGTATGTAAACCCTATTTGGACAAATTCGTGATAGTGTTTATCGACGATATACTTGTTTATTCATGAACCAAGGAGGAGCATGAGGAACATTTGAGATTGATTCTGAAAATGTTAAAGAAAGAGAAACTTTATGCTAAGTTCTCGAAGTGCGAATTTTGGCTAAGAGAAGTCCAATTTTTGGGACACGTTATTAATGAAAGCGGCATTCATGTGGATCCGGCGAAGATCGAAGCAATCAAGAATTGGAATGCACCACAATCGCCAACTGAAGTCCGTCAATTTTTAGGGTTATTCGGTTACTATCGAAGGTTTATTGAGAATTTCTCGCGTATAGCCCAACCGTTAACCCTATTAACACAAAAGGATAAGAAATACGTATGGACGGAGAGTCAAGAGAATGCTTTTCAATGTTTGAAGCAGAAGTTGTGCAGTGCTCCTATTTTATCCCTTCCAGAAGGAAGCGATGGGTTCGTAGTTTACTGCGATGCATCTAGATTGGGCTTTGGGTGTGTGTTAATGCAAAGAAATAAAGTTATCGCCTACGCATCTATACAGCTCAAGACGCACGAGAAGAACTACACCACCCATGATTTAGAACTCGGAGCGGTTGTTTTTGTATTAAAGATCTGGAGACATTATTTGTATGGAACCAAATGCACTATCTTTACGGATCATAAGAGTCTTCAACACATTTTTGATCAAAAGGAGCTTAATATGCGTCAACGTCGTTGGGTGGAACTTCTAAACGACTATGATTGTGATATTCGATATCACCCTGGTAAGGCTAATGTGGTAGCCGACGCATTAAGCAGGAAGGAAAGAGATAAGCCAAGGCGAGTGAGGGCCATGGAGATGGCGATTCAATCCGATCTTATTTTGCACATTCGAAGAGCTCAAGAGGAAGCACTCAAAGACATAAATTTGAAAAATGAAGAACTCCGAGGAATGAGTAAAGATTTGGCCTTAACCAGCAATGTCAAATATTTTATGGGTCGAATTTGGGTACCGCTCTTGGGAAAGCTACGTGAATTGATTCTAGATGAAGCTCACAAATCTAAGTACTCCATTCATCCAGGTTCTGACAAGATGTATAAAGATGTCAAGAAACATTATTGGTGGCCAAACATGAAGCGCGACATAGCGACTTACGTAAGTGTTCCACATGCGCCAGAGTAAAGGCAGAACACCAAAAACCTTCTGGTTTGCTTACACAGCCTGAAATCCCACAATGGAAATGGGAACGAATCGCTATGGATTTCATCACCAAATTACCTCGAACATCGCGTAATCATGACTCTAAATGGGTGATCATTGACCGTCTGACTAAATCAGCTCATTTCATCCCAATTAAGGAGACGGATTTAATGAATGAGCTTGCTAAGATATACATCAAGGAGGTTGTATCTCGTCATGGTGTGCCAGTTTCTATTATTTTAGACAGGGATGGACGATTCACATCGCGATTTTGGCGATCACTACATAAAGCGTTACGCACCAAATTGGATTTAAGCACGGCATATCATCCACAAACTGATGGTCAGAGTGAAAGGACCATCCAGACGCTTGAGGATATGCTTAGAGCCTGTGTGATCGATTTTGGTGGAAGTTAGGACACTCATCTACCGTTAGCGGAGTTCTCATATAACAATAGTTACCATGCTAGCATTAAGGCTGCACCATTCGAAGCTCTATACGATAGAAAGTGTCGATCTCCTCTCTGTTGGGCAGAAATTGGAGAAAAAGAACTAACTGGCCCTGAAATCATTCAGGAAACGACCGACAAAGTGTCAAAAATCAAGAGTCGTTTGGAAACTGCCAGGGCTAGGCAGAAGAGTTACGCGGACAACAGGAGGAAACCATTGGAATTTGAGGTTGGGGACAGAGTGTTTTTGAAGGTCTCGCCTTGGAAAGGCGTTATTAGATTCGGTAAGCAAGGAAAGCTCAACCCCCGATATATTGGACCGTTTGAAATTCTTCAACGTTTGGGTTCTGTTGCTTATTTTCTAAAGCCGCCAGTAAACTCAGTGGCATCCACGATGTATTCCATGTATCTAATTTAAGGAAATGTCTATCCGATGAGGCGCTGATCATACCGTCAAAGGAGGTGCAAGTTGATAGTAAATTGAATTTACTGAAGAACCAGTTGAAATCGAAGATTGGAAAGTACAGAAACTCCAACGTAGTAAGATAAAGTTAGATGGAACTCGAAGCGCGGGCCTGAGTATACCTGGGAGCGAGTTGATCAAATGAAGAAGAAGTACCCTCATTTGTTTTTGTCCGGTAAGAATACGAAAATTTCGGGACGAAATTTCTAAAAGGAGGGGTGACTGTGACACCTGACAAAAATGCCGTACTACAAGTCATAATTTAATAAAAATAAATATTAATTTATTTGCTAAATAAAAGTTTAATTCCGTCATGTGAAAAATATTTCGTTAACAAACGTTGGTGACAATGCAAGATATGATTAACCCAGTATCCACCAAAAAGAAAAAGAATATAATTAAAAATGACTGGTAAATCAAGTGTGGCGAAAGTTATTTTGGATTATACCATTGCGAGCGTAATTTTATTTTAGTAATTTTCATATAATTACTTTTACGTTTTGTGACCAAAAATTTACCAATTATACCGCAATATACCAGTATTATACCAGTTAACCACCTAAGAGTATGTTTGGGAATGCTTATTTGAGTGTAAAAGTGCTTTTGGTAAAAGTGCTTATTAGCTTATGACTTTTTGAAAATGAGTTTTTAAAAAAAATGTTTGGATTAGCTTATATAATGAGATTACTTATTTTATATGTAAAATGAGTAAAATGGGGTTATGTGGTTATAAGGTTAGGTGAATATAAAGTCAAATAAAGGTATATTAGTAAAAAAAATTTAAAAAGCCAAATGGAGTTTCAAAAGCCAAGATTTCTTGGCTTTTGGGTTATTAAAGAAATCTCCTTCTTCAAAAGTTATTTTAAAAGTGCTTTTGCACTATCCAAACATTTTTTTTTAACTTATTAACTTTTAAAAAAGCTAATAAGTCAATAAGTTGGTTTGTAATGGTTAGCCAAACATGCACTAATACTACTATATATATACATATGTGGCAAGACACTTGTCTTGATATTGTGCATTAGAAGCCACCCTTTTCTTGGAAACTTTACAAGTAATAATGCCTACAATATAGGCAATCATTATCTCAAATATTTAAAAAGCCTACACTACACAAAGCATGCACTCCACATATCACCATCACCCACTTTCTCTCTCCCTCTCCCCCATTTTCGGCCGAAACCCCCCCCCCCCCCCCCCTCCTCTCTTCTTCATCGTGAACCATCATCATCATCATCAAGCCTTCAAAAAAACTCAAGGATTTCCAAGCTTTGTTGGTCAAAACTCAAGGATTCAAGCAAGGGTTCATCATTTCCTTCATCTTTCTTCAAAAACCCAAGTATGACGCTTTCTCTCTCTACTCTCTCTCTAAAATTCTTAAGCTTGAACTTGAACTTTGATCCTCCAAAGCTTAAATGATAATGATTCTCACAAGATGAAGAGTTTTAATCCTTAAAACAAGTAAATCGGTTTGCATGCATGGGTTTAGATCAATGGGTTATGTTGATGAACACATAATCTCGTCCTAAAAACCCCATAAGAAATCTTAATGTTTTGAGATTCAAATCTTGTTCTAGTTTGAAAGATTAAAGTAAATAGATAAAAAAGATATGCATATGTGTGTTTTCGTGAATGTATATATATATATGAATGCATGTGTCGAAAATGTATATATGTATATGTATATTCATGGGTGTCGTATGTGTATATATATACATATGTTATGGATTTTTATTAACCCATTCAAGTAAAACTTATACACCCACATTCTTATGACTATGAGTATGAATGTGTGTATAAACATGGATGTATACATGCATGTGTGTGTGTGTGCCGAAATGTATGTATATATATACATGCATGTATACGTGAGTAAGTATATATATGTATGTATGGTGGATTTATCATTTAGTCAGATATACATACATGTATGTATGAATAAATGGGTAAAAAGTATGCATATGCATACATACATACCCATGTCGTGAATATATATATATATATATATATGTGTATACAATTGGGAAAAACAAAAACCAATGATAACCTAGGAAAAGATAACCTATTTTTTTCAAAAAGTGTTCTTTTGTCATAATTAATAAAATAGTCGTAAAATCAATTTTAAATAAATAACATAAAAATTCTGGAATAAAAACTATATATATGTATATACTTTAGAAAAATAAAAGAGATTTGATAAAATGGATTAATTTAAATTATATTACAAAACTAGTTGTAAAAACATCAAAATCGGCTTAAAAACGTGATTTCGGGTACTTATAAATTCTTAACAGCAATAAAAATATATTTTTATGATAAAACTTATTTTTAAAAGTTATATAAATATACATCTAAGAATATGTAATTGTGTTGGGTTAAACTATGTCGTAAAAAGCCAAAAAAACGTCACATTTGACTTAAAAATTGTAAACTATTTTTGTAAAATTCCAAAAATATATATAAATGATTAATAAACATGTTAAGATATATCGGTGAATACGGTTAATCGGGTTGCTCGTTGAGTCACCAACGGATCGTTAAAAATATATAAAAATGATAATTGGAATCATTATCAAGTCAAGTAAGTTGGAGGATCAACTTACCTCTTTGAACGACTTGGAATTCTTACATGTCCCTTATGAATTATTTAGGGCGTTGTATTGACGGTTAAAGTCCAACCTTCGAGATATCACAGTGAGTTTTCATAGCCCCACTTTTATCATTTTAATGTTTTGGGGGAAAATATGCCTAGTTTATTTTATTGATATAATTAAAGATGACATGAATCTTATAATTGACATGTGACGACCTTGAGTTTGGTTTAAAATTTTGTCCCTCGCTGTTTATTTATATATGCCATAATCATTAGCTCTGGTAAAGGGGCCACTGTTTATATTGATAGATCTATCGGGTGTGACAACCCGTCCCTGGTCAGTCGCGCTGGTCGTATTCTAGATTGGGGTAATATAAATAGAAAGGGGCGTGTGGATGTTTTGGTTTGATTATGGGCTCAATGGTTAGATCACTATCGTAAATCTTGCTAATTTACGTTAAGTCATTATGAGGGATATTGCATGATAATTATGTCAATAGTATTTATTAACACCGGGTAAGGTGTTGGATTATTTATTCCGGGAGCTTGGCTCGCCGAGTGTTTTAATATAAAAACTCTATGGAACTCACCAGCTTTATGCTGACTGTTTATTTTGGGCATATTTTCAAGATAACATTTTATGATCATGGAGGATGAGGCAAGTGCTGGCCGGACTGGTGTTAAAGTTGGCTTGTTGGGACCGCTTGAATTTTATGAATAATGTTTTTAAATAAACTTTTGGTTGTAAAAATGGTACTATGAAATAAATGACGACTTTTGAAAATATATTTTCCTTAACTCAAGTTTACACGACCAACTATTTTTAATTAACACTTAGTCTCATAAAATAATTATCAACTTCCGTTACCACCACCGCAAATGTTCTTCCGCTGCGATTTTCGGGGTGTTACAGTATTTATAGTTTTTTTTTTAACTCGGCCGCGTAACACACGTGGATGAAAAAACTAGTATATATATATGTATTATTTATTGAATAATAAATAAATATCTCAAATAAGAAGTTATTTATTGTAATGTAACACGTAATTTGAGTAATAAGAACAGTATAAATGAACGGGTAAAGATCATTGAAAAACTATGATTTATTTGGAAAACTAAAGAAAAACTATATTAAATGAAAGCTATTTAGGTAATTTTGGTGCTTTTTAATTTTTTTTATGTCTATCCACTTGATGGCTACCTAACGACCTAAAAAAATAAAAAAAACCTATAAAAACACGTTTTTTTGGGGTCAGTCTAACTATGTTGCATATATGTAACACATGGTATGTTGCGTATATGCAACATATGAAACATACCATGTTGCCTAGATGCAACATAGTCGGACGAACACGATTAACAAAAAAAAACATTTTTTATTTTATTTTATTTTTATTTATTTAAGTCATTAGGTGGATATAGGTAGATATATGTGAAATAAAAAAAATGTCAGATTACCCAAATAACATTTATTTAATATAGTTTTTTTTTTATTTTCCAAATAAAATTAGTTTTACAAAGAAACCTTATCCATAAATGAACTGTCAATTCTATTTTCAAGAATTTAACATATGTAATGCACGGTTCTATCCTATATACCCATATATATTTATTAAAGTTGGAGTTATTTATAATATTTTTGTCATTGGGAACTTTTACATTAGCTAGAGTAAAGTAATCAGTAATCATCTTCTTTTAATTTTTTTTTCATATTGTGCTAAATTATTAATTCTTAAACTTTTTTACGTTTTTATATCAGAAAATGACAAGTTTTTTTAACATAACTTTGTGGTGTAACGAGTACAGTCATGTAATATAACTTTTAGGTCATAGGCTTAACGCTTTTAACATTCGGTTTTTAATTTTAACGTTGTAACGTAATATTTTTGAATTTGCAAATTAGTCATTTGAGTTTGGTAAAGGAGATGGTGTTTTCTTTATGGTGTAACAGGTACATAAAGATGTTCTTAAAAAGATTTTATTTTTTATTTTCTTTATATATCATTAAATAATGCGATGGTTTTATGTGCTAACTTTTAGTTGTAGAAGAATTCTTTTTCCTTTGCAAATGTCAGAAATTTTATATAAAAATAAAAATTAGAAAAAAAGCTAAAAAAGAGACGAACACTTATAAATATATGAAAATTTATTTGAGCGGTTGGGTCTATAGACCAGAGATATTTTATAGTCACCCGATTAGGATAAATCGTTTTTAAGAACAAACAAGATGCATACTATCCGCGGGTTGCGACGGGTAGTTTATTTTTTTAAATGTATTTTGTTTATTTTTTTGTATGTAATAATGTTTTCCTGTCATTACAAGCAAATAATGATAATAAAAAGATAGTCATAATGATTCATTAGAGAACCGGTCATAGTCATGAAAACTAAAACTGTTTCTTACATCAAACATAAGATCACTTTAATGCTAAAGTTAAATTACACTTGAAATTAACAAAAAACTTAACATAAATACAAATACTCAAATAATTATAGTGCAAAAATGTTCAATATATGTGCAACTTTAAAACTAAGCTTCTAACATAAAGTGTGACTAAAATCCAACCAAATAATAACTTATTCTTTTTAAAGACTCAGAATATAAGATGTATCATAGCAATAATTGCTGAAAACGTATCTGGGACTTAAGTGGGGTAACAACAACAATTTGAATAAAGTGTCGCTGCCAAAACCACTCATGTCAAAAATCGAATACCCCAAATTCATCATAGCCTTGCATCAAGTAAATTTGTGAAACCAATTAATTGGTTTAAGAAACATGTTCTCAAACTCCCATTGAAGTAAAAGATATACCGTAAAATGAGAGATTGTCTAAAGGGTCACTCAGGTCTATAGAACAAAATTTTACATGAGTCTCAAGTAAGGGACGAAATAAGCTCATAAATTTTTCATCATAGCCTCAAAGGAACAAATAAATCCAATAGCAGCAACGTCTTAAAGAACAATTTATTTCATAGCGTGCTCAACTCATAAAGTAACCAACAGAATAGCCTCAAAAGGACAAATATATCCGATAGCAGCAACGCCTTTAAGAACAAAATCTTATAGTGTCCTCAATGAAGGGACATAAATTTTACAGCAGCCTCAAGTAAGGGACCAAATAGGCTCAGAAAATTTTCATCATAGCCTCAAAGGAACAAACAAATTCGATAGCAGAAATGTGTCAAACAACAATTCATTTCATACCAGCCTCATTTGAGAAAATAGCCAACATAAGAGCCTTGAAGGGACATATAAATCCGTTAGCTGCAATGCCTTTTAAGATTACCGATCATCCTTTGCCAATGAGTTGTAACATATAATTTTTACTCAGATCTGTAAGTGAAAACATGGTTGCAACTAAAAAGCTAAATTTCTAGAAAGATAAGGTATATTACACCAACATATAGACCTACAAACCCGCAGCATTGTAGCATTAACAGCTATATAAACAGAAATACTCTCAACAATAACTACACTAAAGAAAACAAAAATTATATATAAGAAGATAAAGTCCAAAAAACTTACAAGGTAAACGCTTCTACTAAGACTGCTTGCAACGACAACCCTTGAGGCTGCCCTTAGGTGATGTGGCAAAGCCCCTCTGAAGGGCACCGATGTTGGTAGGGGAAGGGCTTGTGCCCTTGGTTGGCAGCCCATATTAACTGACCAAGTGGGTCCCAATAACTTTTTTATTTCTTTTTTTTATTTCTCACACACATACTAATATATCGTAAATAAATATAAATAAATATCCAAATTTAATGATTAAATTATTTAAAAGTAATTACGTTTTTAATTATCTTAAAAACTAACACTAACTTTTATAAAATATTATATTTAATTATTTATTTTTTAATTACATACCGGTTATTTTTTTTTTCTTAACGACTAGCTTTAGACCTATAAATACACAAGAACATCCATTCACGTGAAATTGATAATTATATCGCTCTTAAATATAACCATGTCGTTGTAAAAATATAACTGTTAAACATGTAGTCGTTGCAAAAATATAGACATTTGAAAAAAAAAACATAGTCATTAAACGTAGCCGTTTTGCTATTAGTTAATATTTAATTATTTTTATTACTTATCTAAATATTGATTAAAATATACAGTACTCTTTTAATTCTTTATTTAACCATCCGTTCATCTATTTATTTTTATTATGTTTATTAAATTTAATTATTATATTTTTTCACATGGTTATACGTTTGCAACGTATTTTTTTTTTAATTTATATTATTATATATATATTTTTTCAAATAGCTATACTTTTTATTATGTTTATATATTATATTACTATTTAATCTATATCTATATTATTATATAGATATAAAGAATTAATATATATATATATATATATATGTATAAAGAACTGTTTGTGGAAAGGGCTGAAAAAAAGTTGATGTGACATGATGATTGGACAGCCCTTGGGAAGGGTTGCTCTAACCGTTGCGGGTGGTTTAAAGGGTGTAGCAGCCTGCAATATTATATCCAAAAATATTACCTGTAGCAATTAAAATTTCAATTACACTCTCTTCAAAATATTTAACTGACAGTCGAGTTCTGTAATCTGAGGTGCATAATAAATTAAAGATCCTGTTCATAGAACATACCAACAATATTGTAACATATATTGCTTTTAACTATTATGGTTTTCCCTATATATACCAGAAAGCAACAATCATAATAAAAATTAACATATGGAAAAAAATGATAGCTTAAAGCAAGTTAAACAATTGAAATCAAATGTATTTTCTCACAGATTAATGACAATATAGAAATAATTTTCTTATGGGAACAAAAATTCAATTTTTCATAATACTTAAGTTTTCAAACTTGGTTAATTTAATCTGTGTATATTTGGTCATTCATTTGATTTATACTTTGTTCAATGCCTTATGATCCACTTACTGTTTAATTACATGAATTAAGAGCATTCACAGTCCATTCTCTATAATGAATGTGAGTGTTGTGACGCCCACTCCCAGTCTTGGTTCCAGGAGGGGTCACTTGTCGGATTTACTCATGAACACATGGTACAACAGAGATAACTAAGCAGCGGAAATTTAAAAACTTTTCATTTATATATATAACGAGTTACAACAGTAAGGAAGATAACAACATAATCTAATAACTAGATCTTATCTATAGCTATGTCAGTCTACTACCGAGTCATTCATGATAGCTTGCCCATCTAATCTGCCCTTGCTAGAGCCCTTCCCTTGCTACTTTAAACATCACCGATACCTGACATACATGCTTTTAAAGGTCAGCTTACGCTGGTGAGTTCTAAGTATTTTAAAACTTTTACCTTTCCTTGAAAGGTTTACCTTAAACATTTGGGCCTAACGACCCCTTCTTTATAAACGTTTTAAGAGGCATAAAACATAACAGGATTATACCAAAACATTTAATCATTTATTCCTTATCAGGTATAAGACATAACAGAATTATACCAAAACATTTAACCATTCATTCTACTAAGCATTGTCTATTGGAACCACGTTAGCTCCTCGGGCAACCGTCGCCACCCGAAACCTTTCATAGAGTAACCGTCGTTACCCCGGGGAACCGTCATTCCCCGCTTCTAGTTGCACAACCACCTTTTCCCTTTTCACTAGACAATATCTGCTTAGATTAAAACCTTTTCAACCTTTTAAACCTTTTCATCCTTTTCAAAAGTCCATTTCAAATAACTCTTGTATTTGGACTCATAACCATTTCAACACCAGTCCATTACCCGTATATGGAAATAAGCGTTTCATAAATATAATGTTATGGGTCTTGCATAACAAGGCTAATAAGATCATATTTACCCGACACTTAGTCCTATACATAGGCTTAGACCAAACATTCACATTTTTCATTTCTCAAAGCTTTATATAAAAGTTTCATTCTTTATATTACCCGTTTATTATAACCTTCCCGAAAAAGTAATAACAGGTAATAATAACTTTAAAACAGTTATAAGTATTATAACTTTTCCACGTATGTGTATCAACACAAAACAAGTAAAGGCATTTCAAATACTTTTCAAGTAAACAGTTGAATATATATCATTGCATGTATATCAGCCCGAAAACATTAAAACATTTAAAACATTTAAAAGTGGGCTCATAGAACTCACCTTATTCTCTTAAGCAGTTAATTCAGAGAAAGTCTCCGCAATGCCTTCCAATTAAACCTAATTGCGTATTGTACGGCGTTAACGCAAGGTTTAATATAATAAACACTTCCTATGTTTATTTTAATACTTCATTAACTTAATAATACTTAGTTATTAAGTTTATTCCTTTTAGAGGTCAAAATTACCAAAATGCCCTTTGGGCCGTTATCCTTTTCTTTCGTTAATAATATGAAGACACGCATTCCTATAAGTAAACGCTCACTCCGGGATCGCCCAGTGAGGGATGCCATTTCCCAGTTGGGATTTATGCAACACCCTCGCTTTTGCCAGAAATCCCAGTGCACAGGCGTCTACCCTTCCGGTCCGCGCGAACTTCTAAATATCCGATTAACTCGGTATCTTAAATACTTTACCATTTATCCATTGTAACTTTATATATACTTATTATATATATAAACATAGTTCCATGTCAAAAATCAAGTCTCCATACCCTTCGGATTATTTTATATTAAACAATCATATTCCGAAACCCTAATTTCCCGTTTTTCTCATTTCTTTATCAAAAATCCATTTTTATTCAAAACTGACTTAGGGTATTATCCGTTATAACATTTTATATCATGCTTTAAAATTTCAAAGCTTGGTTCATTATCGTTTGCTCGGGTTTGACAGAACAGTGTCTAGAAAACCCTAATTTCTCATTTCAACACTTAAATGTACATATTAACATATTTTAAATATGTTTCAAACATATATTAAACATTATTTAACCCGATAATTACTTTATAATTATCGTTAACCTTTATATTAAATATATATGTTAAATATATATTTAATATATAAATCTTTTCTTTTAACCAATTTTATTTAAATAAAATTGATTAATAATTATATATATTTATTCGTCTTAAATATATAGTTATATCATTTATCCCGTCTTATTATGATTTGCTATAAACTTTAACTTAAAATATAATATTTGTAATAATAACAAATATTTAACGTGATCACCTTTTTGACGGGTCGTGAAACGAGTCCAAAATAACCGAATAATAAAGTTGTTCGTTCTTGACAAACGAATAGTCCTTCTCGACTATTTTCTCGCCACGAGCATTTCCCCGTTGTCGGTTTGTCGTTTGGATCTCGTTACGCCACCGAAACGTCACCTGAAAGTGAAGACGGGTTAACTCGACACCTCCTTTTCTAGCTCGAATCGCGACCACCTTTGTCTACCATTACCAACCGCCAATCACCGCCACCATTCATCGCCATCCCGGCAGTCCATCGCCGCAGCTGCCATGCCCCGTCATCAACCGCACGTCACCGAATACCATCTCGAACATAGCCGTATACAACCGAAACAATAAGCATAAAATACTGTCACCTTCATCCTTTCGCCACTTACTGCTACTGTCCGGTAAGTTTAGACCGGGTGCGGGTGTCGTCGGGTTCGCCGGTGAAAGCAACGGAAGTGGGTCGGTGTTGCCGGTAAAACAAAACGAGAGTCTAGGCGGAGGGGTGCTCCGCGCCGTCGCTGGAGACGCACAACGGTCCCTGGCCGTCGCCGCAGTGTTGCTGCTGCCGCTCTGTCGGAGTCGTACGGAGGTGCTCGAGGGAGGACGAAGGTCGCCATAGATCCGCCGGAGCAGAGGGTTGCTAGGTCGCCGGTTTCTTGGCCGGAACTTTGGGAGAACGAGGGGGAGTGTCGGGTGTGGCTTGCCGGAAAACGAACGAAGGGAGAAGAGGGGGTACGTCGCCGGATCTGCTTGGCTGCCGGAGGTCGTCGAGACAGCGCCGACAGGAGGTTGTTGGTGCGCCGGAAAGTAAAACGAGAGAGGGAGGGGGTACGACCGACTTTCTTCTTTCTCTCTCTCTCTCTCTCTCACTTTCTTTCTTTCATTTTGTCGTTTACTGAATTTGTGTGTGTATAGAATTTGAATGTGATTCAATTTGTGTGTGATATGTATGTATTTATATGTAAACTAGTTCCATAAAACTTCTCCACGTATGTTGCTGAGAAATGAAAATGTTTGCTGAATCATAGATTAATTCGACATCTAACAATTTAAGAAGTAGGGAGCAAGTATGTATAGGATATTTTAATACGGTATAATATATAATGAGTAGGTATTATACCTGTATTTTAAACCCGTAATATAATATAATAAATTATGAAGGGGTTATATAAATTCCCGAACATCTAAAATATTACGGGACTTCAATAAGTATACTCGTAATATTTATTCTTTGGTTATAACACAAACCGGTGAATATTTATTTAACTACGCGGTAAAGCGTGTAGCGATCGCGGCCGTTTCACAGACCGAATACATCTTCTTAACTGAAATTCTTTATAAGTATTATAATAATATTTATACTTCGCCGAGTCACTAAAATCATCTCGAACGGCTAACCGAATTGATTTCGGCTATTATCGCATAACAACACCGGTCACCGATTTCATCGTTTTTCGTGCCGAATGTCGTAATTATATTTTATAATGATTATAAATCAAGTATTTAACAGTACCTGATATTCTACTTTTGCCTCGGCATTAATTTAGTGACTTTCATGCTTTAATTACAGTTATAATAAACCGGGCCTAAATCACTATTTTGTGTTTTCCCGCTTCGTCATAACTCGGATCCAAGATCCGTCTGTGCCCACGGTCTTTATTTTTCGTTATCTATCATATTCTATAACTTCGTCTCCTGACGTTTCCTCGAATATCGTATCAAATATTCGTACGTGAATCGTGACGTTTCTCTATTATACGTATATATATTATATCACATATATTTCAGCTGCTTAACAAATACAGCACACGTATATAATTTAAGTCATCAAATTTGGGGGTGTTACAAGTGTAAACTGTAAAATTTGAGGTGTAGTTTTGAGTGGTTGTGAGTAGAGGAGAGAAAAATACTTGAGAAAAAAATTGATGAATCCCTATATTTGAGGAAAAATTTAGTAAATCTGTAAAATTTGAGATTTGAAGAGAGAGAAAAGATAATGATAAAGGTATTAAAAAGTATTATTTAATTGTGGTTGTGAGTAGAAAAGAGAGAAAAAATAATGATAAATATATAAATTATAGTGATAAGGATAGAGAATGAGATGTGAATGCTTAACATATATTCATGGTCATAACTCTTGAGTTTTCAATGTTGGTTCTGGTAAGTTTCAAAATAAAAAGGGTTATTGAATTTTATTAATCCAAGTTATTACTAATTGGCCAATATTAATCCCAATTTCAAAATTGCCCCACATTAATCCCAATTATTAAGGTGTTGGATTTCATTGGACCCCCTTTATGTTTTTCTTCACTCCGTTAGGGATTTTACTCAAAAAATTCCCTTCGGGGTCCAATGATTATTAAGGTGTTGGATTTCAATGGAACTCATTTACATTTTCCTTAACTCCGTTAGGGATTTTAGTCAAAAAAATCCCTTCGGGGTCCAATGAAATCCAACACCTTAATAATTGGGATTAATGTAGACCAATTTTAAAATTGAGATTAATATTGGCCAATTGGTAATAACTTGGATTAATAAAATCCAATAAACCAAATAAAAAATAATTGACATGGGAGAATGTGTTTTGGCACCGGACAATAAACCTAATTCAACTTCCAAATTGTAAGTTTAGATTGACTATGACATTTTGCAAAGTTTCAAAATAGGACCCGTGGTTAATATTTAAATTGTGTATATTTGTTCAATTGGAATGACACTAATTTTTATGTATAACACATATTCATATCTTTTACTTGATATGAGTGTGTGTATCATGGAGATGCCTTTACCTTGGATGAAATTCCTACACATGTAAATTCGACCTCCTTAAGTATCAATCCAATATAAGTACCTAAAAATGCAGAACAGGTAAAAATTAAGTGAAAATTACAAACAAAGGAAAATTAAGTCGACATCAAAATGTGTTGAAAGACTAATAATTGTCAAATTTCTCACGATATCAACAAAGAATAACGAAACCAAAAAGTTTCTACCCAAAATCAATATCCGAACTCAAGATCAACCCAAATTTATTACAATTCAAAATCGTCAATGTGAAAACTAAGACAATCGAATACAACTCTCTACGATTAATGCTACAATCCTCACAAAGCTACGGATCCAACAAGAACAGCGAATCCAGACTCGGATCAGTGAACTCAGAGAGAATAATTCCTGATAGTCTAGAGTGAAACATTTTGTGATGTGTTCTAAAAAAAACTAAACCCTAGTGACTGAACAAACACTTTAGTATCCACCTCCAAGGAATGACCCGCGCATGATCCAGATCCGGCTTTAGTCTGCTCCAAGCCCATTAGCATCCAGCAACCCAATAGCTTCCTAAGCCCACTTCCAGCATCATGTGAAGTAATCCAGCCAACTTAAGTCTAGCAGCACAATCTCACACAATTTAAACAAATACAATATTAGAAAAATATAAACTCAAAAATAAAAGAGTTTGAATTAAAGAAGAGATCAGTAATATATTTCTAACAATAATGTATACATGTATTGACATATTATTATGGGTATTGAAAAGTACTAAAAAGGGAAGATAAACAATATGAAGCATCATTTAATAAGGTAAGGTTATTGTAAAAAATTTAGTTTGTATAAGAAGGACAAGAAGAAAACATAACCATTAGATCTTCAATTAAATGAAGATATATGACCCAAAATTTTCTTGGGTATACTTGACTCAAAAATTTTCTAGGTATAATTAGAGAGAAAAACTAAATAAAACAATAGATGGAAGAACATTTTTTACCTTTTTATCAAATTCCTTTCATTTTTTAAATCTTCATAACTCTTAGATACGACATTATTTTTCAAAATGTTTAGATCATTGTTTCATTGTGTCAAAATGTTCAAATCATTGTGTCATATTGTGTCCAAAACGTTCAGATCATTGTGTCATATTGTGTCAAAATGTTCAGATGATTGTGTCATATGGTGTTAAAAACCGAAAGAGTATTTAATTTTATATATAGCAACACTATATATAGTTTTGACACAATGACACAATCATCTGAACATTTTGACACAATGACACAATGATCTGAACATTGTGTCAAAAATCAAAAGAATAATTTTATTTTAGTTTTTTTATATAGCAACACTATACGCGTTTTAAATATAAAAAAATGCTTGTTTTTATGATGTAATTTTTTTTAAAAAAAAATAATGTCGTATGTGAAAGTTATGAAGGTTTTAAAAAAATGTGGGAAGGGGGTAAAAAATCAACAAAGATGACTAAAACTAAAATATCACTCCTTCCTTTTTTATTATTAGATCAAGATCCAATGGCTGGAAATCTTTCTTATCCTTTTTACCCAAACCAAACTTCTCATTTGAACCTCTCCCTCATTTAATAAATTCAATTACCTAATTTGACAGTCTCAGTACTTTGATCAAGAGTTGGACTTTGGAGGAGCCTAGCTCCGGCGACCTAGCACACCCGACGATCGTCTAATCGAACCCCAACCTCCTTTTCCCCTTCATCTGCCGCCTTCTCAGTCGTGCGGCTGTAACACCGCCTAGGGTTCCGACCCGAGCTCAACGACAGCGGCATGGTTCTGTCAGTGTGGGATGGTGGTCCTAAGGCGGAACAACCACAAATCGGAAGCCATTTCAAGGGTAGGCGGCCTCAATTAATGAACCCGACGAACTAAATCACGTTTCCGACCATTTCGCCCTCCGATTCATAACCCCGGTAAGGAAATCTTCTTCATCCCCTTCATGCAAGTTAACAAAAATAGATCTCAAAATAGATTTGAAAAAGAGGAAAACAAAAACCCTCAAAAATCTTAAAAAATCACAGCCGTTCGCTTGCCGGAGGCGGAGCGTAGAGTCTGTGTTTTACGTAAAATGAGACTATGGGTTTCTTTCAAGAAAAGAGACGTGTTTGAGGAAGACGCGTCTATAGGTAATTTGATAATTTGATGAAAATCACACCATGTAAGGAAGCTATTGGACAAAAACATTCTACATTTCATAAGGCTTCATTAACAGTCACTATACTACAAAGCTACAAAGCCATGGCGTGAAAAGTCTTTGTAAAGATATGAAAATATCCAACCACTCCTTTTTTTTTCTTCTTTTTTTTGTTTAAATATTTTGTTAATATCAGATGTCAAACATATTAGTCCCCCCTTCTTCACCCCAGCTACAATTCCTTCGGATCAGATCTGCTTTCAATGGCTTCAAGTTCTTCCTCTATTGCCATGGCTTCTTCTGATGCTAAATCTTGCAGCTATGATGTATTTCTCAGCTTTAGCGGCGAAGATACTCGATACACATTTACCGATCATCTCTACCATAAATTAATTCAAGCAGATATTCATACCTTCAGGGATGACGAAGAAATCAACAAAGGTGAAGAGCTGAAACCTGAATTAATAAGAGCAATTGAAGGATCTAGGGCTTCGATAGTTGTATTGTCAAATAATTACGCAACTTCCATTTTGTTCTCCCTGTTTTTTACGGCGTTGATCCCACAGATGTTAGGAATCAAAAAGGAAGTTTCGCCATAAAAGTTAAACCTTCTTCAAAGTGGACAGATCGCAACGTAAGCCGGTGGAAGGCGGCTCTCAGGGAGGTTGCTAATTTGTCTGGCGAGGTTGTTTTGGGGTATGCTTCTACGCATCTCCTTTTTAACTTCATCTCTGAGTGTTGATTTACATAATTTCGCCAATAGGTCACTAAGAGGGTGTTTCATGTTTGGATTAGATGAAAGTACTTTTTCATTTTATTTTTTTTTGGAAACCGTTAAAAAAATTGCTTATAAAAGTCACAAAAATCTGGTTTTTTTATTAGTTTTTGGCTTTTTATTAGTTTTTGGCTTTTTAACATACAATTAAACCACTAGGACTTGTCCTAGTGGTTACCCCCTTGGCTCTTTGGGCTTTGGTTACTATGTGACCCAAGTTCTAATCCAAGGGGAGGCAGTTTTACCCCATGTTGTCCCAGGAGGGGGTTTCTGCCAGGAGAAAGCTTCAGGAGGGGGTGTCTTGGTTCTCACGGAGGTCCGAGTAATCGACCTTGGACATAGCCCCGCAAGGGTAGGTTTACACGTGAGACCAAAGTCGCCTGATCGATGCCGTTCCAAAAAAAACATACAATTAGCATTCATAGTAGGTTCTCCATAAATATACTAGTATAATCCTAAAATTTAATGTTGATTATGAGTGGTTGTGAGTAGATAAGAGAGAAAACGTTATTTTCATATGCATATTTAACAAAAAAAAAATCGGTGATTCCCTAAATTTGATGTATGATTTTGATGAAAGAGAGAGAAAAAGTAATGATAAATGTATAAAAATGTATTATTTACTTGTGGTTGTGAGTAAAAGAAAGAAAAAATAATATTGATAAATATAAATTGTAGGGATAGAACCTCAAAATATCATTTTCTGATAATTTTATTTTAGTAAGCTAAGCTAAAGACTTTTTAAAAGAAGTAACTTGTAGACGTAGGGGCTGTTTGATTGCATGTCTGACTTGCTCAAACCACTGACCTGCTGATCCAGTCAGAGGTTTTGACGAGTCAGACCGTTTGATTTGGTGCTGACCCAGTCCTTCTTTTGGAAATGTATGACTTAGTCATCCAATCACTTAATAATAAAACATGGCCTTATTGGCTTTTTTTTACTTAAAAATTAATCCAAACACTTTTCTTAAAAAACTCTTTTTAGGAAAGTAATAAATCAATAAACACTTTTGACAAAAAGCACTTTTGCACTTAATTAACCAATCCCAAACACCGCCTTAATCTATTAACATTAGCTTCTTTGTGTTATGGATCGGTATGGGACTTGTCCTACATCGGTTGTATCGGCAACTAATATGGGGTTTATAAGTCAAATGGGCTCTCTCACCCATCAGACTAGTCTTTTGGGTTGAGTTCTTCCTGTTTGGTCTGTAACAAAATGATGTGACCCGGTTGGGTATACGGGTCGAATGTCGTGGGTTTAGTTTTTGTTTTAATATATCGTGGGTTTTATTTTGTGTTTTCATATGCTAGAATAATGGGTGTAGAGGGGATGCCCCTACCCCACACGTTTGTTTACATGTTCCGTTCCATTAGGTTAGTTATCCAGTAAGTTGGTTTTAGTCATGCATGTAATTCCCTATATAAGGGTTTAGGTCCTTTGTTATTTTATGAAGAAGAATTTACGTCCATTTCCTCCTAAGAATTCTATCTAGCCTCTGTTCTATTTTCTTGGCCATAGATCAGTTAGAGAATCACATCACTTTGTTTTTCTTGCAGGCATGAAACAAGCATTTTAGAAAAGATTGTTAATACAATTTACAAAAAGTTAGGTAGCAGAGATCTTCATCTTCCATCCAATATAACAGGGATGGCCACTCGTTACGAGGGCATCAAGTCCTGGTTTGATCAGTCCAATTGTGAGTTTTTAGCAGTTTACGGTATGGGTGGATGTGGCAAGACAACACTGGCCAAATATATATACAATTCAAATCAGAAATCTTTTAACTACGTGAGTTTTGTTGAACACATTGGTAGTAGATGTGAAAAACCCAATGGTTTACTTGAAGTACAGAAACAACTTTTTAAAGACATTTTAGGGGGAGGAAAGAGAAAAATACCTGGTGTTTTTCAAGGCACGCCTATGATTGCAGAAGCCTTGCAAAAGAAAAGGACACTCATTGTTCTTGATGACATTGTTGGGCATAGTCAGTTAGTTGATTTACTAGGAAACGGGGATATTAATACCCAAAGCAAGATTATAGTTACAACCAGAGAAAATACAGACAATTGGCTTGACTTTCCACATTCGAGATGTAAAAAGTATGCAATGAGATTATTAAATGATAATGAATCTTTACAGCTTTTATGTCGTCATGCATTTCGATTTGAAAATCCCAAGGAGGGCTTTCAAGAGGTTGTACTAAGGGCAGTGCATTATTGTGGCGGAAATCCACTGGCTCTTGAAGTGTTGGGCTCATCTTTGTTCAAGAGTGATTCAATCCAGTATTGGGAAAGTCAATTGAGGTTATTGGAAAGAGATATGGATTCTCGAGTTCATGGTGTACTCATAAGAAGCTACACATCTTTGCCAAGTGAAACTGTGAAAAAGTTGTTTTTGCATATTGCTTGTTTCTTTAATGGTAGAGATGAGGATTATGTGGTAAAGATATTGGAGCCTGATTACTCTGCAATATCTGGGATCAAAATCCTAATTGACAGATGTCTTCTTTCTGTTTCACCTAATAAAGAGCTCATAATGCATAGCTTGGTTGAAGAGATGGGGAAATACATGGTCCGTCAAGAATCACATCTCCCTGCAAACCGTAGTAGAGTCTGGGATAGTGACGACTCTTATAAGCTACTCAGAAAAGGAATGGTTGGTTAGCCCATTTACTTTCACCTTTGCATCCTCCTTATCCCTTTTCATCTAACTTTCTATATCTTTATGTCTTTTCTTTTAGGGTTCAGAACGGTAGAAGGTTTAGCACTAGATATGAATATGCTCTCAGAAGAGAATTTTGCAATCAGGGTACGAGTAAAAATCTAAATTTTGGCTTTTGAACTTTTAGTAAGTTTTTTTTTTTTTTTTTTTTTTTTGTGGATTCTACATCATGTTTATATATATATATATTTGCAAGTAAAGGAAGGAAAAAGGAAGGAAGATGACAAAGTTGAAGAAATTTGTTTATGTTAAGAACATGACATGTTCGTGGACACCATACCATACTAACTCTTGTAATGCTAAATTTGCAGTCACCAAAACTAAAAACAAACGCACTTAAAAATATGGATAGCCTAAAATTGCTCCAGCTAAATTTTGTGGAACTCGATGGATCTTATGAGAACTTTTCTGAAGGTTTAAGATGGCTCTGTTGGCTTGGATTCCATTTAAAAACCATACCGTCTGACTTATACATGGGACACTTGGTGGCTATAGATATGAGCTATAGCAAATTGGAAGTATTTGAACCTCCTATGGTAGTGACCTCATTATTTTCTTTTTGTTGCTTCCAAATATTTAATCTGTCTTTTTGAAACTATATGGTGCTCTAAAGTTTCTATAAATTTTGCAACAGGTTCTTCAGTCACTGCACATTCTAAATCTTAAAGACTCGCACGATCTTACTGAAATCCGCAACATCTTCAATATCCCTCATCTTGAGACTCTAATTCTTTGGAACTGTTACAGTTTGGTTAATGTTTGTAGTACCCTTGGAGACCTTACAAGTCTTGCATTATTGAACATGACAGGGTGTAATGCCCTTGGAGTTGGAGACCTTACAAAACCAATTTTTTCTTTCCCATCTTCATTACGTCAGTTATTCCTCAAATACCGCTATCTCAAATGTACTGATTCTATTCCTTTGAGTTTTAGTGCTCAACTAAATTTGCAGTATTTGAATTTAGGGGATAGTCTGTTTGATTCTTTGCCTTGCTATGATCATCTTGAAAATCTTCGGGTACTCGACCTGAGTTTTTGCTATAGACTCAAATGTCTTAAATGCCTCCCTAATACACTTGCAGAACTGAATGTATATTGTTGTGAGTCACTAGAGAGAATAACTTTCCAATCTCCTCGATTCACTTTGCAAGAGTTTGTTTATCTTGGTTGTACTAATTTGTATAAAGTTGAAGGCTTTATGAAATTGGTACCAATAGCTAAACTAAACGAAACAAAGTTGGGACACTTGAAGTGGCTAAATGAATATCAAAAACACAAGGTGTGCCTTGTTGGTGCTGATGAGCTCACAGTAGGCAGAAGTTGGCATATCAAGGTTTGTTTTTTTCCTTCTGAAATACAACACTCATTAACCATTTGCGAACTAATCATATAGAATGACTGAGCCTTTTGTTCATGTGGCACAGATGTTGTACGAATTTGGTATAATGAGCACTTCTCTGCCAGATATAAAGGACCCAAACATGACACCTGAGTATATATCAGAATCATCTTCTTTATCCTTTGATGTGCCTTCAGGTCCCAAAAATAAGAGGCTCAAAGGAATTAATGTAACTTTCAAGTATTCAATATCAGGTGATGATTGGGCATTTTTTTGTAAAGTTAGTACAAGCAACGGCGTTCTTGATTTGATGTACAACCCTCAAGTCTATGGCAAACCTAAATTTGGTGAATTATGTATATGGTTAAGCTATTGGCCAATCGGATACACATTGAAATATGGAGATAGAGATAATGTATCTATTGTTGTGTTGAGCGGATTAGAGGTACATGAATGTGGTGTGAGCCTTGTGTACTCTGATAAGGAAACCTTGGAAAATAACATGGGATGGGCAGAAATTCTGGGAGGAGATTTGTCTGAATTTCAACTAAGCACAGGAGGGTACTATCTTTGTCGTCGTGATTTCTTTCGGTTAATTGGGGCTAAAAGACCGACTCCTGATTGGTTCAGAATTTTAGTTGGTGATACCATTAACTATACTGGTATGTCCCTCAATCTTGTCAAGCTACCTCCTTGTGTTTGTGTTAAAATAGAAGCTGCAAATGGAGAAAGTTTCTCATATCTTTTGTTTTTTATGTTACAGAGGTAACAGGATGGAGAAACACTGGTCGACCGAAACATGTGTATCCGTCATTTGCAGAGTTGAAAACTATTGGATGTATCATCCATGGTCCTCAACTGGTAAGCCTGCTTTGTTACAAACTCAAGGGACGTGGTCACCATAAAAGGTTTTTAAATTCTAATTAAGTTTGATATGATTAACCTTATGATAAACAAACAGGCGGAAGTTTACAATATCGTCGAGATGTCCAAATCATTTATTGGTGATAAAACAATGGAGTTAATCTTTTCACTTATGGCACATTGGTGAAATACACCCAAATTTGAACACATATGAACAGGAACACAAACTGTAGTAGTAGAAAAAAATACTATGTATAATGAAAAATATTCTAAAGAGCGTGCCAACAGTCTTCATTATGTGGACTGTAAAATGAAGAAATTACATTTTTTTTTTGTTACATAACAAAAAATGCTGGTAATTTGTTAGATTCTATCTACCACTTGTTTCCCCTATAATCAGATTGTTCTCAGTTTCTCATTGTTGTTATTGTTTTCCTTGTTATCTGTTCAGAAAAAAAGAGTGGGCGAGAGCATGTCTAACGCATTTGATTCTGGTGAAAGTAAATCAGTGGTTAATTATGAACCTAAGGGAGGAAAGGTAATTCAGCATTTAACAGTCCGTATATTTATTTATCTGGACCTATATATTTATTTTATAATAACATCGTACATTTCAGAAAATTGTGTTGGCCGTGAAGTTGGACCATATACATCTAAAGCGCAAGTTCCTGAAGGTGGCAAGTACAGTTACAGGAGTCGAATCACTTTCTTTTGATATGAGTAAGGGGGAATTAACCATTTGTGGAGGACATGTTGATCCTATTGTAGTTCTCAGTCGTCTTAGAAAGATTGGGTACGTGGAGATCATAAGTGTTGGATCTTACCCAAGAAGACTTGCAAAACAAGATGATGAGGCATGTTCCGTGATGTAAGGAGGAATCGAATGGAAGATGTCACGCAGTTTCTTTTTCCCTGATTTCATTATGTCCTATGGTATTTCTACATATCTTGCTCACAAGTAAAAATCGCTAGGCGCTAATCGGGCGGCCGGATACAGCCTAGGAATTAATCGGTTTGTAAGTTTTATATGTATTTTTTTTAAAATATATGTATATATATATAGGAAGAAGATCAATGGAAAACCCATTATTTTTTAGAAAACCTGGAAAACTCTATCCAATCAATCACAAAATTCTATGTTTTTTTTTTTAATTTTATAATAAGGGTAAGATTGTAACTTACCATATTCTATTTTAGTAAAGATTTTTTTTAATTTAATGATAGTATTTCGATCCATAATCAATTTCGTACATTGAAATTTCGATCCCCATCATGGTTGCTTCTTCACATTAGCTGTTATGGAATATGCGGATATTACCGGACTTCAGCATGAAGGTTTGAAATTATCAATTCCGTAATTGTTACAATGATGTAACAATTCATCATCATCAGGTCACAGTCTGTAACAACAATTACACATGTTATATGTTACATCGCTGTAACAACAATTCATCATCATCAGGTCATCAGGTCATCATGTCACAGTATATAAGAACAACAATTACAAGGGTGTAACAATTTGGTATACGTTGATTGTATGTCAGTGTTCTTACATTACATTGTATGTAATCAGTAGACTATGTTACATACGTGTAACAAAGTTGTCGATTTTACTGAGTCATGGATGTAACAAAGTAGGTGTAATATATATAATATATTACACATGTGTAAAAGATATACTACACAATTGTAACAAAATTTGTATACATTGATTATTTTATTATATTACATCTTTTGTTTCTTGTAAAGATGTTACATAGGGGTAACAAATTGGTACATGTTTGATGTTTCTCTTATCAGTTTAGTATATTATATCTTTATTTTTTGGAAAAGGTACATGAAGTTATTTGTTACAGCTATGTAACAATCGTTAGGCTGGTAAAAATAGGTTTCATGTTACATGGGTGTAACAAATTGGTACATGTTTCATGTTGCTTATCACCGGGTTTTTTTTCTTTTGTAAAAATAGGTTTGTTTTTTTTTTCTTCTAAATTTTGACCTGGAAATTTAAAATTAAATGAGAAAGAGAGAGAGAGAGAGAGAGAGAGAGAGAGAGAGATAAAGATTTTAGGAAATAGGAGATAGGAGAGAGAAAATTAATTTAAACATTTATTAATAAAATTTTGGTATGTCTATTATGCCCTTCATTAAATGACACATTTTACAATCTTGACCTTATTTAATCTCAACCATCAATCTTTAAATCAATGGTTAAAAGATGGTTTTCCAGGTTTTCCAAAAAGGTGGGGTTTTCCATGCGATCCTTACCCTATATATATATATATATATAGGGTTAGGTTCAAATGAGAACTTTTTCTTTAGAGAACTTTTGATAACCATTCTGAGCCACTAATTATCAGGGGGGAAGCATTCAAATTCATGGGGGCAATTTCCTTATATATATATATAATATAATGTTATTTTTATACTTTTTGTATATATTTATAAGTCTAAGGACCAAATGTAAACTAATGAGTAATGACGATAGAAGATCTTAAATGTTAAAATACCAAAATTAATTTTATAATTTTTAATGTAGAATTTAACAGTTTAGGAATGAAATGTAAACTAGTGAAAGATAGAGGGGTGTTAAAAAGACCAAAACTTATTATTCAGCCGCCCTCTCTTCCTTCTTCCTCATTTCCGACAGCCCGCTGTTCTTGATTTTTAACAATCCGGCATTAATACAGCACTGCCTAGCCACTGATTAGGACTGCCTAGGACCAATTTTTTTTCGATTATTCTACCGCCGATTAATGCTCCGGCTCAAGATTTACAAGGGGGTCCGGAGGGTCCTTGACCCCCTTGGTTGCCATATTAGTGTTAACCGAAGTATTTAACCGAACCCTGTTTTCGTGGGTTGACCCTCTTAAATATACCCTGTAGAATGTATAAAATTAAGAAAAGGAAGTCTAATTTTCTAATTTTCTACGACTTGAAATGTGTTTTAAAGAAAATGTGGATTAGTGTGGCAAAAAATGTGGGTTAGTGTGGCCTGTTCTAAAAATCTTTATGAGGAGGAATCCAAGACGAAAAGGTTAATGGAGGAGTACAATAATTGGGACAAGCTGGCTGAAACTCGACATCTCTCTGATGTTGAGTTAAAAGATTAGGGTGCATGCAAAAAAGAGCTTGATTTGGATTCCAAAAAACGTATGGATCTGGCCCAAAAGGCCCGCATCCGATGGGCTACCCATGGGGACGAGAACACTTCTTTTTTCCGTGGGCTTATGAAGGCTAAATGGGCTTCCTCTCGCATTAATGGCATCTCGCACTTGGGGCAGTGGGTCACTGAGCCGAATGAGATTAAAAATCTTGCCCATGAATATTTTCAAAACAAATTCAGTTCTCCTTACCCGAATCGGCCTCGTATGTGGTGTCGTGGGATTAACCGCATTTCGGACATTGATGCTTCAAACCGGTCCCGATGATTTCAATTTTGCCTTTATCAAACATTTCTGGGATTTACTTCGAGAGGATTTTAAGGCGGATCTTGACAAATTTCATAAGGACGGGTCGTTTAGCCCGGGATGCGCGTCCTCATTCACTTGTCTCATTCCCAAATGTTGTGATCCTCAAAAGTTCGGTGATTTTAGACCTATAACTCTTCTTGGGTGCATTCTGAAAGTCGTTTCTAAGGTTCTCGCGAATCGTGTGAAACTGATCTGGATTTCATTATCTCAGAGAATCAAATGGCATTTGTTGCGGGGCGGAAGATTGTTGATGGTCCTCTCATTATAAATGAAATTTTATCTCGGCTTAAAAGATCGAAGTTACAAGCTATGTCTTTCAAGATTGATTTTAACAAAGCTTTTGACTCCTTGGAATGGGAGTTTTTGGACTCCATTCTTTATCAAATGAGCTTCCCCTCGGTTTGGAGATTGTGGCTTAAAGGTGTCTTAAAAGCTTCTAGGTCTTCGGTGTTTATAAACGGATCCCTGTGCAAAGAATTTGATTGTTTTAAGGGGGTTCGTCAAGGCGACCCCTTATCCCCCTTCTTATTTATCATCGCAATGGAAGCTTTCCATTGGATGATGTCTAAGGCATTGGATTTGGGAATTTTCCACGGGCTTCAACTTCCTAACGGTGGCCCGATCATCTCCCATCTTCTTCTCGCGGACGACGTGATGATTCTTGGTCAATGGTCGGAGAGCAACTGCTTGAACTTGAGGCGTCTTTTATGGGGGTTTTTCATCATTTCTGGGCTGCGTGTTAACTTACACAAGTGCAGTTTGACGGGCATTAACGTAGATAACCCTGAAATAAACTGCACGACATCGATTCTTGGCTGTGGTGTTTGTGATTTCCCGTTGAATACCTTGGGATGGTGGTACGGGCCAACATGAATATTTCTAAGCACTGGAAAAAAGTTGTCGACACCTTCCATCATCGTCTCTCAACCTGGAAAGCCAGAAATCTCTCAATCGGAAGTCGTCTTGTCCTCATCAGATCTGCCCTCGACTGCCTTCCGACGTACATGTTCTCTTTGTTACGGGCTCCGAAAAAGATATTGGAGTCTCTGGAAAAAATACGCTTGAATTTTCTACGGGGCGGTGATTTGGATCGGAAAAAAAATACACTGGGTTGCTCGCACTAATGTCCTCAAACCGAAAGAAGCTGGAGGTTTAGGGTTGGACCCGCTTGAAACAATAAACCGATGTTTGCTCGCTAAATGGGTTTGGAGGTTTCATTCGGAACCTCACAAACTTTGGTGTCGGGTGATTACTTGTCTTCATTCCAGATCGGGTTCTCAGGTTTTCATCCCTCTCCATCCGGCGGCTTCGGGAATCTAGAAAGCAATTGTCAAAACCTACCGTGAGTTTAATGCACAGGGGTTGGAGTTGGGGAACGTCATGGCAGAAAATAATGGAAGTTGGCGTTGGACAGAAGGAGATGAGGGCAGTTTTTCTATGAAATCGATGAGAAGGCTAGTTACTTCTTCCTTAAACCACAATCTAGATTTTGGTTTTGATTGGTGTAGGTACGTCCCCCTGAAGGTCAACTTGTTGCTGTGGCGGGCCATTCTTGATCGTTTACCTACTCGGGATAACCTGCTGCACTGAAATATCCAGGTGGCCTCGCTAGATTGCATGCCGTGTCACGATGGGTTGGAATCTTCGAGCCATTTATTCACTGGATGTAGTTTTGCGGATATGGTTGGGAAAATTATGGCTCAATGGTGCAAGATCCCTCCTGTTATCTCCTTTTCAATCATGGACTTGGTGAACATTCACAAAATTGGCTCCTTTCCAGACTGGAAAAGGAAGGCGTTAAACATTATCTTTCTCTCGGGATGTTGGTGTATTTGGTTAGAGAGAAATAAGGCAATCTTCAACAACAGGGTCACCTTCCATTCACCGGGTGATTTTTTAAATCAAAAGTTTAAGCTATCTTTGGTTTATTCATCGTTGTAAGGCCCGATCCTTTCCATGAAAAGTCAACATAATTGTTGGTGAGTTCACAGGTTTAATGACACTTGAAAATGTTTGGAACAAGTTTGAATGTTTGGCCGTCATGACACTACATATATGATCGGGCCACTAATTCATATGCATCATAACAGGAGATTAATATTCTTTTACTAAAACACTAATTCATGCATAAAAATCCATAAACCAAGCAAAGTCGCAACAATCAATTATTCATCGTTTTATGCCTAGGTAGTACAATTGGCTAAGCCAAGGAACATAATCATGTCAAGAAAATAAATAAAAATCAATAACATGTTCATCTTAACTTCTTGACTAAGAAATCAAACAAGGAACAAAGGAGAATTAGAAACTTGAATGATGAATCGGATTCGAATGCTTGACCCCAATGATCTCCAGTGGTTCCTAGTTCGTCCTCTGCTTCAAAAATCATCTCCAAGAGCTCCAGTATACAACAAAAGTAGAAGTAGTCGAATGAAACCCGAGCAATTGTTTAAATACTTGAAAATTAGGGTTTTCTCGGAAAATAGGGCTCTAAGCGTATTACTTGGAGCAAACTTCAGTCCGGCGATACGCCTAGTGACAAAATAGTCGGTCAACGCCAACTTGACTTTTTCGGTAAATAACACTCCCATGTGTATCGCTTGGAGTGACCTTCTTCCCAGGTGGTACGCCTAACTCGCAAATTTCAGCATTTTCCTCCCTTTTTGATCTTCAATTTTTTTCAAAGCTCGTTTATCCTCGGGAATCAAACCAATAACTACAAAAACAATCAAAAACTATAATTAAGACACAATTACTCATAAATAACTAAAAACCAAACAAAACTGACTCAAAACAAACTTAAAATGCTACAAAAACGTAAAGTAAAACATATGTGTTTTGCAACACATCAAAAATCCCTCCACTTGACCTTTTTTCGTCCTCGAAAGAAAACCTGCAGTGGAATTATAACCAGAGTAATTGGCTTCTAACCTTTTCAATTTATCATTTTCAAATTCAATTAGCATACTCACATCCTTGGTAGCAATTATCGATTTTTCAATCTGATTAAACCCAACCAACGACTTTTAGTCCCAAATTCATTTATTTACCCTATCATTCAAGCCAATGGATCCCACACTCAAACATCATAACTTACTTAATCCCATCTCAAGATGTCAAGGACGTGTATAAACCGTACAGGTTTACCTATCCTAATATTTAAATATATAAGTGTCTAAAAATAGTGGATAAAATAGATGAATGAATGATTTATTTGAGCTATTATCAAAAATTCAGAATTTCAATCCATGTATGCATTGTAACAACCCGTAAGTTTCCAAGGACTTAAACCGATAATATATACTTATGTGTTAACTGCGTTACGTAACTGTTTACTTGCAACGTGCCAATTTTATCATAATTACATTCATTTACAATAGGAAAATAGCTTTGACGTAGCCTTAACTCATGTTGTAAACAATAATTGAACATGATGACTTCTTTGCACGAAATGGACGCTGAAACTTCAATAATAATGAAGCGACTAACCGAATTCATTTATTAAATTTACCAAACTACGTGGTAAACATCAAAACATAATCCCATCATCTTGGAATTTATCATTATTTTCATTTATCATTTTACATTCATTTTAATCATAAACTTTGATCAACCTTTATCATTTTATGACACACATATTTCACATGTAACTTATATAAACAATTTCATATTAAATAACAACGTGTTTAGACAATGACAACAAAATGAGACTTGTGATCCAATCCCTACTCTAAACTCGATTTATTTTACGTCCAAAACATTTTATTAAACTTTATTAACGTTCACGACAATTGTATTTTTACATGCATGCAATATATATATACATGCAACGTGATTTTCAAGCTATTAACTCTCGAGTATTTTCATTCCAAACCGAGTCATTGTTTTTATTAGTTTACGTTGTCGTGAATAGATATTTCATAAAACCTTCAAAACCCGATTCGATTTATTTATTTTCTCTCGTTCCTTCACATTTAAACAACTCGTCACATTTTCCCCTTTTCCCTGTCGTGTCACCTCGCGACCCAACCGGCCACGGGTTCGAACTCGTGACCTTCCTTCTTGTTTCCTTCGGCCGAGGGCAACCAAACCACCACCATTCCCACTCAACTAGTTAGTTACTTGCTTGTACCATGTCTTGACCTCCTTAGATCCCATTCACATCAAGGTTAGACAAGTTCTTGCACCCTACAATCCACTTTGTAACTATAGCCAAAAGTTGTCTCCATGAAATCCAAAACTATTACCCAATGGTTCCTCATTTCCCTCCCATTTGAACCCACTTTCCCTCTCAAAGAGAATCTGCATATTACTATCAATACACACACATAAAACACAAGACTTAACTCTCCTTGAACCCTCCTTTGTGAGCTTGTGAACCGGCCCAAGCAAGGGACTCGAACTCGTCCCCTCCTTCTTCCTTTTCGGTCCATAGCAAAACACACACACACATTAATACTTAGAATTTTATTTACCTACATAAATTACTAGATATTTTATCACTTTTAACAATCCCAAACACCTCATTTCTTTCCCTCTCTCTTAACCCGCCCCCCTCTCTCTCTCGGTTCCATTTGGACCAAAACACTCACCCACAACTAACCAAAACACTTTCCCTTTTCAAGTACCACACATATATTCACCTTTTACAACCCTAGTCTTCATTAGTTACTTTCATTTCTCAAGAAAAACTCTCTCTTTGCTATCTCCTTTCCCAACCGTAAGTCCCTCTCTCTCTACTCTCTCTCTAAATTTCTTGAGTAAACACTCATGTTCTTGATGATTCATGGTACTAGGAAGCAAGAACACTCAAGAACAACTATCATCATCATCATCATTTTCGGCCTCCATCTTCTTCTAACAAGGTTCCATCATCACTTCTTCTAGTAAAATCTTGTTCTAGCAAGAATACTTAGTCTACTTTCATAACTATTTCACTCCATTAGCAAGTCTTGACTACATTGTTGTCTAAACACAATTTTGAACCATAAAAGTCTACTAGTTAGTGATTATCCTTATGTTTCACCATAGATCTTGCTACTAGAAACTCATGATAATATTTACTTTCATTATTATGTTCAAGATTTAGTTTGGTTAGACTTTTACACAAGTATTTGCTTAGTTTGCATTTTTAGACAATAACTTTGTATTTATTGTGTATTATGTGTAGATCTTGTAACTTTGGACCCCTTGATGCCTATGACACGTTTTTAGACTCTTAACATAGTCAAAATATGATATCTTGGACTTTAGAAATATTACTAGTGCTTAAACTCACCATAGCAAACTTTTACATACAAAAGTACACTTTAAAAACCCTAGAAAGTGATTTTCACTATAGATCCGTTTAGACCAGAAACTTTAGACTTTTAAATAGTAGGTTGTGATGGTTTAAATGACTTTAGAACATGGCCAAAAGATCCCTTTACAAATTACTTGAATTTGAGCACAAACCGGGACTAAAACCGACACCCGACGGGCCCGGAAACACCATTTTTGTAAGGAAACCCAAATCTGGTCCAAATGAACTCATAGGGTTATTTTAATGATGAAAACATGTTTACAAATGCTTATGGTGAATTTAGGGACCTAACAGTGTCATTTAACGAGCAAACGGGACCAAAACGGCAAAACCGACACTAAGTACACAAAACCGGCAAACTAATGCAAACCGACACTTAAAATAATCATCTACCCATTTTGGACAGAAAATAATCATATTTTATTGAACTTGATCGATTTCTAACTTAAACGGATAAATATCGTGTAAACGGCGGTTACCGCGAAATCGCCCGGTTTTTTGACTAACTAGCCAAAATAAATTTTCATATAAAAACCCTCATTTTGACTTAATATTTATTTCTATAAATATTCACCATCTTTAAATATTATTTGGGAATTTTTATATATTTTATTTAATTAAAAATATATATTTTACATTATTTCCAAATAAACACATAACCGGATACATTCATTTTGACTTAACTCTAAGGCTACCATGACGTCAAGACTTGACCTACCTAATCGGAGTGACATTAATGTCAACCCAGTTACTTATTATATTGCATGTCTTATAATTATCTAGGCTTGCATTTCCCGTTGATCATATTTCCGACTACCGTTTCTGAATCATGTGAGTTTTCACGGCCCCTTTCTCCTTTAACTATTTTATCTTTGGGGGAGAATTCATACATACACTTTTCCATGTTAGACAATTAGACCTTGTTATCATAACTGTTTCATGTGCTTTTCCATTGTCCACACTTGTTATCTCATGTTCATTCATGCTATAACCCAAACCCCACTATTAACTGAATCCGATTAATTATCATTTGCAAACGGTAACGTTTGAATAAATCTATTGGGTTAACGCCCCTGCTCTGATTGGTAGCTCCAATCGTGACTCCGTCTTTTGTCAAAGAGTACAAATTGTTATGTCATATCTATGCGGTACCAACCGGACAATAGGTACCAAGAGTGGGTAAACAATCAGTTTCGGTATTCAGGGTACATGGTAACATTATCAACTAGTCTTATCAAATATTGTCAACTGTTAACATGAACTATTTTTCAATTACTATTTTCATTTAACCTTTAACTGCTAGCACTTTAAACCTGTGGAACTCACCAACAATTATTTGTTGACCGTTTTCTCGTATGAATTTTCAGGTACTTAAACTTAATCGTTGTGCATGCATCGGACCTGCTTGCTTATTTCCTGCCCTTGCATCTTAGGACTTTTCATTTGTTTCTGGAGTATGGTTTAGCCTTTGGACATTTTCCTGACATAACACCTAACGGTGTCATGTCCTAAAAATCTTTTGAAACTTATGTGTTGTAAACTTAAAACTTTTTACTTTTCTCATTACAATTAATCCGCTGCGTAATGATATTAGAAAAACTCCTATTTACTCCAACAATTTAACAATTTCCAAAACGGCTGTAGTTGTTGAACCATCCAGAGTACGTCCGTAACCTTGACTGTGATAACCTTTTTCGCATCCCGACACAAATCTTACAGGGTGTGACATGCATCCACCGAGTCACTATCCCAGTGGGTAGCATATAGACCTCAATCTCATTATACCTAACCTAGAGGCGTATCCTTCAAGTCGCTATCCCGAAGGAAAACACATAGGACTTCGGCATTCAACACAAAATTAACAAAAACGCTCAAAATATATGGACTATGGACATATGCAAGCGCCACCAATATTGAGTTTACTCTAGTAAAAAGATAAAAGCGTGCTAATTTTTAAGAGACAAATATATATGAAAATATTATAGTACCTATCTTCTATCTTTGACAGTTTCGGTTACATTACTCAAAATAAGGCGGGTACTCACTAAACATCCTGATTTTTATTCATTAATTATTAAATTTATAGACAAAATTAGGATATTTAAGTTTTCTTTAGTTAGCTGGGCCACCAATACATCACAAACCGAAAAAAATTTCAACTTTTATTATTTATTTAACAATTAAGCACTTTATTTAGAAAATCAACTCCCTATTTTACATATTATTTTCCATTGCAAACTGCAGACGTTAAAAAAAAAAACCAGAAACATTTTTATTTTTTTTATATATATATTTTTTTTCAAAACTAGTGCAAGTACCTAAACCACAATCATAATCATGTTTAGTTTAATTTTAAAAAAAAAGGTTAAACGAGAAGTGTGTGTTTGTTAATCATCATTGTACATGTAGCGTTCCCAAGACGAAAAGGGTAATTCCAATGTTGCGATGAGTAGTGTATTTGATTCCCATGGAGTCACTTCCGAGCTTGAATCCAGTGGCCCATCCGCAATACCTACACCATAGGCGGTGACTTGGCACGCAACATGGATGTAAAACCAGAAAGGATGGGCGACTTTGAATACCTTCAAGTATCTTGCAACCATGGCTCCCATCGGCATCAATAGGCCCTAACTTTCCGCGTTTAATACTCCATGAGTCTACCAAGATTAACCAAAAACCGGTGCATGAGTGTAATGAAAGAGCAACCGTGGATTGCTTTTGAGAACACCAAGTAATTGGCGACTCATCGAGATAAAAAAACGTGACCGGTAGTACTCTTTCCATCGTCTTTATCAATATTATGCGAACAATCATTGTATGCCGCATAAGTACTTTCACCACCCCGCTTATACTTTATGCCATAGCTCAATGTACCTCGAATGTAGCGGTGAATATGCTTTATAGCACCAAAGTGAGATTCTTTTGGAGTTTGCATGTATCTACATACTAACTACTCCAACGAAATAAGAAATATCCGACCTTGAGTGTAGAAGATACCTTAGACATCCAACTAGCCTTTTATAAACAGTTGCATCAATATTAGTGCATTCTTCGTCTTTTGTAATAATCAACCCAGGATCCATCGATACATTGGTCGAGTTACAATCAAGTAACTTGACCTCCTTTAAAAGCTTCTTGGCATAGGCTTCTTGTTTGATTGATATTCCATCTTTAGCATGCGTCACTTCGATCCCTAAATAATAAGTGAGCTTTCCCAAATCGTACATCTCAAATTTCGTAGACATTTTTTTTCCATGAACCGGTGACTAAAATATCATCAACGTACACACCAATTATGAAGATGTTGTCTTCAATATTCTTTCGATACACCGCTTGTTCGTGTAGACAGTGGAACTTAAGTTGCTTTAAAAAACTAACTTCAAATTCCAAGCTCGAGGAGCTTGCTTCAAGCCATATAACGCTTTCGTTAATTTGTAGACTTTATTTTCCTCATCTTTTTTCTCGAAGCCTTCGGGTTCAAATACATAAACTTCCTCTTCAAGGTCATCATGAAGAAACACAGATTTTACATTGAGATGATGCAATTCTCAACATTCGTTTGATGCTAGAGCAATTAGCATGGGCTCATGAACGTACACCTTTGGCCAATTTGATACCGGTGGCGCTTTCCATTGTACAAGCAAGATTGGTTGGATTAGCCCACTTTTCTGTAGGTTATATATTTACTTATGCAGCTTTCTTGATTGCCTCTACATCAGGGAAATTTGGTTAATTTTTTTAAATGAATGTTTTGTATCCGTGATAATATCATTTCGTTTGATGCATATTTAGCTCCTGTTGCAGTTGCGACTGCTGTTTTCTTGATCTACCCATTGGTCAATAAAAATCGATTTCAATGCCATTTTTCTTTTATTTTTTGTTAGTTTAGCCAATTTCTCATTATGCACGGGTTCAATTCCCTGTCATTCGCCCAAATGTTATTATTATTATTTTTTTCTTCTTTTGTGTTAAGCTTATTTATTTTTTTCAATAAATTATTCGCTACAAAAAAAGGATTTTTTTTAGTAAACGTGTCACAACTTCCTGCTATTTTTTTTTTGTAAAGACGAAGGTTTCGAGTCTCGCAACCGACGCAAACACCTCATCGTAGTCGATGCCTTGTTGTTGTACATAGCCCTTAGCCATGAGTCGAGCTTTAAATTTATTAATCGATCCGTCGGTATTTTTCTCGACTTTGTATAACCATTTTAAACCGATTGGTTTTACACCTCTTGGAGCCGTAACTTGT
>JBCNJP010000008.1:55466097-55488869 GCA_039602395.1 Deinandra increscens subsp. villosa
CATGCTTTGTTTAGGTCCTCCACCTCATCGTAGTCGATGCCTTGTTGTTGTACATAGCCCTTAGCCATGAGTCGAGCTTTAAATTTATTAATCGATCCGTCGGTATTTTTCTCGACTTTGTATAACCATTTTAAACCGATTGGTTTTACACCTCTTGGAGCCGTAACTAACTCCCATGTATTGTTGGGATTAATTGACTCAAGTTTCACGTTCATTACTTTAACCCATTCTTTGTCACTTTTAGCTTATTTGTAGGAACTCGGTTCGCCTTCACTTGCCAATAATGATGTTTCAAATTCGTCATCTAAATTTAAAAAACATAATCATTTAAATGCGACGGAACAGCTTGTAAGACCATTTACCTGTCATATGATTACTAGCCCCGTTGCCAAAGTTGGAGATTGGCTGAAGATTAAACCTATTTTTGCCTTTTTCCTTTAAAGGCCGGTTTGATGGAGATTCAGAAAGTTATTCAAGGCGATTAAAGATGTAAGAAAAATAGTGCATACGGTTATATTGACCACTTATTAGTGTATTTAAAAGATTAGAAACGAGAAGATTTTCAACAAACAAATGAATGATGAGGAATCCTCATCGGGAATTTTGATTGGAGAAATAAAATCTTTATCCTACACATTTGGATTGAAAAAATGTCAACTTGACATGGGTAGATCGGGGGGGACTGTTGTAACCGTGTTTAGTGGTTTAAATATATGTATATAACAAAAAAAATATGTATTAATGTAACATGTATCAGAATACAAATGACAACAAAGAATATATATCAATCCTAACAATAATAATCAATCTCAATGAAAACATAATCTGTAACCATGACCTATGAAGATACTAGACCAGAAAACCTCAAAACTGGAAGCAACCGCGCGCCATCCATTCGTATCTATGCCGCCTGGCTATGACCATTATGATGACCATAACCGTTGGCTCCATAAGCACCGTCTCCTACGGGCCCTTGTTCTTTCTCTACCTTCTTTCTCTTCAAAACAATGAACCATGTAAAAGCTTCCAAGATGGCTGCAATGACAGCCAACGATATAATCACACCGGTGTATGCATGCTTCCATTTCTTCTCGGGGTCCAAGATATCGAGCCCTTTAAACACGTTAGTGATGCTAAGTGAGATCACGGCATAGCCTATACTGATATGGTAGGCGTTCCAGTATATCCTGTATTTGTGATCGGGCTTCGGCCTCAAAAGCAGTGCAAATACCTAAATCATAATCATAATTATCACGATTAGTTTGATTTTAAAAAGGCTAAAAACGAAGTGTTTGTGTGTCAACCATCATTATACCTGTAGGGTTGCAAAGACGAAAAGGGTAATTCCAATGTTGCGATGAGTAGTGTATTTGATGCCCACGGAGTCACTTCCGAGCTTGAGCCCAGTGGCCCATCCTGCAATACCTACACCATAGGCGGTGACTTGGCACGCAACATGGATGTAAAACCATGCAGGATGGGCGACTTTGAATACCTTCAAGTATCTCGCAACCATGGCTCCCATCGGCATCAATATGCCCCAACTTACCGCGTTTAATACTCCGTGAGTCTGTCAAAATTAACCAAAAATCGGTTCATAAGTGTAATGAATATAACAAAACAACCCAAGGATATTTGTTTTGTATGTAATTTAAAAATAAATTAGTGGGTAGGTGTACGTTTCACGTTTTAAAAACGAGAAAAAATCATGAAACTACGACAATAAACATTTATGACCATCAAATCATCAAAATAGACATTAAAAAGCTTAACCGAATCTTCTAAAGATATTCACATACTTAGCAGACGGTTTTAAGCTTTCTTCAAAGCTTAAGCCGATCAGCTAAGTTTCTAATGTCTATTTTAATGATTTAGTGGTCTATTATTTTCTTGATTATTTCATATCCTATCCTGCATCAACCACTTGTACCTTATGCATAGCTTGTGGTAACTATGTGTGTGTGTTAAATTGTTAATATATATAGAATAATCAATCAATTAAGTGGAAAAAAAAGGTTTACGTTTCTCCGGTGAAGCAGCGACCCACCAACCCCGCCGCCGGCACCCGCTTCCCCGGTGGCAAAATCCACCGTCCCAACCGAATTCCGGTTCTCCGAACCCAACGGATGCGCCCCCGGAGCTCCATTCGTCACCGGACCCGTCTGCCACACCTGATTAAAACTCGTCCTCCCTCCCGGCAACACCAACGTCCCATAAACCACCACATCCCCATTCACCCTCTCCGCCCGAATCTCCGAAACATCGAAACTCAACGAGCTCCGGTCCAAAGACGTCCCGTATCCGGTTACGGCAGACGTGTAGGCTTGAACCGACCCGTTTGAGTCGGGCAAGCCTACAAGAGCTTGGGCCCCGACCATACCCGAACCGTCGACATTTAAAGCCCATGCGACCCACTCGGAGGTGGAGACTCCGGTGCGTCGGAAGGCGATGGCGACGGTGGAGTTGGCGGGGTGGTAGGTCCAGTGGAGGTGGGAGTTTTGGACGGGTAGGGTGATGCATGTGGTGAAGATTGCGTTGTTTGTGAAGGAGTATGTGCTGCAGTTTTGGGCGGAGGAGGTTATGAAAGTGGAAGTTAGGGTGAGGAAAAGGAGGGTGGTTAAGATTTTTGGTTCCATTTGGAAGGTTTTGGAGATGAGAGGATATGATGAAGTTGAGTTGATTGGAGAAGAGTTGGAAGGGAGGTTTATATAAAGGTGAAATGGAGTTGAATGGTTCTTTATTGGTAGGAGTTTGAAAGAGGAAGGAAGGAAGGAAGGGTTGATTTAGTATTTTAGTGTTATATATATATATGTTTTCAGTCTTTTGGAAATGATTTTTAAAGTTAGAAGACTAAAAACCGGAAACCGTGAGGATGGCTTAAATTAAATTAGAATCATCTTGTCAAATTAGTATGGGGTTTAGTTTTAAGGGGTTTATTGTTTTTAACTTTTTAATTTTTTAAGTCACTTTTTGGTATTTTTGATATGTAGGATTGTGCGGTGGAATGAAATATGTTATTACATCAGAATAGAAAATAAAATGTTTGGTAGCACATTGTAATATGATAGAGTGATGGACCATCACGTAATGAATGTGATTCTTTCTATTTTTAATGATTTTTATTTTTTAGGAAAGTAGTGTTTTTTTTTCCGATTCCTTCAAGTAAGTAGTGAATAAATTTTTTTATTTAATTTGATTTTTTCTTAAAAATTTATTAATAAAAAAAGATAAAAATTAAAAATTAAAAATAAAGAAAATACGAACAAATATGTATAAGTAAAAAATATAAAATAAGAAACAAAAATAAATTAATAATAATAAATAAAAACAAAATAAAAAATAACAAAATAAAAAATAACAAAAATAAAACTAAATGTAAAAAAGAAAATATAAAAATTAGAATATTAATTAAAAATAAATTAATAGAAAGTTAAAACTTAAAAATTTAAACAATACAAATATAAAGTTGATATATATTAATTTTGAATGTAAATATTGATAAAATTATATTCGATTGCTTCGTTTTGTTAACTATCAAACAACATGAAGCAATAACTTATTTCATTCTCAAATGGTAATCAAACAGAACCATAGAATGATAATGATCAATTTTATTGGCGGACTGTTGAGAAAAAATGTATTTTTTTTTTGAACGGCAATTTGGCTCAGCGATGTATCGGGACAGGTTACCCTGGACCTACCCACTGTCCCGAGTTCAAACCTCATAGCGAGGGAACCCGGGAGCGCCCCCCATTTGCACCATCGGGCGGGAAACCGGGCAAGCCCGTAAACCCTCCCTTGTGACTCAGGATCAAGCTAGCTTAATCCTTCATTGCCCACCAATATCTCACAAAGTGATGTGAGTGAGACTAGAACTTGGGTCTCTTCAACCACAAGCTTAGAATTTTAACCATTACACCAACTTTGCTTGATTGAGAATAAATATTTAGAAAGATGAAATTAGTGGCAAAAATATTTTTAGTTAGGATTATTAACGGCTAATATGTAAAGTTAGTATTATTATGATCTAATTTTCCTTTTTATTTTTCTAACTTTTTTTTAAAACTTCTGTTGTCTAGTTTTTGTTTCTTCATGTTTTATTTTCTATATTACACTTCTAACCATTCTATATTTTGTAATAATTATAGTGAGAATGATATATTCTATAATATTGATTGTGAAGGGTTAATTGAAAATTTTGCTATGTTAGTTTTGTTTATTGTTATTATTATAAATCTCATCATATTACTGACTTTTTATGTAAAAGTTTTTGACACTATAATTATAAAAACCCATGTTTTTAATTTTTTCTAGAGTCCAAGTTTTCTTACAATTCTTGAAGACGCCCCTATTGAAACATACCAATTAGTTTATGGGTTTAATACTTCGGTTAATTATTTTTAAGTTTTAGTATGTATTAAAAAAAATTAAATGATACATATGACACTTGGTTATAACTAGACGACGTTGAAGTGCATCAGTGACTAAATTTAACACTTTTATTTCACTAGTATGCAAACCTATTTTCAAAATACCTTGGTGAATGGTAACGTTTATACTATATAATAAACTAGGTTAGTAACCCGTGTACTATACGGGTTGAATTTAGGTTTATAATATTAGCTATAAATATAAAAAGCGATTAAGAAATTTGAAAATTATAAATGACATTATTTATTATAAAATATTAATTGATAATTTAATACATTAAATATGACAAATTCTTAATTTGTTTCTTAAAAAGAAACTCAAATTATTGAGTAATTTATCAAATCTACATTATGTTTGCCATTTTTATTTAAGATGAAAATTTAATTTAGATAAAATTGGTAATTGGTTTTAATTGGTAATTTACTAAATTGATAATTGAATCTTGTATTGACATGTGGCAATGTTGATGTGGACACCTTAAAAAGAAGACATGTGGAAACAATTTTATTGCTTTATTATGATTAAGATAAGATAAGATAAGATAAAAAGTTTGGTCATACTTTAATTTGTAAAAAAAAAAAAACACTTTTTATCACCATAAAATTTTGTATTAAGTCAATATTTTAATAAATAGTTATCCAAATACTAAATTTTCATATTAGGGTTTATTTATTTTAAACTTTTAATAAGTAATTATTTAAATATAAATTTTTATATTAAACTTAGTAATTATTCAAATACTAAATTTTAATATTAAGATTAATATTTTATTCAAGATAATATATTTATTGAATGCATATTATATTTTTTTTAAATAATATATTTTATTTTAATTTATCAAGTATTTCATTTTGATATAATAAACAAAATCCTTATTTTTCGTAATTATATATTTTTTTAACTGTAAACATCCGGTTACCCGGTGGTCTCATCATGACATACAATGTTATCCAGGAGACGTTACGACTGCAGTCGTACGAGTAACAAAGACCCTCTATGTTGCACATCTATCTCATAGGAAACTCATCGCCTAAATGTCTCACTGTCGTAAAACCTCTGACCCACCTATAATTACTGAGAAATTTTTATACAGATATAAAAATACATAATTGTCGTGATTATGATTGTATTTATAATTTTTTTTTAAATCAGTCGTGTAACACACGGGGATAAAAAAACTAGTATAACAATAAACATAAAGTTAAAACATTGAAGAAAAAACAACGATAACAAAAATGAGACCTAAAACTAACAAAAACAACGGATAGACATAAAACTTAACACCATTGTTACGATTCTGTGGGAGCGAACCGCCACATTTACATATAATAACTCATTCAATTTTCTCTATTTATTAGTCTAATGTCGTTAGGTGGTCATTTTGTATTTGTGTTTTCTTTATGTTGTGATTTTTAGATATATATTTTTTGTATTTTCTTGTATGTTTCATTTGCTGTAGTTTTATATTTTTTTCTAGTTTTATCTATTATTTTAATTTAATGCCATTGCGTGTTTTTTTTTTTTGCGTTTTTTTTACGTTGCGCTTTAAAATGCAAGTGTTTTTTATACAATTGTCATTCTCGTCGCAATGCTCAGATAGTGAAGAATTATTTATATAAAAAAGATGAATGTCAGTTGTCAACACATCTACTACAGAATGATAGTTGCTACAACGCGCGGGGTCACATTCGTTCCTAACATGTTGTACTTTGTTTATATACTAATAATAACAATATATACATTAATACATATAATTTTTTTTAAAACTTTATGGCTACGTTTAATTTTTTTTTAATAAAACCTTTAAACATGAAGAAGGAAAGAAAACGAAAAACCACTTTCCTCAAGAAATTCAAACCTTAAAAACATTTTCTCTAACTACTATTATAACTTTCTATAAATGCTTTTATCAAAAATAATCATATAACATTTTTCTTAAAAAACGATATGATAAAAAGTTCTAATTTTTTTAGAAAGTTAGGTCATTAGATACAACAAATAACAAAAAATGAGGATACGTATAGCGACATCCTACATGTTAAATTACCGGTTGGGTCACCAAGGGGCATTTGTCCCAATAGTATAGAGATGCATGTTAGAGCTTGGTGGACCTTGAGATCTCAAGTTTGAACCTGACTCACGGGGGTTTTTCTCAAGTGGTGAGTTTCCTTCTTGATGGTGTTCCTGGGTGAGCTAAGCCTGGAGTGTCAAAATCAGTATGGACGGTTACAATGCCGTCTCAGGACGGCTCACTCGGGTATTGAACATTTGGGGAGTAGTTCCAAACACCGTTAAAAAAAAACGATTGGGTCCAAGCTTCAAACTAAATTAACTGTTGAAACCGTAGAACCATAAAAACTTAACCATAAACTAAACCGTTTGAATAAACGTTCTTCTATTTGACTGATTCGATCGGCCGTTTTTACCTTATGAACACCCCTAATAAAAAGAGAGCCGTATGATCTATATAATAAGAGTTAGAACGAAAGAAAGAAAGGAATAAGCAAAAACTTTCTTACTAAAAGTAAAAATATATTATAATTTTACGAATTTAATACAAGTGTTTACATTCCCACTTGTTAAAAGAGCGAATAAGCCAACTACTCCATTAGACGCAGCCGGTTTGAATCAAAATCACACGTAATTATTTGATTAGTTTCCGTTTTTAGTGTTTTTTAAATCCCATACGTAAACGTGTATTTAGTAGTGGTTATTTTAGCAAAAAGACTTGTACGAGTTCGAGAAGGTTGATTGAAATAAAGTACGTATTCAAAGATTTAACCTGAAATTTAAATAATTTTTAAATTAAAATTATTTGACTTGGAAAATAGTTACTTTTAAAAGATAAATAAGTTTATAAATTATAAGGCGGAATGTGGCAAAGTTGTGCTAGAGTGACATGGGTGAGAGAGAGTGGCGAGCGAGGAACACGGGGTGCTTCATCAATCATCGGGACATTTGTTGTTTGCTTATAAGAGAGGGAGGGAGAAATGATGTTTTCAAACCCGTAATCATATTTTTTTAAACCCATATATTTTTATCGATTATAGAATTAAAACCTTCAATCGCTAAGAATAAGAGTAGTGCTAAAGTGTGGGAACACCACCATTACACTATGTGGTGAAGCCACACTTTTACGTCCATTGTGGCGATATGATGAAGCCCCGCGCACACCCATTTCTCCGTTCTTTATAGCTCTCGTACTTTTGTTTTTCTTTCTCTTATTTCTTTCTCTGTTAATTTTTAAATTTAAATATTATTAAAAATGTGAAATGTAGTGTGGGTGTGTATTATATAACTGAAATGTAGAAGAAAATGTGATGATGTGACGCTGAAAAACATGATAGATATAATATGTGTTTTATAGTTTTGATTTGTTTTGTATGTATAACGAGGTGTCAACCGCGCGTTGCAGAGGTTCGTGAGTTGTATCGAAATTACAGTCGAGTGTTACAAATGTAGGATTAATCTACGTTGGTAGTTCACTGAAGAAGAAAAAGAAGAACACACAGACGGCAAACTTTAACCCGCCAACAACCCAAAACAAAGCATATATTGAACCCCAATGTGATAAGAAAGCACAACAGATCCCCTGATTAGTTCTTTATCTGTATAACTCCCTTTGAATATGCCAAAAATTTACACTCACATTTGCTTCAGTGGCGATCCCAAGTCTAGAGGAGTGGTCTAACGAAAAGGACATATTTAGAAAGAAAAAAAAACACCAGTCTTATGAGCAACAACTATGTAGCCCAAATAGACTACAACTTAACCTCTCTAAATCCAAATCAAAGCTTGCCTATCATGCCTGTGCCTGACCCAATAAGGAGACTTTATTTTCATTTTACAGGGCTGATCAACTACAACTAGATTGAAGCGAAGTTACAAATCTAGGAATTTGTTGTTGATAGTGCATAAGAAAAAAACATAAATTAATAAGTTTAAGTATTCAGATATCATCTTAAACATGTCCTAACCCATATAAGATTTCTTTACTATAACAAATAATTGGTAAATTGTAAAAGATATCTCATTTTTAACTATTTTCGCAGGATTATTAACAACTACATTAGTATGAATTGAAAGAAGAGTTAATTTATAGGTTCAAAGAGCTATATTGTTTCTCATAATTAATTGCAATGAATTTAATTCTTTGTTTCTTCTAAATTTTGGGTCACATGCCCCGTTGACTGTTGTACAACCTAAGTAAACTCTCCAACTCACAAATATAGATTTATTAATGTTTGTATAATTATGGTATCTATTTGGTAATCCATTCTTATCATGTCTTGATGTTGAAGAACTTGATGTTTGTATAACTATGGTATTCATGAATTTTATTTAACTTTGGTATTGCTAATATTCATATCAGTTGATATATATATACATATAGATTTCGATAACGTTTTAGTGCTACATACCTCATATGGATTGTTAGAAGAAAAATACCACAAAAATCGTGTCCGCAGGTCGTACGGACGAGAAGGCAATTTTACCAGATTTGCATCCCCCTGCGCGCGGGTAGATATCGGAGTAAAACACAACATTAGAACTGATTATGTCATGTAGGTTTTCATATATAATCTAACCATGTTTTTGTTCCCACATCAATGTGGGACAACTAAATGAAGAACAGAAACTAAAGAGTTTTTATTCCCACACCAATATGGGACAAGGTAATGAACGGAAAATTTAGGTGTTTTGTTCCTACACCAATATGAGACAATGTAAATGAAAGAAAAAGATAGATATTTTTTTGTTCTCACAATGATTTGTTAGTGGTTTTTTGTTTAGCATTATACATTCATTCAGATGTCCAAACAAACAGCACATTATGATTCAGCTAACCTTATGAATATGCAAGCACTATCTTGAACTCATACAGACAGTCTTATTCATTGCAAGCACACAAATGACAAACTATACTGAACTCAAACAGCCTACACTTAGTTTTATATAAATAACTAAATGGCAACAAAAGATACAGGTAGGTAAATTTGGTTTCTGAATCAAACCATAGACAATATGTTATAAACAGTTAACAAAGTCACGGTGTTTGATTTTATAAAACTCCAAAGCAAAATATGCGTAGCAACAACGGATTAACTTCAAAGCAAAGACAACAAAGCATGAATCATGACGTTGAATATGAATGTGTGCAAAATAAATCTTTACTTAGGTATCTTGTTCTTAAATAAAAGCACACATAGCCGAAGCAATTTCGGGAGGAGATTCAGACGAAATGCACCATGAATTGAGAGTCGATACACAACAAAAAATCAATCAACCAACAATTACATGAGAATCGATGATCGTGAAAGGCATTGTAGAAATTGAAGGAAAGAGGAAGCTCATTGTAGGGTTCTTTCAAATCCATTGACCTGTAGAGACAAACAAACTAAAGATTTTCTAAGAATACCGTATTCATATATGTATATAGAATATTGTTGGATACTGGAATGGACCAAAGTACCAAACGGTATTCAAATATATATACAGAAATAATTTGTAATGTGAATCTGTTTGTATGAACTGTTATTTATTTCTACTAACATTCTTCAATTAAGTCCTCAAAAACCATTCTATATTTAAAACATAACATCTTCACATAAAGATTTTTGAGGTTGTACCAATTGGATGAAATTTGAAATCAATGTGTATTCCATAACAACCATCAGCTCTTAGATGAATCTGTGTTTCAACGGTGGTTAAAACATTAGATGTAAATTCTTCATTGCAAAGGAAAAAGTGAACTCACATATAATAGTTAAACCCATTGCCCTTTAACGTAAAACATATATGAAAAGGGGTTGCTACGCAATTTGTTACCCGTTTACCTCTGCTACTTTATTGTAATTTAATCATTCATATATGAAATAAAGATTTAACTTAATATATATATATATATAAAATATATTGTTATGAGTGACCTATCAAAAGTTCCCCTGCTATAAACGTTGAAAACCCAATAACCAAAACAACATTCAAATATAGCCCAAAAACATGTCGGCTCATGTCCTTAACCTATCTACTCTTGTTAACAGTAAACTAATAAATTGATGAAAGACCTATAAATTGAGATGGTATTCAATATTCTTACATCGATTAGAAGTTGAATTCGGTCAGAAACCCCGATCCAATTAACAATCATCAATTGCATACAATTAAAAAATGATTTAACTCATATAAGGAAGAAAATTCGGCGGAAATATACCTGATAAGAAACCCTAATTGAAGTACAGTACCCGAAATTGGTGTGGAATTACAACATTAGCTTTGTTTCCAGCTTCTTTTCTACCGATTCCTTTAGCTTCTTTAGAGGTAAAACGAATGAAAATATAAAAAGAACGGAACCCTAGCGTATGAAATCTTGAAATTGGTGATGAATAAGAAGGGGGATAGATAGGATTCTGATCTCAACCTACCAAGTGATGACTGGCCTGAATGAATGAGGCCTGGTTGAAGATTCAAGAACTGAGGCGCGCTTGAATATTGGAGAATCATGGGAGGAAGTTGTTAACACACCGATTAACATAAAAAGAAGTCCAAATTTGAAGACCGCCATTGAGATTTCCATCGGAAAAAGGAGGAAAAACCGATTTGCTACTCACTGGTTTCGAACTCGGGAAAGCCGGTTCAAAAAAAATGACCCAACCAGCTGGGGTGAAAACTAACGGTGTAAACTTTAGGAACATTAAGTATATAATATAAACGATTTCTAATGGCATTTTTGTAATTAAACTGACAAGTTGTCTATTGTGTTATATAGGAATAGGAATTTGATGTTTGGTATCACATCTTCTAAAGAAATGTCTTTGTTGTTTTTCCTTTTAGTTCCAGGGTAGTCACGGAGTTTACGATAACATTGTTGTCACCAGGGACGAAAGGCCCAGAGGGTGTACGTGTATCCCCTTAACCTCTTACGTAAAATGGAAATTATATGTACGGTTTTTTCAAGTATCTTTCTAGTGATGGAGAATCATTAAATAAGTTCTAGATAAAAAAGAACCAATTAATAATTATGTGATTTATGTCCCAATGGTTCTTCTAAATCCTGTAAAGTGTGTCCCTTTATCTTCTTTGCTAACCGAGGTTCAAGTCTTGCTTGTTACATAATATTCATTTTAAGTTCAAATCTGGATTTGTTAAAGCCCTGACAACAATTATACCCAATAAACTAAAATATTAGTGATCACCCTCATTTATTCTATGTTTTATTTTTATTTTTTTGAAGATGTGCGATTCAATATGTATAAAATAAAGAGTAACTAATTGTCCAATTATACTAATTTCAATACGTTTAGTTTTAATTTGCAAAGACCATCGTATGTATATTATTTAAATTCTAATGATGGTATTTATTTTATTATTATGTCATATTTGTCTTACGTGACTAGCCCGATCCAAACCAAATTTTTTTTTTATGTATGTTTCTATTAAACTGAAGAATCTAAAAATAATGACTCGTACTTAAAACAAAACAAAAAATAGTTCCGTCTCTGATTGTCACCACTTACGATAGTTTTTAATAGTACAGGTAAAAATACCTGACATATACTAACTAGTTTTAAGATAGTATTGGTTGTGGGTTCAGAGTGCTACATGAACCCATCCACCCATACTTTTATACTTAAGGAAATATTTAGAAAATGTGAAAGGGATTTTTCTTATACATTTAGTTATGTCTTTAACTAAGTTATCCTTCGTAAATTGCAACGGGTAATCCGTATGTGTATTTAATGAAATATTGGGCTTTAGTGTCCATTTAAGTGTTGAGACATCAAGCAAAGTTGGTGTAGTGATTAAATTCTAAGCTTGTGGTTGAAGAGACCCAAGTTCTAGTCTCACTTACACCAATTTAGACATTTTAACCCCTGATAGTATAAAGCATATGAGGCTATCATGTCTCGGTTTTAAATTATACAATTAACATTTGCATGTTACTATGAATAGTATCCAAAGCAAGATTACCTCTCCCCAAGCATGTTGTACAGCCATGTTATGCGAAGGGGTATTTCTGTCATTTACTTATTATTGTCTTTTCCTTTTAGATTTGCAAACTGACGTTGGCCATCCCCTTGAACACGCCACCGCCATACCTGTTGTGCCATGTTCAGTTGAAGACGTGCGTTCTCCCTGTACATATGTCCTCTCCTTCGCACATCTTTTCCAATTTTCACCAGCTCTCTCGGCTTGTTTGGGATTGCTTATAAAAACTGCTTATGGCTTTTGGAGGAGGCAAAAAGTCAAAAATGTCCCTCCAAAAGCAGCAAAAAGCTCACAATGTTATCGACTTATTAGCTTTTGGAGGGGTATTTTGTGTCTTTTTGCCTCCTCCAAAAGCCATAAGCAGTTTTTATAAGCAATCCCAACATGCACTCTGTCTCTGTTTCCAATCGAGAAAACTGATCAGCCCGAGGGAAGGTAGTTAGTAGAGATCGGGAACTCCTTGACCCGTCGCCAACGGCGTTGATCATGACGGCGGCGCATCATCAAAACCCTCGCCGTCTTCTAATTCATCATATCATAATTACGGTCGCAAGGTATCTCTCTTCTACATGTTGATTTTGTTCCTTAGATTCCTAATTGTGTTTTGGATATTGAAGCTGATTGAGCCCTAATTAGGGTTTTAGGTGAATCTGTTTCTAGAACCTCAAATTATCAGGTAATCGTAAGTAAATTGTTAAAGTACATAAATACCATGTTTTGCTTCTCATTTTTTATTGTTGTGATGGTATACATATGGTATTACTGGTCATAAAAGAGGATCTATACAGCTCCTTATGACATCTTTGGTACACATTTTTGATAAGGCACGGCTCCTTATTGCATCTTTGGTAAATGCACAACTCTTGATTGCATCTTTGGTACAACTCTTTCTTCCAAAATGAAAACTGGACTGCTACATTTTGTATATAGTTTCATTAACCACTTGCTTCTATCAGTTTGTTTACTTTGTATTAATATATTTTAATGGATGGATCGTTAGAATAATATATGTATATATATATATGATCATTGAAGATGTTAAACAGTAGATGGATGGATGGATTAATCTTTTCTGGTTTTGGCACCTTTATTTTTATAGATCGATTGTATTGAATGTGTTGTTCACTTAGTGTTTCTATGGTTATCAGGTTTCAGGTAAAGTGTTTGTGCCACGGATTGAAGAAGATGAAAGTTGAGAGGTTTTTGATTTCTGCCATCAGGTACGACGTATTTGTTGGATACCGGATGGCGATCCGTTCTTTATTTTGCTTTTATGTTGCTCATCATCCGTAAATTGTATCTCCTTTTTCCATTTACATTCATATGTAGGTGTGTGTATATACATGTCCTTAACTTTTTTACCGAATTGGCTTAGTCTTAACAATCCAACTGAATTATTGGTCTTTGCTTACACCCTTAATTTTTTCTGATCATCCCAAAATCCTGGGGATGAAGACCCATTACCATCATATAATATGATACGAAATGTCACATGAATGCAAATTATGGTGGTCTAAATGCTGCATTTTTAGAAGCAGGAAAATCAATTTGGGTGATGAATGTGGTGCCACTTTGGACACGCAATACACTCCCACTCATACTTGATTAGGGGTTTGCTGGTTAGCCTGGTTTTCTGCATGACTGGTAAGGATTTTGTTTACCTTATTATTCTATCAGTAACATTTGTAAATTTGACCCACTTATCTGTAAGTTGGCAGGTTTGGTTTATGGTTTGTTTAATAGTAACGGTTCAACCGATTAAAAAAGTGGTTCAAAAAGAAACAGACCATAGGGGTTAAAACTTCAAAGTTTAAGAGTTTTTGGAGAAAAGTTTAGTAGTTTTTATTCGAATGGGTTGATTGGGGGTTATGGTGCATCTCTAATGGGTCAAACAGTTAAAAAATTTAGCTTTAAAAGAAGCAGGCCAAACGAGTTGAAAGTTTGCACTTTGCTATGGTGTTTAGTATGAAGTGACCTTGGTCTATATTTGTTCCATTAACCTGTAGAGGATATCCAAAAGGCTTTGGGAGAAGTTAAGTATGAAATGGGCATGTTTAATACATGTCCTTGATGTTCTTTCATGTTTCTAAAGGCAGATATGTACAACATAGCTGCAGACAGCCAATATTATATGTGCAGGTCCATCCCGATCCCCGTCTGCGCAGAAAACTCCTCCGGTGCAAACCGCTGTCATAGATGACAAAGAATGCTCCTCAAGCAAAAAACCCATTGCCAAAAGAGCAAGGAGAAAGTTGGTGCTTCTCGAGACTAAGTCACATGAAAGAACACTTTTAGACATTAGAAACGGAAACTTTTGCAACATCTATGTGTCTGATTTATAGAGCCTGATTTTTGTTTCAAAAAATTCGCCCACGGTTGTTTACACGAATTAGGCTTACAGAATAAATGTTAGGATCTGGCACGATATATTAAACTTTTACACATGCTTAGATGCATATGTTAGAAAATCTTTGCTCTTAATTTATAAACTTTAATAACTTTGGATATTTAGAAAGTATAGCCTTCCACACTGGCAATGACATGCATTCTCTCAATGAGACGTCTGTTTGTTTCTGTTTATTTACTATGAATGGCGTATGTTAGGCAATCAACTCAGTTAATGGTAGGTTTCCTGGATGTCACAACAATCACTATGTTTTTATTATGATTTGAGACTGTTGTTATGTGCAGCCGGTGAAGATAACACTGAAGACAGCAACCCGCACAAGAAGAAAGCTGTGGAGTGTGAGGATGTGGAGGAAGCAGGGATTAACTAAACAACTAACGCACCGTCTTTAGGGTATGTAAAGTACTAGCAGCTATATCTTTTGTTATAGGGGAACATGCTTTTGAAAAAGTTGGTTGACGAACAACCAATGCTTTTGTAAGATACAGTGTACATAGAACTGCATAGGGTCTGTGTGTCAACGGCGGGTGCTCTTTTGAAGTAGTATACCTGATGCAAGTAAGGCATGTGTAACCCGTTTACTTAGACCGTAGGTATGTAGTTTGTAATGATGTAAGTTCGTTGCTTTATCGACTGCATGCTCCTTTATATGTAAGCAAACTATGTTTATGCATTATAACTAGCAAGCTGCGATTGATTCCTTGGTTCATCCCTAAACCACCTTTGGTTGCTGTTACATTGTGCAATTTTTTTTCCTGTTGTGATAGAAAGGTATGACCAGGTTTTTGTCATTCTGATTTTAGGAAGTAAAAAAAAGTAAATTCAAAATCAATACATGGTGACCCTATGAAATGCATATACACACACGTTTGGACCATTAAAAAGTTAATCAGAAGGCTGTGTGTGTATGCTATGAAATGCAGCAGGGGTTTACAAGATGGGTCAAAATGCACTGGGTTGGACTTCAAAAAACTCAAGCTTAATGGAAAGGCTATGTTCTGCTACTTCATTTTTTATGCATGTATACGTGATATTATATGTACACATTTTTTGGTTCAATCCATGCTCCTTAAGGTCACAGTTGCATGTTATAACAGGTTATAACAGGACATCACCGGTTGTTTGCGTTTTTAAAAAGCGCGAACATTCCTCTGGGTCGGTCGCGCGGCAACGCGCGCTAGCCGACCACTAGTTACAAAACATAGAAGAAAAGACATGCTGTGAGGGTTATACGAAAATCACATAAAAGTTACTAACCGTAAAAGTGGGCGTTAAAAAACACGAAAATAAATTTAATGAAATGAAATTGTATTAAGAGAATACGAAAATATAGAAAGTGGTTAAAAAGGTACAAAATATTACATCTAACTTGACTCGTCTTTTAATAAAATCACTTAGAAACGTAGTTTTAGAAAGAAAAAAAATTAAAAACTAATAAAATGTGGTCTTAAAAAAATCACCATTGGCCTTCTAGTCCAATGGTACTCCGAGGCACCGCTGTAACTGGGAGGTCTCGGGTTGAAGTCTCAGCGCCTAAGCTAGGGGATGTTCTACCCAATTGTGGGGTTTCTCTAAGGAGTTGGAGTGAGTCTAAACTAAAAGTTATTGCTAGACGTGACCCGATGTAGCTTTTCGAAAAAAATTAAAAATATATTATATTTGACTAATATCAATTTTAAATTAAATTTATATTGATATTGCCTTCGCCAACCGCATGCTTAGAACTTCCTCTTTGCCCTTCCTATTGATGGGCTGGGGCAACACATGTCGCCAGTTGAATACTGGACAATTTTTAATTATCGGCTTATGATCCCCCTGTACCCTAGTGATGAGAGATGTCCAGTGTGCAACAAGATATGCTTGTATGTTTATGGGGAACACGCGGTCCATTGCAAAAAGCTCTCCGTTTTTAAATACCGATATGATCTGGTCCGGAATGTTTTATTTGACATTTTCAAGAGAGTCGGGATCTCTACGAAGAAGGAAGCCCCGATTAATTTTCTGCCGGACCCATCGGACGGGCGATTCTTCCTTCGTCCAGCGGATGTCCCTATTTTTGGCTGGAAGAACGAAAAGCATGCATGTGTCGACCTTACTAGGGTTTCCCCTCTCGTGGAGCTCAAGGGCTCGGGGTTTCGGGCAGGCCAGGCTGTCACGAAAGTCGCAACAGGGAAAGTGCGCAAGCATGAGGAAGCGTGTCTGGTGAATCAACACGTGCTTGTTTTTTTTACGTTTGATACATTCGGCTACCTTGATTCGGAAGCTGTGGACACTTTGAGCCGCATCCAGAAGGTCATGCATGAGAATGTGGCGACTCCTAGGGGGTTGAATGTAGTATTCACTCGGTTAAGATGTAGTATTCACTCGGTTAAGCTTTGCTATTCAGAAGGGGCTGACGGCGCAACTTGTTGCCCGCCTTCCTTGTACTTCGTGTTAAGTTGTAACCGCTTGGTGTTTATCAATGTTTTTTAAAAAAAATGGATAAAAATAAGAACGTCAACAGTATACTTGAAATCTTTTAAACATTATATTATATTTAATTAGGCTCTATCTTTAATAAAATTTATTAGAGATCATAACAATATATTCAAAAAAATTTAAAAGTTATATTTTAAAAGTTATAAGAAAAAAGTATAGACAAAAATGAAAAAGACACAATAGTATATCTAAACTTAATAAAAACTATATTTAAAAAGTAACAAAAATCTATATAATATATATAATAAAAGATTGGATGCCACATGGCATCACCACATCCATCCTCAATATCAATTTCCCGCCTAAATGACCCCCAAAAAATCGCGTATCCTTTCGTTAGTCCGACCGTCTATCTGTATCACGTTCAACTAAAAACCCTAATTCACGCCTCATTCCCCTCCCCTCATTCACGCACAATCTTCTTTCCCTGCGATTCGGATATCTGTTCCACTGAATCATCGAAGCACAATCGCTGCGCCATCTCACTCATTCCACGAAGATCGATTGCTGGTAACTTATGTGTGCTTCAAGAACAGTTGTCAATCGACTTCTTTTTGGTGATTCTTCTCCCGCTCTTCTAATATATTGATTCTATAGTTTTCTAGAACTTATCATCGACAACAACTTAGGGCTTCTCGATTTAACGTTTCGATTTCTCCATCCCTATATATGTTTTCCGTTGATGTAACTTTTCCTCTATTATTCTCATATATGTACGTTCATTCTTCTTTTGAAATCGGAGCAAGATCATCAATCTTTTATGTGAAACCTCTAAAATTGGAGCAAGATTTTCAATTCTTTAAGGGGAGTATTTTAATCACCGCATATCTGGTTTTTGTTATTAATTGATTTTTTCAATCATACATTATTCTTTATCACTTTCGGTTAGGTTTTTATTTCATCATTTCACTACTTTTATGTTAATCTGCTTTATTGATTTTATTTTTTAGGTCAGAAGAACAAATAGCAATTCAAGCTATGAACCAGGTTAGATTGCCTCAATTTGAATTTCCATTTATGGTAGTGAAATTGGTTGTTTGTTTTATAATAGATTATGTGTACGTAGCAGTCATGATGGGTGGATTTCTCAGCAATGAAGGAATGGAAAGAAAAGATGTGGTGTCCTAGAATGTTATAATTTACATGTCCTAAGCTTCCGGTCATCACAAGCATGTTGTAGAAAACTACAAGGTACATTTTACTTTTTATGATGTTTATATACATATCATGATCATTAGGTTTAGGTTGACTATGTATATGGTGAAGAGCAAGATGCATTATCAACTTGCATCATAGTTTTGTGTACGTGTTATCAATATTATTAAAATGACTGTGTTTTTACATAGAATAATAAAGGAAATTTGAGCATATCTTTTCCATAACAATCAACGGACAGGTAAGGTGAGTTGTTAAATCTGAAGACGACCCATATATTTTTTTTTTGTCAAAAACATCCACCCTAATCTATATACTACCTGTAGGGAGCTTCAAAATGACTTAGATGATCTCTGTAGGGAGTTTTAAACTGCTTTAGCCACAAAAATTGTAGGTTGGTTTATTGTTGAAGATCATAATCAATTAAACCCGAATTAGTTTCTAATCAAGTTTAAAGTCTCTACATAACAGATTAATGTTTGTTCTTGACATGTTCTGTTTTGTATCATGTTATAGTTAATTGCTCAAGTTTAGTTCAAGTCAAAATGTCAGATACAAAAGTTATATCAATTGAGGTAAGATTTCAATATCCCTTTCAATTTGTTTAACTTTATATACTTTTAAGTGGAGACAAATGAGACATTGATTTGATCATATTGCAGACATAATTTTAAAAGTACGTAAAGATATTTAAAGTTAAATGAAGACACTAAATTGATATTAGAAGACTATTTACATGCCCAAAAGATTTTTGGCAACATATGGACAGAAATAGCAAAAGTGGTGTCCAGGTAAACTGAAAATGATGTTCTATTTGATATATTGATCACCAATTTTGTAATTAAAAAAGATCACATCTTGATCAAATATCCCATGTTTCTTTTAGGTGAAAACAAGAGTTATGAAAATGCTTGCAAGGTGAAATTATTTACATCTGTAATTATTTAGTGCCGAGAACGGGTCCAGAAATCGGGAGTATCAATGGTTTGGTATTGTACTTTCGTGGTGATTCTTAGAATTATCCATTAATGTTCTACAACGTAGACCCTATAATCATCCATTGAAAAAACTATACAATATATTAGAATCGCAAGAATAGGTCTAATGTCATAAAGTAGCAACATACATAGGTTGGTGGTACTGTACTTTCTGGAAACAAGCTAATTTGGTAGTTTAATCACCTAATGACTTCTTCTATCTCTAAATCACCGTATAGCCCAATTAAAAAAAGAAATATAATCTCAAAACTAGCCCATTTCTGATATGGAGGCTTGGAATACATATTTAATAAAAATCACCTTAATGAACAGTTCCGAGATAATAACAAGTAGTACAAATCTCATAAAAGAAAATAAAGAGTTCCGATTGCAGATTAGGGATGTATTTAACCCAATATCCTGTTTATTTAAGAAATTAAATATGTTTCTTCAAATTCCAACATTTCATTTTCTACTCTAACATCTACTTTTTTTATATAGTTATCATTCTTATTTCCCCTAAACTTGAATCAACTCATTACAGTTTTGAAGTTAAGAAACATGAGGCATATTACATCGGTTAAATAACCTTTCAATTTCATAAAACACCTAGGAAGGTAAATATAATGAACATAATCATATCTAAAACTGCAATTTCTAGCTCATTATGTATGTGTTTGATTAGTTTGTTGCAGATGAAAGTTAAGATCATAAGATTAATTTTTTGATAGCTAAATTTGCATACTTACAGATTGTTTTTTATTTCATTTGTACCTAAGGATTGTTTAGTATCTTCTTTAGATCAAGTTGCCCTGACATTTTCTTCATGCAAAATATTTTGTTTGGCAGAGGTGTTAGGCTGGCTAGCGTATTTCTAAAGAAATTAAACGGCTGATGTATATCCAAGGTATCTTATATCTAACTCATTGCATATTTAGTTGACTTGGAATTTTTTTTATTGTCTGGTAAACGATATGGAAACAAACATAAAGCACACAGAAAGCTAATTTTTATATACATATTTTTTTCGTGCAAATAAAATGCAGAAAGTAAGCAACTTTTACAGTTTGGTTTGTTAGAGTGTGGTTCAGTTTACTTTAATCGTGTTCATGAAGGTTGGTTTGTTTATCACGGTAATCTAACGTTTTCTTTTTTTAATAATCTTAGGACCTGTTGTAGTTAGATTGTCCAACTTTTAATTTGTTCACTGCTCTTATTTATAGAATTTTGTTGTATGTCCCTTACGCAGATGCCCATTGGTCTATGCACACTTACAGATTTGGACATCCATTTGTTATAACCTCTTTTGCATTCTTTCAGCAATCAGTTTGTAAGTGTAATGCATCATCTTCTGCTGAGGAACCTCGGTGTGGCATATATACTTGCAAATATGAAGATTAGTGATGTGAAGCTTAGTTAATTGAATGTGATTTTAAGTGTTTTTATGATTGAAAATTGATGATATATGTATCTCTCAATATACAGATGATTTGATTCCAGGTCAGTAGCATGCATGCATACCACAAAAATGCAATTGAAGGTCTCAAGAAAATATAAAAAGCAATTCAAGGTCTCTAAAAAGTGTGTAGATATATGGAACCCAGGTCAGTCATATGATACAAAATGGATTATGTGAAATATGTAATGCAATGCCTTTGGTTGTCTTGGTGGTTTTGGAACTAGGATTTTGTTGGAGTTGTTGTCTTCGGGCATCCTCACATGTCCGTTTTAGTAGCAATAGAAAAAGAGGATGGAGTGAGAGTTGGTGGCTTTCTGTGGCGAGGGGTCGGTTTTTTTTAATCTCTAACTTAGGTGCGTGGTGATGACGGTGATAGTATTGGTTCCCGACTATTGTTTTGGATTTTTTTCCTCTGTTTTTATCTCTTCATTAGCAATCATATTTGCAGAGAATAGTGAAAATAAAGATGAAGATGAGTTCCATTAGGTAGAAAGAGTGATCATGAAAATAAAGACTTTTGTTTTCTTTTTCACATGAAAAAATATATTGAAGTATGTTTAAAAACATAAGAAGAGGTACTTTGATTTATTAGTTATAAGCATAAACTGAAACTACAAAAATTCTAAATCATTTCGTTTAAGAAAACATAGTTTAGTTTGTTAAAAGTAGTCATAGTAGGTTTACTTTGTAAAAGAATGTCATGGAAAAATTGTTATTTAGTTTCTTTTGAGGAGTTTAATCAAATAAATTGTAATAAAAAAACTTTAATTTAGTACCATTTAAAGACTTTCGACAAATAAGTTCATAACTAAACGACAAAAATACTTGAACTTTCTTTACCAACCGGTTAAAACTTTAATTTAGTAAAAACACTTTAATAAAATAAATTGATATTTAAAAGATCAAAATATATTTAACTTTCTTTACGAATGTATTAGAAGTTTAATTGGGCAAAGGGCCTTTTTAAAATGTTGCCTGTGTAACACACGGGCATAAAAGCTATTGCCAATCATGTTTAAAAGTTGGCATGTATTTAAAAATTGGCATGTATTTAAAAATTCATGTTGTAGTTATGGTCAATTTTATGTTGCATTATCAAGGGTTAAGAGTATGGATAGATTAAAACGTCTCATATTGAATGAAGATAGAAATGTGACAAACCAAAAGTCAAATATAATGTATAAGCCTGTATTTTCCAATTTAGAACTTTTGTATGGTTTTCTTTAATTCCAATATCGAATTACAGTATGTTATTATAATTATTACTTTTCTAAAATCTGGCCGTTTATGATAAACCAGGATGTTGTTTATAAGTCTCTATTTTCAAATGTGTAACTTTTTTACGTTCTCCAATGTTGATTTGTTTTCTTTAATTCCAATTATCGAATATGAAGACGGAAAAGTGACCAAACAAAACACCAAATGTTGTTTATAAGTCTGTATTTTCAAGTTTTTGAACTTTTTATATTTATCGAATTTTCGTATTTTCCTTTCATTCCAATTAGTGAATTATATTTATTGTAACACCCGTATACAATTTGATGCCAAACTTACACATTATAACGTTAAAAATTTGGTCCCAGAAAATTTCTTTACAAAACATATGATTTGTAATCATAAGATGCCACCATAGTGGTTTACATTTACAAAATTTACTTATAATTGGTTTGACATCCAAATGTGATTTTCGACTTATATATAAGTTCTTCTCACCATAATACAAGACGGGTCGTTCGTTCTCGATGTGATCGGTTCTTCGTAGTCTTTGATGAGCATCCCACTAGGCTTTCCCTTTACCTGCAACATACTCACTTTCAATAGTGAGCTTCTATTGCATAACCATTTATTACAATATCAAATAATGAAGAAAAACAAT
>JBCNJP010000008.1:55489369-55572021 GCA_039602395.1 Deinandra increscens subsp. villosa
ACGAATGCGAGATTCGTTATCATCCAGGCAAGGCTAACGTTGTAGCCGATGCCTTAAGCAGGAAAGAACATGCCAAACCTCGCCGCGTCCGAGCATTAGGCATGACCATCCACTCAAACCTTAATTCCCAAGTGCGCGACGCACAAATTGAAGCCCTCAAACCAGAAAACCTAACTGAAGAAGGTTTACGTGGAATGGAGAAACAACTAGAAGAGAAACCTGATGGAACCAGGGTCTTCATGGATAGGTTATGGGTACCTGTCTATGGAGGGTTAAGGCAATTGATTTTCGATGAAGCCCACAAATCGAGATATTCCATTCATCCCGGATCAGACAAGATGTACCACGGTCTGAAGAAACAATTCTGGTGGCCTAACATGAAAGCCGAGATAGCCACCTATGTCGGCAAGTGCCTAACATGTTCGAAGGTCAAAGCCGAATACCAGAAGCCCTCTGGATTGTTGACTCAACCAGTAATCCCTGAATGGAAATGGGAAGAAATTTCCATGGACTTCATCACAAAGTTGCCTAAATCCAGATCAGGATATGACGCTATCTGGGTGATAGTCGATCGATTGACGAAGTCAGCGCACTTCTTGCCGGTCAATGAGAAGGATAAGATGGATAAGCGAGCCAAACTTTACATAAAGGAAGTCGTCTCGCGCCACGGTGTGCCCAAATCCATCATATCCGACCGAGACAGTCGATTCACCGCACACTTCTGGAAATCTCTACAGAAAGCTTTGGGTACTCGACTCGATATGAGTACTGCCTACCATCCGCAGACAGATGGCCAAAGTGAGAGAACGATCCAAACACTTGAGGATATGCTGAGAGCATGTGTGATAGATTTCGGACCCAAGTGGGACGAGCACCTCCCTCTTGCCGAATTCTCATATAACAACAGTTATCACACCAGCATCCAAGCCGCCCCTTTCGAAGCACTTTACGGGAGAAAGTGCAGATCTCCGCTCTGCTGGAATGAGATTGGCGACAGTCAGTTGACTGGACCCGAGCTAATCTTTGAAACGACCGAGTTGATTTTTCGAATCCGAGATCGTCTGAAGGCTGCCAGGGATAGGCAGAAGAGCTACGCCGACAACCGACGCAAACCCTTATCTTTCAAAAAGGGTGAGCGCGTCATGCTCAAGGTGTCACCTTGGAAAGGTGTCATCCGGTTCGGCAAACGAGGAAAGCTCAACCCTCGTTACATTGGTCCCTTCGAAATCACCGAAACCATCGGACCAGTAGCTTACCGTTTGAACCTGCCTGCCGAGCTAAGCAGCGTTCACAATGTCTTTCATGTCTGTAATCTTAAGAAATGCTTATCTGATGAAACGCTCATCGTTCCTCTTGATGAGATTCAAGTGGACGAAACCTTACACTTCATTGAGGAACCCGTGGAGATACTTGACCGAGAAATCAAAAAGCTGAAGCATAGCCGCATTCCCATAGTCAAGGTGCGATGGAACTCTAGACGAGGACCAGAGTATACGTGGGAACGCGAGGATCAAATGCGCCGAAAGTATCCACGCCTGTTTGAGAATGTCGCATCCACCAGTAACCAAAACTGAATTTCGGGACGAAATTCTTCTAACTGGGGGAGAATGTGACAACCCGTCCAAAACCAGGTCAAACTCTCTCTCCGTTGACTTTCGTTAACTTTTAAATTACATGATAATTACGTGAATTACTGCTTTAATACGTGATTTAACTGTGATAGTTAAATGACTAACCGACTTCGATTCCACGTTAAATTGGAATATATATATATATACGTACGTAAAATAATGCGTCTTTCGTATATTAACGGTGGAATTTCAATAATAAGAAAAATTAAATATAAAAATGGAACTTTTTATATTTTATCAAACCATTATAAGCCAACAAAACGTTTTACGAACCTCAAACAAGTGTTACGTTGTCAAGACTTAGCCAATATCCAAAACGTTTAGCCAATTGGGCCCGGTAAGCCCAATAAGCCCAAAAACGTCCGGATTGACCCGAAAATTTAACCAAATACTCGTATCCACTAGTCGAGTAAAACCCCAAACTCAGAAACCCGACCCGAGGTCCGAAACCCATTGGGCCGAACCCGGCCCAATTCCTCTTTTCTTTTCTTCGCGGCCCACGAACCGAGAACCGGCCCACCTGCCCCTTTGGGCTTCGGCCCGGCCCAGCCGCCACTTGGGCTTCGGCCCTCCTCACCGAATGGGCTTCGGCCCATTCTCTTATTTAAACCCATTTGGGCTTCGGCCCAAATAAAAACAAACAAATAAGATTTTGTTTAAAGCCCAATGATTTGTAAGTTTTTATAAAACTTAACCAAACATTTAACCACTAATATTTTTAGAAAACTTGGGTTAACAACATTTATAAAAATAAAAATCACCATTCAATTTGATAAAATATAATTGTTTTATATTTTAAAAAGATATGATTTTTATAAACTCCTAACACCTCTATATTTTATAAAAGCTCCTAGACTTTTATAAAATTTATAAAAATTAACCAAGAAGCTAGGGATTAGAGTCTAAGAGCTTGACAACACACTAATTACCCAATGGTTAACATAACCACCTTTTTAGGTTATAAATAGGAGACTAAGTCTCCTACTTGTTCCCTTGCACCACAACACAACAAACACACCCTCTCTCCTCTTTCTCCCTAACCGGCCGGCCACCACCCTGCCTGCCGCCGCTGCCACCACCGCTCCGGCCACCGTCCGCCGCCGAGGAACCGCCGCCGGAAGCCGCCGGACCGCCGCCACCCGCCACCACCTTTTCTTCTTGCTTTCTTGAGCTCACTTTGTGAGTCTCCTACACCCTTTTTCTCCTTGTTTTCTATCATGTTATCACCCAAGAATCACCCTACAAGTCTTGACAACTAAAAACCACTAACACTTATGATTTAATCCTTTAATCTTGGAATGCTTGCTTGCAACAACTAACACAACTCCCTTCTTAATCTCCATTTCTTTCAAAGATCTAAGATGGTGAAACACTTAGTGAAACCTTATGGCTAGTAGCTTAAGTGCACCTAGATCTAAAGAAATCCAAGGATTTCTTGGTTAGTTGTTTGCAAATCCAAGCCTCTTCATAATTAATAAAATGTGAATGTATATTGAGTTAATCATCAAAGTCTCTCTTCTTAACCTCCATTCTTCTTATGATCTTCAAACATTCTCATGGTGTTCTAGGAACTTAAAGTAGCCAAGAGAATGGGGTGAAACACTTGAAGAAATCTATGGAAAGTATTCAAGTGCACCTAAGATCATCATGATTACTCATATGCAATTTACATAACCTTAAGTTAAAAAGACTAAATAATGTTACTTGTTATTAATTGCTTTTGGTCCTAACACAAGTATTTGTGTTAGTAGATTTACATTTTATTGTCCTAACATTTTTATGTTAGTAGATTGCAATTAAATATATATTTGGTCCCAACACATATATGTTGGTTGATTATTATTATTTCATAATGCTTAGTAAAAATGTTAACTAACTATATATAAACCATGTTATATTATGTTAACTTATTACATGAAATGATAATAAACAAATATATAAACTAAGAATCGTGGACTTATTTAAATAAAAGTTACATATGTAACCTATGACTAAAACAAAAAGAATATACTTCTTAAAATAAGTCAAGTAATATATTTAATGTGTTACTAATGATTAAATGATTGGACAAAAAGAATAAAAATAAATGCTAGATTTGATAAGAATAATATTTATGTCAAATGATTAATTTGACATAAATACTTGGATTTATTACAAGTTTTAACCTTTCTTGAAACTTGCTAGAAATGGACATTTTTTTATAAAAAGTCACACTTGAAAATAAATGTTTTCATAAAAGATTTTTATAAAAATAAACCAAGACAAATCATTGGTTTAAAAATAGTTACAAGGACTTTTAATATTTCTTTGATAAAAACAAAGTATCCAAAAACGAACCGACGTTCGTTGGAGATTTTAAATAAAAGACAAGTTTATAAACCAAATGTTATAAATCCAAGCGTCGTCGTAAATATTCTTATCAACGTTTTCTATTAAAATACTTTCATAAACTTGAAATATTAATCAACCTTTGGAAATGATTAAATGTTAAAAACCTTAAATGATTTTTCTTAAAGATGTGTGTTTTATAAAATAAAACAAACGTTAATAATTATTTTGACAAATAATTATTTACAAGGAACCTAAACTTTGTTTTATTCACCAAATAATTGTTAATCGTAATTATTTAAGATAATTATAACTTGCAAGATTAACAAATCGAACGAGTAATTATTTAATTAAAAATAATTATTCGAACTCACGAAAATAATAATAAACATTATTATTTCTATTTACTCGATATTCAGGACTTGATTGAATTATTGGAAATGACTTATTTGTTTACATTTATTAAACATAAATATAAACAACCACGGACGTATTTAATTAAATAAATACAAGTAACGAGTTTTCAATAATACAAACGGACTTAAAACGTCAAGACTTGACCGGTATCACTTGGGTGACTTATGTTACTCAAATGATCATAGACCTTATGCATATGTTATTTAATTATTTAGGGCGTTACGTGCTACCGTCCTTCGCTGCTTACTTTCCGATTATCTGCTGAATCTGTGAGTTTCACGGCCCCTTTTCCTTTTAACTGTTTTATACTTGGGGGAGAAATCATGAAAACTGATTAAATGCTTTTTACTTAATATTATGGTTTAATTGTTAGCCGTATGACTACTTGTTCTCTTACTGATTGCCCAACTTGGTACATTATCGTTATAAACGTTTGTACAACCGAAAATCCCATCATTAATTGATTTCAATTAGTTCTGTACGAAACGATAGCTAGTGAATAGATCTATTTGGGTTGACAACCCTACCCTAACTGGTAGCTCCAGTTCTGACTCCGGATTGTCTGGGGGTACACGTCAGTTATTCTGCACTGTTTAACATCTCTGGGCAAGAGATGCCGGGTGGGTAAACCGTTAGTATTTGAAATCAAGGTTCAGGTGAGATCATACAACCACAACAATAAACCCTGATAATATTTAAGTATACCGAAACTGTTTTACAACTGTTTACAACTGTTTAACTATCGAGTCCTAAACCTGTGAACCTCACCAACTTTATGTTGACCCGTTTTATATTCATGATTTCTTAGGTAATTGACAAGACTTTCTGAAGACATGCAAATGGAGCTTACAAATGCTATCGGACCTGTCCTTGGAGTCATAGTCCCGACTATCCAGCTTAACCATTTTATGCTTTTAATAATCGTTTAAGACTTATGTTTTCAAAATATGTAAGACATTAACGTTTCCACTACTCTTTCCGCTGCAATGAAACGAATTAATGTTTTATGAAGTTTTTAAATTATTAGAAGTGTTCTATGTATCCTCGACTATGATTCCATTCTCGCTCACACCCGATTCCGTTGACCGGGGTGTGACAATTAGCCCGGATGCATGTTTGTAACAACACCACCACTTATAATAACACATAAAGCAGGTAAAAAAGAAAACAATAATCTGAACTTCCTATTACACACCAACCAAACAGTAAATCAAAGCCATTAACTTATACCTTCAGATGAGTAACCACAATCACAACAACGAACACCTGCACAAAAAACAAAACTATCGATGTGAAAGCTAACACATGAGGAAATAATACATGTAAACATAAACACAAAATGAGTGTTTATACAATATATGTTTATGTTTCCATGTATTTTTTACCTTCACGAACTATCGCAATCTTATTACATGTTTACGTTTTGATGTATTTTTTACCTTCACGAACTATCGCAATCTTATTCAAGTACCAAAAGAAAATGGAGCTCAACCCATTTAGAACTTCCTTTAAAAGCAAAACATCAGTGGAGTAACATGGGCAAAATCAAAAGAAAAAAAAAACATATATTAAGTAACAACAACTATTAATATAATAAGGCAAAAACACATTAACAGAGAAAGCATTTCATGTCATTATAGAAAGAGTACCCAGTGACCATTTCTAGGGTTTATGATGGTGAATATAGATCAAATCTGGTAAAAAGCTGTGCGGAAATCACGGTTGCTTGCAATTGGTTTGGAGATTGTATCTAACTGAATAGAAAAGCAAATTAACTGCCGTTTTGAAGGTGATTGTTTAATCAAGAAGATAATTTTGAAAATACAAAGATTTATAAGCATACAAAGACTATTAAGTTAGAAAACTCAGTGAATAACAATACAATTAACTCAAATAAAAAAGCAAAAAGAAATTTAATGCACCAAACTCTGCTGGGTAATAGGATTAGTCGGGGAACACTACTACTGAACATACCTCCATCTTGAGCGTTGTTGCAAACTGGGAAAGAAGCAAAAATCAGATGCTGTAAATTAAATTAAAGGTGGCTGATGATGTTAAGCATTACCTGAACATGATATATAATATTGTCGATTCAGATGATCCAAAGCGCCTCTGCATAAATATAAACGACCACCAAGTTCAAAGAAGAAAATCCCTAATATTATTAGGGTTTCTTAGATGCAAAATAAAAAGAAAACAAAAAGGAGAGAGATACATACCTACCGAAAGGAAGGAAGAACACAGATGTGAGAAGAACAAACATGGAATAAAATGCAGAAGAAATTCGTGCGTGATCTGCACCAAAAGGATACAATCAAACCCTAAATGTTCATAACACAACTTACACACCATTCTTGCACAAACCTGCGATTTAGGGGTTCACCAAGAAGATGTTCTTGGGAGAAAGAGAGACGACTAAGAGAAAGATATCATATACGATGGAGTGGAGGTCGGTAGGTTGATGCGTGCCAGAATGAGAAAACAGGTCTTGAAGAATGGAAAGGTATGGGCGGTGGTGTGTCGTACCCTCTAACCTTTTGACAATGACCCGGTGATAAAAGGACTAAAATGACCCCACTTCTATTCCAGAAACTAATATGACATAAAGAAAAGCTTAAGATACTTGTACATCAAGCTTAAATTCTGGTATTATCTACTATTCAAAAACTGGTTTTTCTCATATGGCCAATTTGAAAAATGAAAACTGGTGAAGGGGCCAAAGTGAAATATTTATGGTGTCAAAAATTGAAAAGGTAAAAGATGATATTTTATATTTAGGTAATTTCAAAAGTGTTGAAGTATAAAAATGCAAAAAGTTAAGTGTCAAAATAAGTGTAAAAATGCAAAAAGTGAAGTGTCAAAATGCAAATTTGTAAGACCACACTATTTAAAACATGATATATTATATTTAGGTAATGGAAGAAGATGAGGATGTTTCTCTCTTTAATCGTATTTTCGAATTCGTATATTTTTATCGATTATAGAATCAGTCACTAAGATTATGAGTAATGTTACAGCCACACTTTTATGCCCATTGCGTCGATGAAGCCCCGCACACACCCATCTTTTCGTTATTTATAGCTCTTTTACTTTTCTCTTTCTTTGTTTATTGGAATTTAATAATCCAAGTTATACTGATTTGGCTGATAATAATCCTAATTTCCAAAAATTCCTCACAATAATCCGAATTATCAAGGTGTTAGAAATTATTGAACACCCGTCAACTTTTCTCTAACTCCGTTAGTATTTGCTGACTGGACATCCTATGTGGCATCCTACATGGATTTTTTTAACAGGTTATAAAACATGAGGAACTATTTTGTAATTTCTTTAAAGTGAAGGGGGCTGAGCCCATCTCCTAGAAAGAGAGACGAGACACCAGTCGAGAGGGAAGGAGGCTGAGCCTCCGATCGCGCTTCCGGCGGACTCCCGGTAGTAGCTGGCGATGCAATTATTGGTGGTGGTTCGGTCCCCTCATCCCATATTTTCTTTCTTCTCAGCTCGCGATGGCGGCCTCTCTCTCTCCTCGTGCTTTCTGTCCAACCAACATGGGGGGTTCGAACCTAGGGTTCCGACCGGGAGGATCGTGATTCCGGCGACAGTATAAAGCTCTGGGAACACCCATTCAAACCTCTCTCTTCTTCCCTGGTTCCAGTTGATGACGGTTTTGAGACTGTCAAAACTCACGGGCGTGAATCCGACGACTCTCAGTTGCGATTCCGGTGTCTTGAGGCTTCGATTGACGGTGATGGTAAGAATCTATGTTTGTTGTTCGATTTTTCTGTCGTGTAGCCTTTGTAACCCCCGATTCTCTTTGGATGTTACAGATTTGGTCTCGTAATGTTGTTGTTGTGTGTTTGGGTCGAAGAGGATGATGATTTTGGTGGGATTGATTGCGTTTTTGAGCTCCATACTGCCACTACTTTCGCCGTTTGATGGAGGTCGCTGAGGTCGTCGGAGTGGTCGCCGGAGAATGACCGGAGCTGGTGATGGTGTGCGATGAAGAAGACAATGGTGGTGGGTTTTTGTTTGAGTTAACTTCGTTTTTGGTCCTTGAGGTTTACTAGTTTTCTCACTTTTAGTCCAATTTTAAAATATAATCAATTTAAGGGCCTCACCTTTGGTTTTTTTCTCAATTTTGGTCACCCTCAAAAATTCATCCAAATTAATCGTTGTAATGAATGACATTTATGTCCGAATTGAACTCTATTCACCTTTAGATAGATCGACTTCCCTTTTAAGTTGGTGAATTAGAGTTTAATTTGGACATAAAAGTAAGAAACTGGTAAACCTCAGGGACAAAAAACGAAGTTAACTCGTTTTTGTTTTGATATTTATTAGGTTTAAGAAAATAATCCCTCCTTTTTAAACAAATTACAAGTATGGTCCCCCCTTTAATAACTTTGTTAAAAAAATCCACGTGGATGCAACATTGGATGCCCAGTCTAGTAAATTTTAACGGGTTAGAGAAAACTTAATGGGGGTTTAATGATTTCCAACATCTTGATAATTCGGATTATTATAGGGAATTTTCATAAATGGGATTATTATCGGCCAAATCAGTATAACTTGTTTTATTAAAATCCAATAAACCTTTTTTTTCTTGCTCTCTTACCTTTTCAATTTAAATATTATTAAAAAGGTGAAATGCATGTAGGGTGTGTATTACATAAGTGAAATTTAAAAAAATGTGACGATGTATAGCTAAAATTGTATTATGAAAAAAAAACATAAGGTTATAAATGTATGATAGATATATTACACTTAGCCTAAAAAGAGTAAACTTCGTTTTTAGTCCTCAACGTTTGCACATTTTAACAATTTTAGTCCCAACTTTTTGAAAATCCCAATTTAGTGTCTCACATTTCATTTTCTTTTCAATTTTGGTTACAACGTTAACAACCGTTAGACTGCCCTCACATGGCCCCACATGAGGGCATTTAACGGCTCTTTAAACAACCGTTAACGTTGAGACCAAAATTGAAAAAAAAAATGAATTGTGAGACACTAAATTGAGATTTTTTAAAAGTTGAGACTAAAATTGTTAAAATGTGCATTCGTTGGGGGACTAAAAACAAAGTTTACTCGCCTAAAAATGACCAAAAATGATTCATTTGATATATAGTATGTGTTTTATAGTTTTGATTTATTTAGTATAGCTTGATATTATCCATCCATAATATCCATGATATTTTCATGGAGTTTCTAGATTCTACCAAGTAGGAAGGATGTGAAGAGGGCTAGAATCTTTCAAAAATGTTAAGCTACAATTTATAATTTAGGCAGGTCGTGACATTCTCCCCCACCTAAACCAACGACGTCCTCATCGTTCATCTTCAGAAGTGCTCGTTTCCATTCCCCACGACTTACGCAATGTCGGTATATGGTTAGCCTCCATGGTCACGACACGCTGAAAATTGTGTATTTGCCTTGTATCCCCTCCATGGTTGCGACTACCATGGCTTGAGTCGCTTGATCTTGCGTCTATCATGAGACGTCTCCCATTTTCTTTTGATCCCAACCTATTGAGACCAAACATAAGTCGCATGGCCGACACCGTCTTATCCCGACTCTTGGTTTCTCGCTCCATCTCAACCATGCTAACTCGTCCTCCGTCTAAAATGCATAGAGATTTAGTAAACGACATGGGGAAGGCTTTTACCTTGTCGAAGAAGTCCATTCCTAGCAGGAACTTGTAATCGTCCATTGGCACTACCGACAAGTCCAATGTGCCTTTCCAATCTCCGATCTCAGCCTTGATGCCTTGGACCATCCCATCGACCAACTTGGCTTCCCCATTTGCAGCCTTAATCCATGCCAATTCCTTAGTCGGTTTGAGTTTTAGCCTCGTAGCCTCCTCCCTTGAGACAAAGTTGTGGCTCGCTCCTGTGTCGACCAAGGCCCTTGTTGGCATCCCGTTTACTTCTATGCGTACAAAGTGAAGCCCAACCATTGACTTCTCTTTCGGGTTTGTGGCTTTATCTTTAGCCACCCCTGGCCCTAACCTACCCATTCCCTTAGGTTTCTCCATGCATCCATTGCACTTTGTACCAAGCAATTCCCTAACTGCTATCTTCCTTGCGCATCTCTTGCGCTTGCCCCTACACTTAGCCTTCGGGTTCGTGGCTTCTACCTTTGCCACTCCTGGCCCTGAATTTGCCATAGTGTTCATGAGCTGAATCGACCCCAGTCGTGCTTCATGCTCATCATCCTCATATTCCTTCTCTCGGGCAACCATTGCGTGCAAATTGGCCTTCTTTGGACAAAACCGGGCTATATGTCCTCGCGTACCACAGCTGAAACACCCTTCATATTGGTTGGTGGTATTCCGTGTATCCTTCTTCCAGATCTGATCTCTCTTGGCTCCCCCATCATGCTCCTTGCTTATTTCTTCTATGATGGATTTAAGTGAGTATTCTTCCCCCAAGTCAGCCAAGCTTTCGGCTATAACAATAGCCGTAGTCAGGTCTTCGGCTTTACGACGTTCTAATTCAGTCTTTTCCCATGGTTGTAACCCATCAAGGAAATAGAATAGGAGTCATCATTGGACAGGATTACAAGAGTTAACGTCGTAAACTCCTCGACGTACTCCTGGATAGACCTATCATGCCTGAGATTTCGTAACCGGCTCTTCGCTTCATATTTAGCGTTTACCGGATAAAATTGTCTTTTAAGATCTTTCACAAACTCAGCCCAAGTCATGATAGTGCACGTACCTCGTTCGACATCCCCATGTCTACGTCGCCACCAAAGCGCATCGGTGTCCTTTAAGTACATCGCAGTTGTCTTGATCTTCGTCTCGTCGTCCACGATGTTGACCCCCTCAAAGTATCACTCCATCTCCCATATGAAGTCAACAACAACCCTTGCCTCACGTTTGCCCTCGAACGGATTTGGTTTAAGGACTTTGATCTTCGGAGGGAAAGGGTTAGCATTGCCACCTATGCTAACCATGGCCTTGCTGCACTCATTCGCCTTGTTCTCCATCCCAATTAGGCTTCTATGACAGTCGCGGGACAAGTCATCCATATCTCTTAGTAGCTTGGTGATCTCCTCCTTAACCATCACCATTATCTCGCTACGAAACACTTGGACAACAGCCTTCAAGTCTTCACTCAGCCCTAAAAAGTCGTTGCCCAACGAATCCAATTGCTTGAGTGTGTCGTCGACTTGCAACCCTAACCCGGTCATGGATTTCTCCATGTCATCGACTCGTTTTTCCAAGGCCATATCCTTGGACTTGCTTCTGCCCATCTTTCCAGCTCCTCGAGACCTTTCTCGACCATGATTCTCTCCGTTCGTAGCACCAATCTTGATTGAGTCTTCGGTCGCCATCCTAATGAATCGACGCGGCTCTGATACCACTTGTCACAGAGTAATTCTATTGACTCACGTGCGGCTGTTAGTCTCCAACTAAGATCAACCCTTAACCAATAATGAGCAACGATTCATAGCGACTATGCAGCGGAATTGCAAGACTCGTAATCAAGTAAACTTTATATATTACAAAAGAACGTTTACAAGAGAGCTTTGAAGCCTTTACAAAATGATTTGATTACAACTTTATGAGGTGAGGAGCACAAATGACCACCTTTCACCTATTTATACTAACTCTAGGATTAGTCATGGTTTCTCTAGATTATTCCATAATCTAGAGAATTCTATAGATGTTACATGTATAATCTAGAATTATCCATCCATGATATTTTCATGGAGTTTTCTAGGTTCTACCAAGTATGAAGGATGGGGAGAGGGCTAGAATCTTTCGGAAATGTTAAGCTACGATTTGTAATTTAGGCAGGTCGTGACAATAAGGTAATAATTATGCAAGTAAAATGATAATTACACAAGGCATACTGATAATCATGCAAACTATATATTATAATTACCTCATATAACAAATACAATAATTACGCAAGTTATATTGATAATCACACAACATATGTTTATAATTGCGTAGAGATAATCACGCAAGTTATAAGAGAACACATAAAAGATTAAAAAAAATGTTTTTGATTTAAAAAATATAGCAATACTATACTCAATTAAAGAGAAAGATAATCGATTTTATGGTGTATTTTAAAAAAAAAATGATGTCATAAAAAGATTATAAACGTTTAAAAAAATTATGAGAAACTTCAAAAAAGTCAATAATGGCAGGCTATACCAATTTTACCCCTCACTCTTTTTCACTCTTAAACTTTCCTGTTTTAGATCTGTTAGATTTTTCTTTTGGAACGACATTTGGAACTATCCTCAAATCTTCAATACCCGAGTGAGCCTTCTTAAGACGGGATTGCAATCGTTTATACTTGATTTGACACTCCGGGCTTGATTCATCTAGGAACAACATCAAGTAGGAAACCCACTATTAGGAAAAAACCCTCTTGAGTTAGCTTTGAACTTGAGACCTCAAGGTCTCTAAACTCTAATCATCATCCTCATACCATTGGGCCAAATGCCCTTTGGTATCTGGATTATATCTCAACCATTGATTTTCTAGATTAATGGTCAAGAATCGTTTCTACACTTCGCACCAAAAGAAGTCTTTGTATTTGATATTTCATCATATTATGAAGTACTCACTTAAATAATGAATATTCTTTTTTCTCTATGAGGTTTTGATTTGATTATTAAACGGTATTTGGTTTAGTGGTATCTTAGTGTTGAATTATATTTTGTCTTTGGTTTAGTGGTATCTTAGTGTTGAATTATATTTTGTCTTTTTAAATAGTGAGGATTTAATTCCTTTGACAGATAAAAAACTGCCATTTAAAATGTTTTAATTCATAGATTAATCTCTTTCATGGTGTATGATTCAAATTCGTTATGATAAAAGATGTGCATCTCTTCGACCCGATTCAATCCTAGCACCCAATTAATTAATTGTGATTCGATTCGATCTGGTCCGTTCTAGTTACTGATCCAAATGGAAAGTCAGCAACTCTGATTCTGGGTTCAACCGGTCCGACTAGGTGGTCTAGTCTGGTCCGGTTGAAGTAGGTAAATTTATCAAGGTGAATTAACCTTGATAAAAGATGGGATATCAACATTTTTAGAAGCCAATTCACACGAGTACATATATAATTCTATACTTTAAAAAAATCAAACTCCTTAGGAACAGTAAACGGAGGTTCAATAGTATTTCGCCTGTGGCGGTTTTTATGGATGTCATGTGGTATGAATTAATTTTTTTTTGTTTCTTATCTAAATGCAACAAATTTAACACATGATTCGGTGGTATAATATGTATATACGTGTGTGAGTTTAACAAAGGGTTTGTGTTGAGTTGGTGGTGTAATAAGTAAACTCGTGTAAAACTAAATTTTCTTTATTTTTTATTTCCAATCTCAACAAATTTAGCACAAGAGTTGGTGGTATAATATATACAGTTGTGTAACATAGCTTTTAGGTCGTAGACTCAATACTTTTATAGGCATTTTGGTCATTACATACTTTTTTTATTTTCGTTTTCTTACATAGTGTTATAGTAATACAACTATTTTGTTTACAAACGTTTTCCCACGGCAACGCACAAGTTTGCGATATCTAGTTATATAAATGTCATATTCACACCCATTTAACAGAAAAATTTAACGGACATCCACGTCAGGGACGAAATTCGTGATTATCAAAATATGAGAACTAAATCCGTAATAAATGAAAGCTATGGATTATATGTGAAATTCGTATAAACAACAGGGACAAAATCCGTAATTTACTCCAAATTGTCTTTTAAGGGCCATAACTTTAAAGTAACTTGTTTAAGCAATTGAACCAACTGTTTTACCAACTTTTTTATATGGATGCTTGATGTATATCTCCATACCCAAACGAGATTGCTTTGACATACAACATAACAACAATAAACGAATAGTCGTATTCTATAAATTTCACATTCGACTATTTTTTAACCTTAAAAATAAAATGATGTATTTAATATAGCTTATCATCATACATTAAAACACACATATACACATATATGTTAATTGGATATAATGAGTGCATTTACATCTCATTTGTAGGTTTGAAGGAGTCACAAATGCATGACAAAAAAGACTAGCTAGCCATGGTCCTTTTGTTCCAAAAGTTAAAAATATCTACTATTTTATTAGTGTTCATATGTTAAGCAATCCTTTTTGACTAGTTAAAATCAATAAAAAGTTGTACGTTATGCTTGCTTGATTGTTCATTTTATATAAAATAATGCTCCCCACTTGTTTGATCCGGTAATTCTGAGATCGAGTTGGGATGATTCGGTTTATGACAAAATAGTTTTCAAACAAATTCGTTCATTTGACCTGCAAAACATTAAACATTGTCACAACTAATTCTGATTTGGTTTTCTTTTAAACATAGTATATTTTTCATATGTTTCGAGTAAAAAAGGTGGTTATTGAGATCAAAACTAAAATATGAAATCTTAATAGATATCATTATATGCATATACACATTACCTATAAATACAATACACAACATATTGTACAACTTTTGCTGCCTCTCTTACAACCCTTCATGCACATATGTGGTACCGTTTCCCTTGACTTTACACGTAAGCCGTATAGGCCAAAAAGACTTCAATGTCGACTCCCAGTCTCCCTCACCTCAACCCATGCCTCCCACTTCCAACCCCCACCTAAAGCCATGCTTCAAGGACAATGCACAGAAACGATTACAGTAACTTCGCCTATGTAGCTGCGTGGGTTTGGTTTCCTTATTTACGCATTTCAGTTGCATTACATCCGTTGTCCTACTCGATTTTCTCACTGGTAAGTTTTTTCTTCTTCTCTTTGGTTGCGGTCGATAGATTTAATGTTTCTATGCTTCCCTTTCCCTTTCTGCTCAACTGGATCGCGTTCTCAGTACAATACAGACGTATTTGAATTTTCGTTGTACGCCTTTACCCATCTCTTCCGTTCATATCTAGGGTTTTGTTCTTCATTTTTGTTCAAACACGCTGACCGCCATAATGTTTCAAGAGATTGACGTTACCGATCAACTTGGATTTTAAGAAATTTTCAGCAACTGTGGTTGATTTCGAGGGCAATCATAGCATGCTTAAACTTCAATCGGTTTGTTTTCATCGTTCATTGAATATTGATAGAGGATTTTTGTATTATAATCCTAAGCATGTCCATCGGATTTCATCGTTCATTGAATATTGATAGAGGACTTCGGCTTCTGTACCCTGTTGTGAACCATGATCCAATGCTTTTACATTGGTTAGTTTACTTGATTAATAAATGAAATGATGTTTGAAGTAAAATTGTGTTTAATAAGTTTGGTTTCAAATTGGATATCTCTACTTTTAGTCTAATATTTGAAGTGTTAGTCTTATATATATATATTTTTTAATTCTTGCAGGTTGGCATTGTACTTATCTTTGTCCTTCAGTCAGTGTGTTTGCTACCTGTGAGTGTTCTCTTTATCATTCTCATTAATTAGTTCTTAATTATGTTTTAGCATAGAAGGTTTTAAAGTGTTAACATAATTGATAAGTATTAGTTATCCATTTGACTATTTCTAATTACAGGAGGCGAATCTTAATTGTCTTTTTTGTGGCTGCTTAGCTTTCGTCTACGCCGATGCACTTTTCTGATTTTGTGGCAAATGGTTAATTTTCCTAATCTTTGGTTTGTGTAACCTCACAAACCCCAAATCAATTCCATAATTTCTGTAAACAACTATGCGACAAAAAGGCTTTCCTAAATCTTTTCAAACACTTAGATCAAACTTTGACCCATTTGAAAATGAATATACTTTAACTTGAAATTTGTTGTGCATAACACTTGAAAACCTTAGGAAAGATATTCATGATTATAAAAAATGGTCATATACACCATATTTGTCGTGCATTTTACCAGAAACGAGAAACATAAGACATGTTTACTGGCTCAGTTTTATTTATCTGATAGAGTTATTTATGTATGTTCAATATATTGATTAATTGAATTACATGTACTTAAAAAGTGAATATTGCAATTAAATTAGCAGAACTATACTTAGAGTATTAAATCGAAGTTCTCTCAGTTTATTATCCAATACTTGATTGGAGTTTAGTGATATAAAAGTTGATCTGACCACGTGGTTTTGGTTGAGTTTTAATTGCATCATTTACAAAAATTTTACAAGTTTATTTGGATTATTAATCTTTAAGTTTTTTGTAATTCTTTGTTTAGATTTTCAAGGACCACGTTGTCTCAATCCTTACGCAGATTGGAAGCTCATCCTTATTGCAACCAGATTGGGTTGAGGTTTATTTCTTTAAAAATCTGTATAATAAATTTGGAACATAGCCATTGGGTGCCATTTGAGCTACCATTTGATTTCATTTATATACACATTAATAGTGCATCCATACATAGGAAATTACTGAAATGGGCTTGGTGACATGAGGAAGCTAAAACAAGTGATATGTACATCTCTCAGAATCCCATATGCAAATCCCAATGGGTATTTCCAAGGGTATATCCAGTACCAAACAGGTGATGAGTACTGACAGGTATGAGACACAGTTTGACAATTGAGTATGGAACTGAGATCAACAAATACCCGTCTCACTGACATTTCTATCAAGGTTGAAGATTTCCTTAAAGGATTAAATACATTTTTTTTTACATGTTTGAGTTTTTCAAGGAACAAACAAAATTGCTTACCTGAAATAGAGATTGGACTAAAGTTGTTTAGCTTTTTATATAATTTGTTTTTTTTTCAAAATATTGAGCGTGAGTGATTTGCTGCAACCTTTTACATCATAGGTTTTTTCCGCTCAATTGATTCTGAATCTTTAAGAGGATTCCTAAAAGATCTTCGAGAAGCTGAACTTCAGGTTTTATTTCAATTATAAAAGAGAAATTACATTAGGGCTGAATTTGTTTGCTAGGAGTGTGAGATGGTACTGCATAATTTGTGCAGTTCTTGGTCCTGTTCGTTACTTGATAACTCTGATATGTGCCTCATTTAGCTTAACTGATTATTTAGCCTAGCGTTTGCTTTTGTAAGATTTGATTTTTGTAGGTTTAGTGCCTCACCTAAATAAGTATGACATTGACAATGATTATAGCGTTTGATTTAGAATCTGAAACTGTGGCATAATATTACATTTTGATATCTTTATATATTTCTTTTATAACTCAGTGGCCTTTGAGAGCCTCTTTATTGTGTCTTTTTCTTTTATAGAAGTAAAAATATCAATACCTTAGGCAGTCAACAAAAGGGTATATGCGTTTTTTTAACTTGCTGAGTTATTCTATTTGCAGGCCCAAAATCATTACTTTTGACAGGCACCAAACAGCCCGATGACAAGAAGCTTAACTGAAGCAGGAACCCATGAAGCAACATGACACACGTATGATGAAACTAAAGCTCAACTTTTGGTAACCATTGTCCCAAATAGCTGTATGGGATAGCTACAACTGTAAAAACAATATATGGTTGATGCTTCTATGGGTTGTTTTCTTTTGGTGTTTATGAAATTGTAGTGGTTCGGTTTCCATTAGAATGGAACCGGCCATGGTTCTGTGTATATGGGATAGGTATGGACATTTGTGTTTCGGATGGCTTAAGACTTTAATGGTTGTCGTTTATGATGGTGTAATTTTGTTTGTTGGTGGTTATTATTTTGCACTTCGTAATTCTATGTTTTTTTTTCATATTAAAAAGGGTGTGTCCGAACTTCACAGGCGATCGAGACTATTACGTACAGGCTAGAACCGTCCGAAAAAATGAGCTTCTAGCTGCAACGCGCTAATAGTACCACTAAAAACTTACACATGTATAAATAGAGTTTTTATTCATCTTATAAAGTATTAAAAAATCGTTAAGGAATTTTGGTCTTTTTCTTTTTTATGATTATTGGTGTTCTTGTAGTTTAAAAAACACAAACATGCAGGGACGGACCTTTATTAGGCCCAGGGGGTCCCCGTGGACCCCCTCAACCTCGTACACAAAGTGAAAAATTATGTGAACGGTTTTTTATTAAAAAAAAGTTTGTGAAGAGGAGTTAATAAATACTTATTGTGAAAAAGAAACTAAGCAAAGAACTAGCCTAGTGGTAAGAACCCATGTTTGATTTTGAAGAGCTGCAAGTTCAAATCTTGTTCTCAACATTTTTTTTCTCAAGCTTTCTTTATTAATTTTAGTGCTATAAATGAGGAGAGTAAATGAGAGTATTTTAATTTTCACCTCTTTTTTATTACTTTTAATATAGACCCAATCTTTTTAAATACATTAATTCTAGAGCCCTTTTATAATGAAATATTACAATATATAAAACTATAGATTTTTTTTAATATTATTTTTCTCTTCTCTTCATTTCTAGCCATTTACTATTATTTTTTTAGTATTATATCGTTGTCAATGTTACGGTATAGATTTTTTTTTATCAAATCATGTAGAGTTTTTCTTTAATCATTCTTTTTTTCTTTACTCGCAATGTCGTGTCGCAACGCGCACCTACATTAAAAACTATTTAGTAAGTAATAGACCAAATTTCTTTATGGACGTTTATATGAAACTGAAATATCTAAAACTAGTGACTCCGTAAAAAAATTGTGGACCCCCTAAAAAATTTTTCTAGTTCCGCCCCTGCAAACATGTGAAGTTTCACTCGTCGTTGTGCTTGATGGCAAGGCCATCTCAGAAGAGCGTGCAGGACCGGATGCCCGTACATGCCTTATATTTTAGAGTGACCAATTTTTTTTTAGTTTAGGTACCGTAGGACTTAATTCCGGTATAGAAATAAATTATCTTTTAAATTCCCTACATTTGATCCATTTGGGCCATTCAATTGGGTTAGATCTTTGGACTTGTTGACCTTTAGGTTAGTCATAACAACATTTTAGGTATTAGACTATGAGAGGGCAAGGCTTTTTCTAATCTTCATGATTTTGAAGAAGTAGCAAAGAAAATGGTCGATATGAAATATCATGATACATATGAATCGGTCTATTGACTAAGTTGGCTGTGTTCTCTTAAATGGTAGTAACTACTATTGAAAGATTTTTTCCATGATATAAACTTTGACAAGACTGATTTTTATAAAAAGATGAGTGATGTTTTTATCAAAGATTCAATGATTTGTAGTTTTACAACGGTTTCGAAATATGAAACCTTGAAGATTACAATTTCCGGATGATAAAAATTGATAAGAAAGGTAATTATACTACATATACTTGCAAGCTAATAACACGAATAGTACCGGCTTCTCATCTGGCCATGTGTCGGCCTTAAATGGTTGCCACATGGCAGTTAAATTAATTTTTTTCTTTTTTATTCAAATGTAACACTTTGGCATAGTAATTGGTGGTATGATCGATACAGTTATGTACATAACCTTTAGATTATAGGCTTGATACTATTGGTGTTTGGCTTCTATTTTTAACGTCGTCACTCGTTATGCAGTCTTTTTTGTATTTCCGTTTTATTTAGATTGCATTATAGCAATGTAATTATTTTATGTACGTCCATACGACAACGTGCATATATTTAATCTAGTTTGTGTACACAAACAATCGTAAAATAGTTCTATTATAACCCATGTTTATAAGTTCTAATTATGTTATCGGTTATGACCTGTTATTGATTCGGGTTAATTACGGGTTGAGTAACCCCAAGGAGTAACCCCAAGGCTTCAACCTTTGACGGGTTACTGTCTAGTTGTCTTGTTTACAAACCACTATAATTTAAAAAAAAAATAATAATATACATTCTTGAAGAGCTTTTTGGTCAATCATTGTTTAAATAAATTAAACATGATCCATTTAACCTAAATTTTTTATTTTATTTTTTATTCTTTCATATATTATAATACTTTAAAATTACAAGTAAAACAATTAAATTTAGTTGTAGGTTTGGGTAATAAAAATAAAATATCAATTTTAATTTATAACATAAAATACATTTAAAATATTAAATATATATAAAAAAACAAAATGGGTTATATCGAAAATTTACACCCCATCCCGCATCTCATCCATTAAAAGTTTGTACAATTGTTTCAGAAATACTTGGCTACACTAACATTTTGATTGTTCCCGGTCTTTAATCAAGTTCGATGATTTATCATCAACCAAAAACAGATTGTGCAAGAGTCAGATTTTATTTCTTGCTTTTGATTTAACTTTCGTGTTGGGTCTCTCATTCCGATGTGTCCGATAAGAACTTACGAATTTGTTTTTAATTATCCAAGTGAAAACTTCCCTCGGGGTCACTTATCACTGGATTGCTCTCAGCCACGAAAGATTAACTATGAATTATATTCTCACTCATAGTTAATCATCAAAACGCCTTGATGAAATATGAGACATCCATTCCTTATGTTAAGGTGTTGCACTCTGAATTAAAACCAAAAGTATTGTATAAGTTAAACCAATCCAAAATGTATGTTCCTGTTTAGTTTTGGTTTGATTTCACTATTTGAACATATTGATTATAATAATAATGATAATGGAATAAAATATAAGGTTTAAGAGTATTCACAATAACTTCTCTATATTACACTTTATCCTTAAATTTTAAAGAAAGTATAAACAATGTCTATTTTTTTCTTTATACTTAAATCTTATCCTTAAATTTCAAGGGATAAAGATAAGGAATTGATAAATATACTAATTCATGTATTATTTTAAGGACAAAGAATGAAATGTGGAGTGTTTTTCAAGAATCTTTTAAATTTTATAAATAAATGTGTTTTTTTTAGTGTTTGATTAGAGCTAATGTAGGATTATATGATGAATGGTAACAAGGTTTTCGAAAGTATGCTCAGGTCACAAACACGAGATTTCTGCAGGATACTGCATTACCATGCGGCAAAGATGATCAAAACGCGTTACTAGCACGCAAGCTTGTAATTTCAAGAGTGCCCGGGCCTTTTGACTTGTCAATGTAAAAGGCAAAAACTTGATAATATTTACATTCTGTCATAAAGTGGTTGTGGTCAAGAAAGCAACTTTTTCACAAGTTTTAGGAAGGTGATGATGGTTGATGGGCATGGAGTGGTTATCCCATTTTTGGTCCTCTTTATGTTCAACAACATTTACTCTCTTTGAGACCATAAAAAGAAAGTTGAAAGCAAAAGAAGTATACTAGTAGTATAGCAGTCCCACTTTTAGGTAGTAAAATATGAACACTTTTACCACGATGATCTTCACTTCGTTCCCTAAATAGAGTGATAACTCGGGTGCGAAAGGTTTTTTTTCTTTTTTTTTTTTTGAAGAAAAATTTGTTTTGTTTCAGAAATAAAACAGAGATTTCTGCTCATGTGGTATTTCTATAGACAGTTGAATATTATAGGAACATTCTAACTCTGTTAAATCTTTGAGGTTGTCTTATGTCCTAGTTCTTTGATCATGAGGGTGCCCCACAAGATTCTAGTAACTTAATTCATCTTTGTTGGAGGTCATTTGGCATCTTGACTATTTGTTTGACAAAGTCTAATGCTTTAGTAAAGGGGGAATGTGACCTAACAATGATTTTGTCCTTGCATGGTCAAATTTGGTTATTATGGGATTCCAACACTCCCTCCATTTATCTTTGTTTTGTTAAAAAAAAAAAACAAACTTTAAGAGAACTACTTAATAACAACCTTCTATAAACTTTAAGTGATTATTAAGTCTTTCTAATTAGAGGTCTCAGGTTCAAATTCAACTTCTACTGATTTTCAACCTTTACCTAATCTCATTGGTTAGCAGACTATTAGTGAGGTCCTATAAATTTTCTGATAACAGGTTCTTACGGTTAGTAAAAAAATATATCCTATAGTGTGAAAGTCAAAATAAGATTAGGTCATACAAATGTACATAGATAAGATGCAAACAGCAAACATGACATAACTTCACTAAATAACAAAGCTTTTTAAGGTAATCACACCCTAAATCAAATCAATCAACCAAACAAAAACCAAGATAGTTCAGGTAACTTATTAGTTAGGAGCCCTAGATGGGTATCCTTCAAATGTTTCACACCAGTAAAACTAACAAGAATCTTGATCCAATTCTGAGCGGAAACAACAATGCCCGATAAAAATACGAAAAAACAAAATCTAAGCATGAAGACAGGCGATAATGAGCTACAAGTTTTTGCAGTTTTTTCTGTCCGCCTATGAAAATCATCATCTATCCTTCTTTACGCATCACCCGTCTCACTAGAGATGCAAGATGATACATATTTTGACTATAAGCCGCAGACTGATATTACATCTCACTCAAAAAGACCAAAAATGTAAGTCAAAATCATATTATCAATCCTTAAAAAACAGATGAAAAAAAGGAACTCGATTATAAGCATAGTATCTCTATGGAATCACTCTACTTAGCCCGACCCGTTTTCTTTTTTTTTTCTTTTTTTTTTTTTTTGAAGTTTTTTCGACTTACAGGCATGAAGTTTTGAAGCTTTTTCACTAGATGAACCAAAATTCAACTATTATCGCAATTTCAACTCCAAATTATCCAGGAATTCCTGTAACAAACAAAATGGATAAAAATTAGTAAATATTAGAGGATGTGTTATTAATTATTGGGTTGTTGGGATTGCTTATTCCAAACTGTATGTTTCAAAAAAATAAATCGATAAACAGTTTTAACAAGCGATCCCGAACATCCCCTTAAGCTGTTTATTTGATTATTGTGTTCTGATAGAGCGATAAGCAGATTTGAGGTCGTTTGGGATTGCATACTACAAACTGCTTATTCCAAAAAACAATAAGTTGATAAGCAGTTTTAGCAAGTAATCCCATACACCCCTTAATCTTGACTATAAAGTGTTTACTTAAATGATATCTGAGAAGAAGGATCTAATCTTGTACCTCATGTAGTTTTCGGTCAAAATTAGTCAAAACTAGAGTCTATAGGAGGCTGATATGTGTAAAGCCAACCAAAGGGGTGAAGTAATAATGAAATGTTTACTTGATAAAAAAAAAAAAAAAAGTTGATGTGTAAAACAGATGACAAAGACACAAAAGGTTCTACATAGAGCTAATGCCTTGGGCATAAGTTTTCTGGGACCTAAACGCCTTGCAAGTTCAAGAGCATCATCTCAACCATCAAAGTAGAGTGATGTGAATTTTAAGTTATATAGACATACGTAATATTAATGAACGTTTTAGCCGAAAGGTGATGTTGCATGGAAAACTTCTAACGAATTTAAAGAGTAATGATACCTCTATTTGTGTGTCGTTTGGCAACGCTATAACCGCCAACATAACCAGGAGGATTTTTAGTTTGGACATTAGAACCACCAGCATCATCGCCACCACTTATCCCATACCCGCCAAACGGACCAGGTCCCTCTTGCTCACTATTTCCTGACCGCCAAGTTGGGTCTCCACCATATACAGAGCCACCACCACCACCACCGCCACCACCACCACTTCCACCGCCATAAAAGTCCGAAAAAGGTCCTTCAAAGCCACCATTAGCAGCGGCATAGGATGATGTCTGGACCCCGCTAGTAGCGCTAGTAGTCACATTTCTACCATATCCACTACCTCCTAAACCATAACCGTTATCACCTCCATAATCAAGATTCCCACTTTGAGTAGAAGAGATCCCGCCACCTTGGTTTGTAACCGGATTAGAACCCCAATTGAGTCCTGTGTTCCCAAATATACCGCCACCAAAAGCACTCGATCCGGTCAAATTTGACCCATAGTTAAACCCGCCATTACCCCACAAATTCCGAGGATTCGAGCTGAAAAAAGAAGCATTCCCTCCATTCCCACCACCATTACCACCCCCATTCCCACCATCAAAACCAATAGGACCCACAAACCGATTTGAATTCCCAACAAAATAAGGACTCGGGCTCATTCCTCGTCCATAACTCAAAGTCCTATTATAGTTAGGGCTCGTCATACCCGGTTCAAAGTTTAATCCCATTCCATACCCGGAATCAAACGGACCAAACCCACTTCTACCCGCCATCCTAACACCATAACCCCCAACCGCACCAGGAGAATACGGCCCTTGAGTGTAGCCGTTAAGAAAGCTACTGGTTCGACCCAAACCATAAGGATAAGCACCAAGCATGGCTCGGTTAGGACTAGGTGAAAGCTCTTTTGGGACTGCGCGTTTCACTTCAACCATTTTACCATTTAGTTCATGAAAAGTTTTCAAAAGCACCTTTTCTACGGCATCCTCTGAATCATAAGTTATGAATCCAAACCCTCGTGGCCTTTGTGTATTATGATCGTACATAACTACAACATCCGTAATTGTACCAAATTGTTCAAAATAGGTTTTGAAATCGTTTTCAGTGACGGTTGATGCTAAACCTCCTACGAATATCTTTCTTGTTCTGTTTGGACCAGGAGAACTTTGAAGGCTGCTACTGTTTCTACTAATTGAACTCTGATCATCCCTAGGAACAGCTTTCTTTGCCTCAACCTGACACAAATTCAATTTTTTTTTTAACCCAAACCCGTCAAAATTACCCTCAAGATTTAGTTTGATGATCATGAATTCATGAAATGGAACTCAGTTTATCAAAAGTTCAAAACCCCGCGAATTACTTTCAAGATTTAGATTTGATGATCATGAAATGAAACTCAATTTCACATTTGTAATCAAAACCCACCAAATTACTTACAAGATTTAGTGTAATGATCATGAAATGAAACTGAATTTCGAAATTTTAATCAAAACCCACCTAGTTACTTTCAAGATTTAGTTTGATGATCATGAAATGAAACTCAATTTCAATTTTTTGATCAAAGCCCACCAAATTACCTTCAAGATTTAGTTTGATGATCATGAAACAAAACTCAATTTCAAAATTTCAATCAAAACCCACCAAATTACTTCCAAGATTTAGTTTGATGATCATGAAATGACACTCAATTTCACATTTTTAATCAAAGCCCACCCAAATTACCTTCAAGATTTAGTTTTCTGATCATGAAACAAAACTCAATTTCAAAATTTCAATCAAAACCCACCAAATTACTTTCAAGATTTAGTTTGATAACCATGGAATGAGACTCAATTTCAAGAAACTATGATTGAAAGTATATTAATTACCATTCTGCCATCTATATTGTGCTTCTCCCTGGTGACCCTCTCAGCAACAGCAGGATCGGAGAAGACGACAAACCCGAACCCACGAGCACGTCCGGTGGTGTGATCTTTCATAATCACAGCCTCCACAACCTCACCAAAACTGCTAAAATACTCTTGCAGCCGTTCTTCATTTGTATCCCAAGATATCCCGCCGATGAATAACTTACCAAGATCCGATTGCATTTTCTGCACATCAAAATCGACCGATCAGGGTTTCAATCGGAACAAAACACGTTGCAGGATGATCAAGAAAACTTATCAAGATTATCCAAGTTCATAAAGTGAAAATGCAGATCGAATTAAAAGCAGAAATATACCTTTGTTTATGTTACACGCAGATTAATACGCCTAATATAAAACGGGTATTATTTGGATTCAAATATTCAATCAAGAAAACATCGGATCCCTCGATGACGACCAATCTAACGACAATTGAGATCCTCCTGAAAAGGGGTCGCACAAATCAACCAATCAAGAAACAAAGTTTGGCCAAATTCACCCAACAAACATAATACCAAACACCCAAACGATTAGAACAATTAGAACAATTAGAAACAGAGTCGATTAGCAAATACCCAGATGTTAAATCTTGAAATCAAACAGTTAAGATCTGAGAGGAGGAGCAATAAGAACCGAGGGCACGTTCATCCTCCTCGATACTGCCCCCTTTGGGAAATTCGTGGGTTCAGATTTCGATTTCAGTTTCAATCGCAGAACAATAGGTTGATTGATTGATTGATGTGTATAAAATGGGGGATGTCGAAAAAGATCAAATTTTTATAATGAATTGGAATGATGAATATATGCGGTAGTGTGTGTGAGAGAGAAAGGAAGAGATGAAGAGAGAGAAAATTAAAAAGAAATTGAAATTGAAATTTATGTAATTTGATCTGATGAATGGATGTCCTCCAAATCGATCCTTATATACTTATTGGGAAAATCTTGGGTAGTACCGTGTATCAGTCCTGTATGTACATGCATAGCCTATGGTCATGGAGCGATGTTTGCGACATTGCCATCGGCTGGATCACTTATCAACGGTTGCGATTACACACCACTTTGTGTTGTGTTGGGTCTACCATAAATTTAAGCCCAAGTAAATATTAAATCATTCAAGCCTATACTTTTTACTTGGAAAAAAAGGTAACCAAAACGACGGTGCTGTAGAAATCAAAATCGATCGGGTTAGAACAATCGGATCGGATCTTTAAGATCTTCAAGCCAACCAATGGCTTGATCGGACTTCACCGGAGATGGGGTTGAACGTTGGATCGCTGGAATGAATATGTACAAGCAACAGCGCGTTAAGGTTTCATAGGGAGGGAATGGTTCCTGTAACAATCCTCTTGTGTGAGAATAAGTATTGATCGAAGATACAAAATGAAAGTAAGTTAAGAGAAGAGATGAATGAGAGCTAGCATAGAGAAGAAAATTACCTCATAATCACTGTTAGGGTAAGACGTGCGTTCGTAGACCTTCAGGAAGGAGTCACACTCCTTCCATGTTGTGGTCTGATTGGTGGAAGATGTGCATGTCACGGACACGCGATGCGTGGCATAACTGCTTACTTTGGTCCCCACTTAATGTACGGACCTGGGCTTGATCCACACGAGGCCTACTAAGTGCACGAACCTTTGCTTGATTTGCATGAGGCCCAAGTGAAGCCCTTCAAGTTTCCCCTAGTCCAGTACTTGCTTAATATCAAGTGTAAGTATTGGACTTAATACTTGTGGAGCGGGTTGTGATAAAGAGTTACGCTATTATTAACGCACGGAGATATATGCGCATATAAATTATACGCGGAGGATAATGTGCGTGAACGTGTTCCGTGGAGAAGGTTGCATGCGGGAGATGTGAGCGGGGAATTATACGCGCAAGAGGCATGCATGGAGAATGTTCTACACAATAGCTATTCCTCAGATGCTAGGGTGTTGTGTGCGGGTCTTCCTCCTAGTGCGCACGGAGGCAGTAAAACTTTTCAATTTAGCCTTAAATACTTGTTCATGAGACCGCGCAGTGCATTTATGTGACACTCCGACCAGAACGGTTAAGATGGACCGTTAAGGAAGGTAAGAAGATCTGTCAAAGACACGATACGGCTGTATTGTTTATATGTCATACGGCCATATCAGTATTGGGCACACGGGTCGAATGCACTGCCCGAAAAAGATCCACGTGTTTTCTTATGGGCGATACAACCATATCGCCTAAACACGAGGTCATATGTGTTGTATTGACATTAAACGCCAAAATTTGCCTCACAACTTCATTTCTCAAGGCCAGACATGTTCTCTCAACTATCTCACGCCCTATGAACGATTCTGGAGCCTCTGGAACACTGCTCTCACCCATTTCCAAGCAAGAATTGGTTGTGGTAAGTCTTTAAACTCATCAAACTATGATTTTCAAACATATTTTCTCAAGACTGAAAGAATAAGCTACTTATCTATTGTGTACAAGCCTTGCTTGGTGAAACTCAGGAGCACAAGAAGGGTGCTAGAGGGTTCACAAAGAGGTATGTGTGAATGAATAATACATGCATGAATGATACATGCAATTTTTGATGATTTTGGTTTAAAGATGGGTTATAATGCCTAGATGATGACATGTAGAAGCAAATTGGGTGATTGGAGTCTTCATCAGGTTGCTAGTGAGGTCAAGATACCAGACTCAAGATAAGATTTCTCTTGAAAATTGGTCAAAACCCATATTAGGGTTATATGCATGTTTTTGGTGTTTAGATGATGTTCTAGTGCCTATATGATAACATGTAGTGAAGAATCAAGAATTTATACTAAGATGAAGATCTACTCGGTAGTTATAGATTCTAGAAACCCGAAGAACGATTAGTACAACTCTATTTGCACAATGTACAAGTGTTTAATGCATGAAACCCATTTTTGGAAATTTAGGTATAAGCCGGTTAAGAGATGGTTTCTGGGTGTTTTTGGGCTATTTCAAAACCCATATAAACTGATGAAATCACAAGATATGAAACCCAACAAGGAACAAGTATAAAATGCATATTTGAAAGAATTAAGAATCTGTCATTATGAGCATACAACCATATTGTAGTTTAAGGCATACGGTCGTATCGCGGATTAAAAGGTTTGAGTAACTGATTTAAAGGTAATATGGTCATATGATAAATATGGATACGTCCGTATCATGGAAAAGTAAGTTGACTCATTTAACCGAATACGATTTATTGTTTAAGAGGTTTGTTAGGTCCCAAAGGGCTCTAACCAAAGTTGGTTCTGTTGATTTAACAGTGATAGAAATTCTACGGGATATAAAATCAACTGGAAGACAAGAACTCATAAAAAGTTTTTTTTTTGCATATCTTAATGTAAGAAATGGTTACAAGAGTTCATGATATGAATGTGTAAGAACAATATAGCTTTTTACAAGAGTATGATTTATGCTCTTTGAAGATGCTTGAGAATTTTGTAAGTGCTTGTCCTTTTTTTCTTGTTCAGGAAGACTTTCTATTTATAGCGGGTTCTAGGAATAATGTGGTTAGGATAAACTGAATGAAGTATTCAATTTATCGCTTTTTAACCACTTGTCTTTAATGAGGGGCCCCGCATGGAAATAGAAAATCTTTGTCTTTTGTTAATCTTGAACTCCTTCACGATTCCTTTGTGAAGACTGTAGCCTCTTCCCATTAGAAGCGGTACACCGATTTCTGTGAAAAAAGTTTCACAAAGGATTCCATAGAACTCTGTGTTTCATTTCACAGAAATGACTGAATCTATCAAATGACATATATGCTATCATTCTTCAATATGTTTTATCTTTCTTCTAATAATTTAACTTAACTATTACATTAGATTGTCCTAACAATCTCCCCCTAAGTATTCGAAGAAAGTAAGTAAAATAAAAGATCATTTCCTTGATCAACAAAAAGACTTCGATAATATTGGACATGCATAATGGTTACATAAGTTCTTCTGAAAAATTTTTGATTTTGACTCTGAACTTTTAAGGAATTGAGACAGTGCATTTTGGATGTAGTTGATGTAGAATCTTCTTTAATCCCCGAGTTCTTTAATTGATCTTTTGAGTCTTGTTTTACAGATAAAACTTCAGGAATATTAAATTTATTTATGTTGAGGAGAAACAGGAAGGCCCTCAGAGCAATGTCTGAATATTTGTGCCTTTGATTTAACCTATAGTACTTCCTTTCTTTGATGTGATCTCTGAAGCAAATTCCTATGTCTAGATCAAGACCTATGATTCCCGCTCCATTCCAAATCACATGTCTAGGCATAAATTCTTCTGGTCCATTGATTCTGTGTATTTTCTCCCTGCTTCTTAAAGTCAAAATATTTCCCTTCTAAGCATCAGGCTTTTTGAGTTCCTGTCTTTAAAGTGTTTCTGAAAAGACATGATGTTCTTGGGGCTTAGCTTGTCTAACTCACCATATGTGATTTGGAGAGTGAGATTTGGATCATCTGCCCCTTCTGATGAAGTAGAGATTGACTTGTTTACCCAATACTCTCTAGTTATTTTTCTTTTTTTGACTTCAACTACCTCAAGTATGTCAACGTCTGAGTAGAGAGGTTGAATGGAGGTGTTTGGTCATTGAATAATTTATCAAATATATGTCTTGAGAGGGGGCTCATTTCTAGCAGTTGTTCTTAAGCAGTTAAGAACATGGTTGAGGATTCCCTCTTTTCATGTCAGATTTCATCTTCTATTTTTTTCTTTGACATGTAGTCATCCTCAAAGATGGTATTTGAAACGTAGGGTTCATTGATTGAAGAAAAGAGATGACTTTTTGTGGCTTTCTGTTCCTCGATAGCAGTTGATTTTGGTTCTTTGAACTCATGTACTTCCTTTTTTTTTCCTTTTTACATTTTTGAGTGGTTTATGCAGAGTTTCTTTTTCTTGGGATGTCACTTCTTGTCACAAGGGTGGCATGCATTGGAACATAATTTGTTGAATAAGAAGGAGGAGGCATAGAAACTGTTGATTGGATTGGTTGCATGCATGAAATTGTTTTCTTTCTCTTTAGTGATTGTTCTTCATTAGATGATCTTTATTTTGTAAGGATCGAAAATAACCCAAACACGATATCACAACCTCTAGTGAATGTGCGGAATCCAAACACTAGAGTGATTCAAGATAAATCAAGAAAAATACGTAAAAGCAATAACAAAACAAGTAAGAACACAAACCGATTGAAGAGAACACTTTACTATTAATCACCAGTTGCTTACACACTTAGTCGGAATTCTCAAAGAGAATTTTGAGATTACTAAAAACCACAAACACCTTAGGAGCAACCAACCCTAATCTTCTAATTAAACCATCCTTATATAGGAGGAGATTAGCTTGGAAAACAAGCTAATCTATCTTTGGTAACCCTAAATAACATAAAATTCCCGTATTTGACTTTAATGGCCCATAAAACTCCACCTAAACTCATTCTAAATGAGCCCAAACATGTCTAAATTGGCCCAATGACCCAATATACCCATGACCCAACTCATTTTCACCTATTCTAACACATAGGCCTTCAGAATACTCTGCCAAGTGATGATTTAATACACAAGCCACAAATTATTCCCTTACAATCTTCCCCTTGGCTTGTGCTATTAAATATCTTCTACTTTCAATCTTCAGACTTCAGTCTTCTCCTTGGCTTGAACATGGGTTGGTGAAGATTCTTTTCTTGAACGATCTTCATTGGGCAGCAACGGTCGAGATCTGGGAGTTTTCTCTCAATCAGCATCAGCTTGGACTTCAAATGACAAACAAATAATGAGAGGAGGATTCTCAAATACTTGCTTCTTCTTGAAACATGACGAGTCCTTGCTAAACCATCAGTAACTGTCTTGACTTGCATGAGACTTCAGAGGATAAATTTTGAAAACCTCTGTCTTGGCATTTGTGACTACTCTGCATCTTTTCTTCAATTAGCTTCCCCTAAACCTGAGAACGGTGTCTTTGGACGCTTTACTTGAACAACCAACAAACTTCCCCTGAGCATAGGGTAAGTCCTTTTCCGGCTGGTTCTTCAACACGAACAGTAACAGCACTCATTGACTTTTCTTTTCCATGACATTTCATTTAACCTGTCATGCACAACATGGAACAAACACAAACACTAACCAGCATATGATGACTGGTTATCGGGTTAGAATTATTTTACCAAAAACTTCCCCTGAACCTGAGGACTCTTCACATTATCTCCCCCTGAGATTCTGGAGGGGTGATACCTTCTTGCACAAACCCATAAAAACTTATTAAAACCTTTAAATTAACCTGGCCATGGTTGAAAAATAAATAATAAAAACTTAAGATAACACAAAAGAAAAATAGAATAAAAAAAACAAACATACCAAATTACTAAGTGAGAAAGGTTTCTATGGGATCAAACCGTATGAATCTGACTGAGGAACCCTTCTCGGCTTCTGTTACTCGAGCACGTCCAGGTGATTGCCAATATACTGATCCACTTTAAACTCAAACCCTTTTCTTATTCAGGCTGTTTGTCACTTTATTATCTTTTATTGTGTATTAATTATGAACAGCAAGTGGGTTTCAACAAATCCTAGGTACATGTTATTGCACACTATCAAGCACATAAATTCCCTACCACATATTTTCACAACCTGAACCAGAAGTTTGACACTGAGCTCGAGACTTGGTTGAGAAGAGAAAGAATAGATCACATAGATTTTTGGGTATAATATACAAAGTCAACTGAATTTTTGAAACATTTTTAATAATGCTCTCATCAGTGACAAAGGCTGAGGGTTTTGGACACTTGAGGGTCTCTTTTGATGTGCTCTTTGGCATCTTTTGGGTGTATATTATTATTATTATTATTTTTTTGATTTTAGATGATCTAGAAGTACGTATGTATGGACAACTCCAGGTCATTGCTCACGCAAAGCAGAGGAGAGCCTTACATACATGTGAAGCATCCCCAGGTCATTGCTCACGCAAAGCAGAGGGGACACCGACTTTTTGAGCTCAATTTCACACTCTTGGAGACAAGCGTGTGTATCGGGAACTTGAACATGCAGTCAAATAGAAATGCAATTAACCTTAGTGCTGTTACCCAACAAACTGCCATACGTTATCTTTAAGTGTGTAACGCATACCTTTTCAGATTTTAGAGCCGAGCCTACCAGCATATCACCATGGATCATGTCTTTCACATCTGCCTTACGCGTGTCAGCCATCTCCAAGACGGAAGTTTATTTCACTTCCCACCTTCTAAAGGAAACAAAAGATTAAAGGGGTCAACAATTTCATCGTTTCTATTCTTCCCCTTGCTTTTTGATTTTTAATAACAACACACCTTTTTTTGATTTTTTTTTTTTTTTTTTTTTTAACACTCACTGACACAATACTTAATATGTACTAAAAACTGGCCAAGCTAACCTTCAAAGTTTATCTTTTGAAACTTTTCAGAAATGGGTTTTGTTTCATGCACAACCATACTTCACATCAGATTTGCCAAGACACAAACAATTCAGACATTGTTACCTTTATTGCTGATTTTCTCAGATTTACCTCTCACAAGGAAACATACCCTCCATTGAAATCTTCATGTCATGTGGTAGAGAGATGCCTCCTATCCTGTGCCTGGAACAATCACTATCACAAACAAACAAGGTTAATGAAAGTCCTCCTTGACTGTTCCTGCACAAGGTGAGAGATTAGTTAGCCATAAGTACCCAGGCCATTGTGGTTCTGGGTATGCCTGAAGAGTCGGTGAAAGAAATTTCTTTTAAGAACATTCCCTTTGAAACATCAGGGGTTGAAGGTGTAGCTGCCTTGGTTGGACTGAGAATGTCCTTTTTGTTGACATCTCTGGGTTTGTGATTTTCTTTCCCAAAAACCTGTGGTTTTCTCGGTGGATTCTTATTAGAATTTTGAACTCTTATTTCTTGAAATTGTTTGGAATGTTTCTTGTACACTCCAGTAGGCTTGAAAGATAAGTTCACAACTTTTGAAACATTCCACCTGTCATCCTTCCTCCAACCATTTGATTTAGCTGAACCAACTGGATTTGGATGGATGGGTGATTTTGAAACAGTTTTGAAAACAGGTTTTGGGGATTCAACAGATTTTGGTCTCCAAGCTGTTTTGACAGATTTCTGAGAAGTTTTGTTTTCTTTAAACATGGTCTTTGGCCGTTGCTTAGGAGCCTTGGGTTTCTGTTGAACTTTGTGACTCTGAGGTGCTTGTTTCTGCACCTTGGGTTTTGATGGACCGGGCCTTGGAGTTGGGTCACTTTGTTTCTGGGTCCTTGGACTGGGTCTCTGATGAACCCTTTTGGGATAATAGGGTTCATAAGGCCGGTATAAACAGTTTCTTGCCACGTGTCCTGGTCTACCACAGACATGGCAAGATTGTTTATTTGGGTAAGCGGGAGCCTGTGGTTGGTTACGCCCAGTGGAAATCCAAGTTGGTTTTGAACAATTTTTGTGGATCCAATGGGTTTTACCGTGGGGCTTTGTGGTTAAAATGTACTCCCGCTGAACCGGCTTAAACTGGTCATATGCAGAATTGATCTCTGGGTACGGGACAAAATCATGAGGTCTAAGGTCCCGCACTTTCTGCACATTTTGGTCATGACAGTCATTCTTATTTTCAGTAGGTTTCACACCGAACACCCCACCATTTGTGAGTTTGGGACCAGCAACCTGTGGTCCCTTATCCCTTCTTAAAATTTTAACAGTTCTTAAGGGTTTCACAGCTTTAGCATCACATTTACCAAAAGTAAACACACTACTAGTAACAGATTCATCAAACATAGTTGACTTGGGAAATGCTGACTCAGACTCAAAACTTTTTGAAGCAAAATTATCAGTTTTAAAAACTGGAAACTTTTGACTCTCAGCGCAAACACTTTTTCCCTTTGAACCTGCTTCTTCATTTACTTTATCTGCACAAGAAGTAAAAGGGTTAGTCTGGTTGGAAACAGGAGCAGAAATTTTAATGGGACAAGCTGCCAATTTCTTTTCAATCTCAGCTTTAGCATCCAAGTTGGTCTTAGAACACTCATAATCTGAGATCATTTCATGCATCAGGGGCATCGGTACTGTATGAGTGGATTTTTTATCTTTTATTTCAGTACCGAGTCCCAAACCAGAGTTGGCTTTTAGATGACGCATACGAGCGTCTGTGTTGTAGAAAAGTGAGCTAGCCTTCATCAATTCAGACACAATCTTATCATTTCGCTCAACTTTGGTTTGTGATGTTTCTAATTGCCCTTTAAGTTGCTCAAGTTCAGTTTTTAATGTGGCAATTTCTTCATTAGCAACTGTCAGATATGTGTTTTTGTTACTCAAGTCCCTTTGAAGATTTTTTATGTCAATTTTAGCAGCTTCAAGTTTCTCACTCAAGTTTTTACTTCTACCCTTATATTCCCTCAACTCTCTATCAACAAATTCACGATTTAGGGTTTCATTGAAAAACTTAGTTTGCCATTCTTTAGATTCAGTAAGAATAGTTTGACATTTAGGGTTAAGACATACCTCAGAGCTGCTGGCAGATACAGAATTACCTGGAAGAGAGGATGCCATGAATGTCTTTGATTGAACTTCTGGATTATTGAAAAGTGGGTTTTTGATCGGAAAGTGGGTTTTCGGTTGAAAGTGGCTTGATCGAAAAGTACTTTTCGATCGGAGTAGATGAGGATCGAAAAGTGTGTTGCGATCGAAAAGTGTAGGCTGGATCGAAAAGTGTAGGCTGGATCGAAAAGTCTCGAAGGGGACTTTTCGATCACGAGGCACAATGGATCGAAAAGTCACAGGGGACTTTTCGATCAATGGAGACTGATCGAGAAGTCACAAGGGGACTTCTCGATTGAGAGGGTTGGATCGAAAAGTCTCTGAGGGGACTTTTCGATCGGTGAAACTGATCGAGAAGTCACAAAAGGGGACTTCTCGATTGGGCAGGCTGGTCGAAAAGTCACTTAGGGGACTTTTCGAGCAGGATCAATGGATCGAAAAGCCACAAAGGGGGGCTTCTCGATCGATTTAGGCGGCTGAGGAGGGCTTTTCGACCAGAAAACCTGATCGAAAAGTACTTAGTAGGATCGAAAAGTTCCAAAAACACACGCACAGCCTTCCGAACCTTCTGTCACGTGTTGTAACCTGCACAAAACACCTCCGAAAGTGCTAAAAGCTGAAAATCACCAGAAAACTCAAATCGTTAGTACTCAAAACCTTGAATCTGATATCGCGAGAGCCTCGAAACTTGCGTTTCTTGGCTCTGATACCAATTGTAAGGATCGAAAATAACCCAAACACGATATCACAACCTCTAGTGAATGTGCGGAATCCAAACACTAGAGTGATTCAAGATAAATCAAGAAAAATACGTAAAAGCAATAACAAAACAAGTAAGAACACAAACCGATTGAAGAGAACACTTTACTATTAATCACCAGTTGCTTACACACTTAGTCGGAATTCTCAAAGAGAATTTTGAGATTACTAAAAACCACAAACACCTTAGGAGCAACCAACCCTAATCTTCTAATTAAACCATCCTTATATAGGAGGAGATTAGCTTGGAAAACAAGCTAATCTATCTTTGGTAACCCTAAATAACATAAAATTCCCGTATTTGACTTTAATGGCCCATAAAACTCCACCTAAACTCATTCTAAATGAGCCCAAACATGTCTAAATTGGCCCAATGACCCAATATACCCATGACCCAACTCATTTTCACCTATTCTAACACATAGGCCTTCAGAATACTCTGCCAAGTGATGATTTAATACACAAGCCACAAATTATTCCCTTACATATTTCCTCTTCACTCCTTCTAAGTATTCATGATCATACCCTAATTTTGTGGACTGCTTGGGGGTGAGTCATCAAGGATGATGACAAGAGGAGTTTTTTGATTCACAGTTGTGGAGACCTTGGCAGTTGGAGTTGTTGAGTTGATTAGCTTTCTTAATAATCCTTACAATATACCCGATGTTGGAAAGTTGTCTATTTGTTTTATCGAATGCAAAGATTCATTTGGTGATCAATTCATGTATTTTTTTCATTCATCTTCTTGACCAGTTTCTTTATTTCAATCTGATTATTAGAAGTTCTTGATCCACTGGCTTCAATTTGCATGTCTTTCTATTGGAGTGATATGATTATTTCTTATAGATATTCAAGCATGTCGTGTGTTTCATTCCTGAATGCTTGGAGATCTTGATCAATCCTTGACAGTGTCACAGACTTCTATTTAGATTTCCATGTGACTTTTGTTAGTTTCACAGAGTTCTGCGAGACTTATTCCTTTATTTTTATCAACTGACTGTTTTGGTCACCAACGAAATCTGTAATTTTTTTTTCAATTTCTTTTGAGAAAGTCTCAAAATCAGATTTCAGGGCGACCTCTTTGGGTAATTATGAAAGGAGATCAACAGATGATTCTCCTTTCTCTAGCATACCAGAAGGACACCTTCTGTTAGTTTGACAAACTTACCCTTGGATGAGTTGTCAATACCTGTAGCTTTAGCATATAGGTCTTCTACTCTAATTGCTTGAACTGATTCCAGTTCAATCTCAAGTGTTTTCGAGGAATTCTGAGACAGGATTTCTTCAGTTTCCTGAGGGATATTCTCAGGTAACTGATCAGAGAACATATCAAAGTGATTAGAATCCAAGTTCCTTGGTTCATAGAACCTCTACCCGTTGTTGCATTATCTTGACTCCTAGTGTCAGAGAAGATGCTTGGTTTGGTGGCTATGATTTGCATGGTGATTTCTGGTGGTGGTCTGGTTTGTATAATGAATGAAAAAAATCACTAAGTATTGATGATTTTGATGAGTTTGAGGTTTGGTTATTGATGGGAGAATGGTTTAAATGTTATGGCCTGTGGGGATGTTTGGATGTTTGGGTCTTGGTTTGATAGTGTTGTGGATTGGTTGAAAGATTAGGAAAAATGTGAATGTTAAGGGCTATTTTGATGGTTTTGTGGCTCGGGTTTGGTTGGTTGTACTGGGTTTTGTTCATGAGTATGCATATCTTTCAAATATTTTATCAAAAGAGTGCTATCACTTGGAACATGGGTTAACATAATCAATGGTACATGAGAGAAAGGATGGATTTTACCTTATTTAAATTTCTCTTGACCTTGAGTGTCTTGGCTTGGAACGTTTCTCCCATTGAGTAATGTGATGCACCTTGGATGGCTATAAGGATCGGCTGGGCAAGAAATCTGTTGTGGGGAATAAAACTCTTTTCTTTTGAGCTGGATCCTTTTTCCTGAACCTTTTTCATTAGTTCCTTCCATATGAGGGATCCAAAGTTGATGTTTTTGCATATGTTATTATGTTCATGATCAATAGAATATATGTACTTAGACTGATCCACTGATCCTGTTCTTAAGCTCATTGTGCTATTTAGAAATTCAATCATGATCTCCATTTTGGAAGAAGACTTGATATTCTGAACTCGTATAGTTATTGATTTTTAAATTTTCCTTTAGTTAGTTCATTAAGAATTTCTTTCAACTCTTCCTTGGTGTGATTGACATCATGTTCTCCGGCTCTTGTTAGAATCAAAATTTCTCTTAATGCACCTTATGGGATAGCCAGGTTGTTGGTGTAATCATATGTTTATATGATGCAAGCATGAAGTTTTTCTATCTGTCTGTTGTTTCTTGTTACCGTTTTGACTTTGATTGTTGACCAGACGTTCATGAGAAGTGTTATTGGACAAGCCTCATTCATAGCCAGAGCTTTTGCTACTGGACTATATCTCAAGGTTTAGATTATAATTTGAACTTCTTTGGCATGGAGTGAAAGATTTAGATCAATAGGTTGGTTGTTGTGGTCAAGGTTAAAAATTCAAAAGTTTTATTAGAGCATAATCTGTATTCGTCAGTGTGTCTCGTGTGTTGTATCTAGAATAGAGTTGTGAGTGATTTATAGGCTAAGCGAACCTAGCCACGAACGAATGGTTCGTAGGCAGCGAACCAATTGTTTGTTGACCAGTTTTTCCTATAAATAGTTTGACTTGTCTAGACGTTCAGAACTTTTGGTCATTTAATCTATTTTGTGTGTGTTTCTGTGTGTGTATTCTCTCAACTCATAATCAATACAATCTCATTGTAATTACCTCTTTGTGTCGTTGAATTAATCTCGATATCACTAGATTAGCAATCGATTCGTCGCTCCATGTCTTTACAAGTGGTATCAGAGCTTTCTGGTTTCATTTGTTGATCAAAATCTATGACTTTTGAGATTTCTAGAGAGAGAAAGTGGGTTTCTATGCCGGCAATCCTTGGAGACATCCAAGGATTAAGGGCTTTTCTCTGGTATAAATCTCGTTGTTGATACTTGCATCCTAGGAATTTCTTAGTTGTGTTTGATATTATTTTGTTTAAACTCTGAATTTTTATTTTTCTAAGCAAACCAATTATTTTACATCCTATGCATCATACCTCACAAACTAATTTGGTTACTAAATTTAGTCTCAGAATTTTTATCCAAAAACAACAACTTAGTTACAAAATCCATTGTAACTAATTCCCATTTCCAGACAGGTAATTCTAACTTTTGTAGGTATCCAGACGGCTTTTGATGCTGAGCCTTTACCTGCAAACAGGTGGAACACCTTTCCACATATTCAGCTATGGCTTTCTTCATACCCGGCCACTAGTAATTTGCCTTCAAATTATGGTACATCTTATCGCCTTCTGGATGCATCGTATATTTTGATATGTGGGCTTCCTTGAGAATTATATCTCGTAATCCTCCTTCCTTGGGTACCCATATTCGGTTTCCTAACCAAAGTATTCATCTGGTCCTTTTGTCAAACTTTTCTCAATCATGCTTCTTTCTTCATTTTCTAATCCGGATTCTTTAACTGCTCCTTCTGGATTCTCAGAATATCATTAATCAAATCCACGTGTACATCCAATCTCATGGCACACACTCGTAATGATTTTACCCGTTCTTTTCTGCTTAATGCGTCCGCCACTACATTGGCTTTGGCGGGGTGATATTTAATTTCACAATCGTAATCACTCAACAACCCCATCCAACGCCTCTGTCTCATATTGAGCTCTTTCAGATTAAAGAGATGTTGAAGACTCTTATGATCTGAATATACTGTAAATTTTGTCCCATAAAGGTAATGCCTCCATATCTTTAGAGTAAATACCACTACGCCTAATTCCAGATCATGTGTGGTATAATTCTTTAATTGGCGAGAAGCATAAGCAATGACATCGTTCCGTTGCATGAATACACATCCTAAACCATTCACGGATGCGTCACAATAAACAACAAAGTCCTCTGACCCATCGGGTAATGCTAGAATTGGAGCAGAACTTAGTTTTCGTTTTAAGAGTTCGAAAGCATCAGTATGATTTTGCGTCCATATGAATTTTGCATTTTTCTGTGTTAAAGCAATTAAAGGTGTGGCTATTTTAAAAAAAAAATCTTGAATAAACCTTCGGTACTAACCAGCCAATCCCAGAAAACGTCTTATTTTTGTTGGTGACTTGGGTTGATCCCATTTCATTACTGCTTCCACTTTGGATGGATCAACTTGAATTCCTACTTTACTCACCACATGTCCTAAAAATTGAACCTCTCGCATCCAAAAATTACATTTTGAAAATTTGGCATAAAGTTTCTTTTTGTGTAACAATCCAAGCAATTTTCTTAGATGCTCTCCATGATCACTTTCAGATCTAGAATAAATCAGAATATCATCAATGAAGACAATTAAAAACTTATCATGGTATGGCTTACATACCCTATTCATCAAATCCATGAAGACAGTTAGAGCATTTATCAATCTAAAAGGCATAATTGTGAACTCAAATTGCCCATACCTTTTTCTAAATGCAGTTTTAGAAATATCTTTGTCCTTAACTCTCAACTGATGGTATCCAGATCTCAGATCTATTTTGGAGAAATAACTGCCTCCCTGCAGTTGATCGAATAGGTCATCAATTCGAGGTAACAAATATTTGTTCTTAATGGTAACTCGATTAAGATCCCGATAGTCAATACACATCCGCATCGATCCATCTTTCTTCTTTACGAACAATACGGGTGCTCCCCAAGGCGAAGTGCTAGGCCTAATGAAGCCTTTGTCTAACAGTTCCTGAAGTTGACTTCTCAGCTCTTGCATTGTTGAAGGTGCCAATCTATACGGTGCTTTTGCTACTGGTGATGTTCCAGGCACTAACTATATTGGAAACTCTGCCTCCTTTTAAAAGGTAGTAGTCCATGTAATTCATCAGGAAACACATTAGCGTAGTCTGAAACTATTGGAACTTCCTCTAATTTCTTCTCTTCTTTCTTTTTCACCAGCATAGCTAGAAAAGCTTAACATCCTTTCTTTAAACATTTCTCTACATTTATCATATTAATAACCTTTAAGGGTTTAGTTGGACGATCACCCACAATGGTATGTAGTTTGCCTTCAGGAGATTCTACCTCTACCATCTTTTTGTCACAAAGAATCTTACCTTGGTACTGGGTTAACCAATCCATCCCTAAGACTATATTGAATCCACTTAAGTTCATAGGAAGAAGCTCTTTATCAAACAAGGCATCTCCAAATTTTACTTGGCAATTCTTAACTATTTCTGGAATACTAATTTTCTGACCATTAGATGTTTCCACCTTATAAGGTTTATCTAACTTTTGAATGGTACACTTTAACATGGGAATACATTTAACAGATATGAAGCTTTTGTTGGCTCCAGAATCAAATAAAATGATAACATATTTATTATTAACAGGGAACATACCAGAAACGACACGATCATCCCTACGCGCCTCGTCTACATCCATGACAAAGACTTGAGCATTACCTCTTTCCGTTCCCTTGTTCTTATCTTTTTCTTTATAATTATCTTTCAGCTTTGGACAAGCATCTCTTTTATGCCCTTCTTCCCTGCATTTATAACAAACAATCAGTTTTGAACAGTCCTTGGTGATATGACCAAAACTTCCACATCGACGACAACTTCTACAATCCCTAGCCCAATGACCTTCCTTGTGACACCTCTTATAAGTAACAACTCGAGGCTTCTTATTGTCTTTCTTGTCTTTCTCATCACGACCCCGGTTATCCGACCCTCTCTTATTTCTATAAGAACCCCTTCTTTGACCCATGGTTCTCACTCATTCATCTGCCAATGTCTTTCTCATCACGACCTCGGTTAAACTCATTGTTGAATCCAGAGTGGATGGCCTGGCAGATCTCACATCAGCCCTAATTTCAGGGCTCAATCCCCAAACAAACCTTCTAACCCTTTTTTATTCAGTGTCAACCATATGTGGAACTAGAGAAATCAGTTCATTAAATCGGTTGATATACGTTTAGTAGTTCATTTCTATGGAAAGGAACTCATTATCTAATTTCTCTTGCTCATTTTCCGGTACAAACTTCATCAATACCAGTTCTTAGGGTTTTCTCCACTTCATCCTCTGTGCCTTTTTCTTACCCTTACTGGCCTGAACTGTCTTCTACCATGACCAATGTTGCAAAAGACGCTAGGCGGTACCTAGGAGGCCGACTAGGGATTAGGATTAATCGGCCTATGGGGGGATTAATCGGGGATTAATCGGTCCTAGTAAATTACAAAGATTTATAAATTTTCTAGAGACTATATATTGTAATATGTCTAAATGTCAAATATCAAAAGTTACTACTTAAGTAGTTAGTAGTTAGCACTTACTAGTATTAAGTCATAAGTCCTAACAAAAGGATACAACTTAAAAATACTAAAAAAACTTCAAAAACTAGTAGTAATAAAGACTTCTAAGTGAAAAAAATTTACTTTTTTTTTTAATTTAACCCGCCTAAAACCCGCCTAGCCGCCTAGCCACCTAGCCGCCTAGCGCCTAGCCGACTTTGACCGATTTTGACCCTGGGCGCCTAGAGTCCTACACAGCCCGCCTAGCCAAAAAGCACTACGGACGATGCCCGCATAGCGCCTAGGCGCCGATTAATCCGCCGCTTAGGCCGCTTTTTACAACCCTGACCATGACAGGGCATGACCCTTGAACGAATGTGATGCAAACTTCACCATATCTCTTTCTGCACATTCGTTGATGTCTAATACAACTTCCATTGCATCAAGCCAATTCAACGCTTCAGTGGCTCCTTTATCACCTTTGAAAACATTGGGTTTACAAGACACATATATCTTGTAGGAGCAACTTTTCTTTCTAATTCTTTCCCCTAAAAAGTCTGATTCAATATCACTTAAGCTCTCTGATCGGCGTCGCCTTTTTTGGCCTTTATTCTTCTCAGTTCTCCTCCTACTTCTACCTCTAATAGGGCTTCCAGAAGAATCAACACTATTCGATGCATCCCTCTTCTTATGAGCTATTCTAGTTTTATCTTTGCTTCTGCTTTGATGCCGTGGTCTATGAGTTGATTCACCACGATCAGACTGATCTTGTCGCGATTTACTCCGTCTAGTCTAACTCTTTACAGTACGACTGTCCCCAGTTTGGCTGTATTCTTCCATGTTAGCAAATTTTTACTCAGTCGTCTTTCTTCTGCTTGCAGATTTGGAAACGATTTGGAGAATCCGGCAGTAACTAAGTTTTGTAGTCTTTCATCCTCTGCTCATTGCCTTAACTGCTGAAATGTAGGAGGCTCCACTCCAATTTTATGAACTGATTCATCATCGTTTCGATTTTTGTGAGTCATTCTTTACGTAATCTTTCTTGTGCTTGATCCGTTCTTTGCCTGAAAGGCAATTATTGAGTCACATTAACACTCAGAACATTTATTCAAAGATTTATTTGCATCATGACTTGGAACCTTGGTTCTTATAGAACCAGTACTAGCTTTTTGGGACGCCATTAAGGTATAGTTTTCCCACCCACTGTATATCACAAGTGGTGTTACTAACTTCATACATTTATCTAACTATTGGAGATTGTACTAATAATATTCTATCAATGTAGTATTCTTCATTGATATGACCCATTATCTACTGCTTATTTAGTGTGCAAGTAATATTGCACTTTCTAACTGAGATGAGATTCATAGGACTCCTAGTGCATTTATTTATAATAATCTACACTTAGACCCTACGTTCAGGCACTTAAGAGAATTTACTTAAGGCATACTTTAAACCTAACTGGTGCTAGAAATTGCACTAAGGTTCTTAATACGATTCAAATTCATAACATGGGAACTTATGAAAATTCCAAACAACTAGATTACTAACAAACGATTACATGACATGCTTCAAAGGTCAACTTATTTGAGAACACCACAACACAAAATATCAATCTCAAACTGAGTCTGAGCTAACAAACAAGAAACACCATGAAAACAAACATAACAAACACAACAATCAAACTAGAACCACATCCTTTACTGACTCCGTCAGTGTTTCTTCTTCCTTCCAAAGGTAGCCATTTCCAGCAGTGCACTTGAAGCCTTCTTTAGTGCTTTTACCGTCTCTTTTTCTTTCTTCTTTTGCTTCTCTAAAATCTTAACCAGAATACGATTTTCTTCAGCTAATATGTGCATATTAGGCGACCCCATGCTTGGCCCAGCATGTCCCTGATATGGAGTAAGGTGGACTTGCTCCAGTAAAAGAGGAACGGTGGGGGCCAACATATGGTACGCATGGTAACTTTGGTGGCTAAAATGGCTGTTGATACGGCTATTGCTATGGTTACTGATATGGCATCGATTCCTGAAAAGGAAATGGAGTCTGCATCTAGTAAGGCATCTGTTGATACGGCTGCATAGGATATGCAGGCATTCCAGTCACTTAAGGATCCATCGATGGTGCATACATAGCATTCTGGAAGCTACCAGATCTCTGCAAAAAAAGGTAGTTAAAATGATCCGAAGCTGACTGATGTTGTCCCTGTAAGATTGCATTAACATAAGGGTCCTTCTGGTCATTTGCAAATGATGCCATCTGGTTGGCTATAGGAACATCCATCAAGTTTCCCATCTGAGGCATAGTGTTCACATGATCAGGCTGAATGGGAACTGACTCATTTGGTCCTTCTTCAACATCAACGCCGTACGCGGGAGAAGCATATATGTGATGAGAGTGATGCTCAGAGTGGTAGGTCACTAAGTGTCCCGTCGTCACGGCTATCACTACCTGTGGGGGTTGTTCATTTTCTTCTCCTCCTTTGGGTTCTTCTTATGGCTCCTCCTCTTTATATTCTTCATCATCTTCTGGTTCAACTTCAGCTGTAGCTGTGGTTGCTTTCCATTCTTTAGTGTATACACGATATGAGGTTCCAGGTATTACCAACATCTTTGGCTTTTGGCTTCGCTTCGTAGGAGGTTTTGAGATTTCACTAGCGGATGCAACTGGTGATGGAGTAGTCTTCTTCACATAGTGGGACGGAGATATCAGATATCCTGACAGATCGGGACTCATAGGGGGTATTGCTTGACTCGGTCCTTCATCTGCCTTCTTCCCTTTGCTGTTCTTACTCCCCTTGCTTTCTTTGCTCCAGAAGATGAAATTTTTCCAAAACCCCACATTTTCACTGGTACCTGTAAATAGTAAATATTAGCATAGAACCAAATAATAACCTCCCAATATTGATCCCTATCTTACACTAAGATAATCAATTTCTTAAAAACTTACTCAAGCTTAAGCACATGATAGACTATCACCTTTTATCTATCTGGTAGGTTTCATCAAATCTTAGTGCACCTGTGGGTAGGAATAACAGTTTGCAAGGCTGTGACTACTACCGACCTTACACTAATCCTTGATAGCTACCTAGCATACATATATCGGCCTAAGTCTAGAATTGGGTTATGTATTAGTCTTAGAGTCGTTAAGGTTCAAACTTAAGGGCTCTATGGAAGCACCTAATCTGTTGGAACCCTGAGCTTTGATACCAACTTCTCACACCCTCCCCCGCCGCCCCCTGCCAGGAGCGGGGAGAGCGAGTGTGGGACGGTTGCATGTATCAGTTCTCGTGGAAGCTTCAGATTAAGTCAGAGTGCACAACTAAATGTAAACACAAACACACAACAGTGCACTAACTACACGATAGACCACTTATTTTAAATATATACAAACAGTGGAATAAAGTGTCTGATGAGGTCCCAGGTTTACTTCAAGACTTTACATCAAAAGCATAAGGAAAACATAAACAAAGAGCAATGATCGAACTTAGGTTGTGAAGCCTATCCAACTACCCCCAAACTACCGTCCTCAAGTTCCCATGTCCTAACCGCCCAGCTAATTACCTGAAATATGAACTAAAACATGTCAACAACAAAAGTTGTTGGTGAGCCATAGCTAGTGACTCGAAACGAAATTATTTATATCATTCTCAATTATACATATGCCTGTTGTAAATCCTGGGTCCTGCCTATGGTCAAAACTCAATCCAGTAAACACAGGCATGTGCCCTTATATTGCTTCATGTACACCACATATATGACATACCATCATACCATCATAATTTAATACTAGGTATTACATGGGTATGAGCCAGTACCGACTCCCTATACAACTCTAAGGTTCCAATATATGCCTCGCGGCCATGACTGAAAGACCTTAATGACCCAAGTAATATCCCCTCAAATGAATATTACCCAGCACCAACTTACCACGCAATTCACAACAATAAAACTAATTGAAAATAACATAGCATATTTTGAGAATAAATAATTTAAAATAGTTCATATACAGCCCCAAAACATAAGTTTAGAATAGGGGAAGCTAACGGAACTCACAACTATTAGGAAATGAGCAAAGGTTACTCGTCACCGATGCAAATAACCTAACACATATAATTAAATCCTAAGATTCTGAATTATAGTGTTATATTAACTGGATTTCAATTTAGGCCAATAATCCATTTCTTACTTTGATTGGATTATCCTAACTTCTATCATTAAGATGATACAAACTTATCCAAACTGATCCGGGTTATAATCTTTATAACACTGACCCGATTACACTTCCAGCATTCCACTGATTCTGATTTAAAATTCTGATCATCTTGTAAACTAAGTATGAATACTGGTGTATTCATCCTTGACTGATACGGCGGTATTCATATATTATAAATAATGATTTTTATCAACTCCGCGATATGGTTGTATCCTAAGCATACTGATACGGTCAGGTACTTGAATACGGCCGTAATACCTTAAACCTCATACGTGCGTATTTAAGCAGTTCTTCCCTTTTTAACCATTCGACCCGCGATACAGCTGTATTGCTTTTACCCAATCTGACCGTATTGCCTGGAACAAAATGCAAATTTGCTCATTTCTTTTATTCTACTTGATTTTAGCTACATATTCTTTACCAAAACTCTTATACTCATTTACCAAGTGATTTTAACCAACTATGATACTCAGTAACAACCTCAAATCCTTTCTAATGACCAAGAATGTGACACCCGAGAATTTCAAGGTTAACTTCCGTTAGACAAACCCGTTAGTTACGTTATAAGTGTTAACTTAGTAACTAATGCATAACTAGGCCGAATACGTCCACGACCTTTGGTTGATCACCGAACCCGCCCATATGTGTTATGTGCTCATCATTGATTGTCCTTATGTGCAATATGATTTAAATACATGACTTATCATTGTGAATAGCATGATTAATTGTAAATACTTGATTATGTGAAAATTGACCCGTTTTGGTAGCCAGCGAAACTAACGGGCGAAACTATAGTGTCGCCCGGTAGCCAGCTAAACTACCCGTTAACTCGTGACCGGAGCTAGTTTCGCCTGGCCAGCGAAACTGCCAGCGAAACTAGCCTCTGATATAAATAAACATTATGAACCCTAGTAGCCTCATTTGCCTCATTTCACAACCAACACACACATACACTTCTCTGGAACCTGGTCAGCCGAGAATACCATCAAGAGACCAAGATCTTAGCCTCTAGACCACCATCTCATCTCATTCATCGATCCTAGAATCATCCGTGAGTCCCAAAAACCATGTTTTATGCTTTTCTATATGTTTTCTTCTTAAAGCATGCTCAAACCTTCATGATATTGCTTGATCTTCTGTATATATGCTTTAGGATGCTAGATCTGTAATAAAGTTGATAACTTTACGTGTGAAATCCATCCATATTAGAGATTTGTGCAAATTAGTTCATTTTAGGGTTTTGAACCTATTTTAGAGATTTGATGATCAAAATGCATGCTAAACATGATAAAGTTGCTTGATTTATGTTGGTAAATGCCTATGGATGCTAGATAATGAATTGCATGTATGATCAGAAGCTGTTAGGTTGATTTTTAGGCAAATCCGTATGTTTTTCGCGACCAGCGAAACTGTGTGTTCTCTGGGCGAAACTAAGTAGCGAAATTATATCTCCTTCCAGCGACACTGACCAGCGAAACTATAGTGTCGCCGGGTAACCTGACCAGACCAGCTCGAGCGAAACTATCGAGCGAAATACCTGAACGAAAGTTCAAACCAGTTTCTCTGCGAAACTAGGCTAGCGAAACTGCGTCAGCAGTTTCGGGCGAAACTAGCCTAGCGAAACTGAGTCACCGGGCATTGCCTAGCGAAAGTGCTGCCCGTGCACCTAGCGAAACTGCCTAGCGAAACTGAGCTAGCGAAACTAAGACCTGACCTAAAAACCAAACTTGTGAAATTTGCTTAAGTGTTATGCCATGACTTACATGATTATGCCATGATGATACATGTCTGATTTCTGTACTATGTGAACCCTTGTTTATGATCAACCATCGGTGTCGTGTGTCGATATGTCGTGTCTTAGCTTAACATGCTATGTTATGGGCCATAGTGAACGTTGTTTGAAATAAATTAGACACAAGACTAATATATAAGACCTAAATGAATTATAGGTCTTCATTAAGAGACCAATTCAAGGATAATTAAACAAGTCTAGCCTAGCAACCAAAGGTGAGTGTCACTAACCCGCAAGATACGATCCCGATAGGGACGGAAAGAACAACTTAGAAACAATGCTGACAAAACTTACGAGTGCCGAGCACCGGACGAATACACATTGACTGATTTTCACCAAGTGTTTATGGGAACACTTGGGGAAGGAATCAAGTCGTCGTTACGAAAGATAAAACTGATAAATGATTTTCGGTTTCGGAAGAAACCCTAAGTAAAATGTTTTAATATGGCTAGCATAGGTTAAAGGCTTTAAACCAAATGATATCACATGATTTCTAAGGAATGTTTTGATTTAATAAAAAGTCCTCATAATTAATTGTGCCATTAATTCGTGGAAGCGAGGGGATGTTGGGTAGATCTACTGGAGTTTGACAAACTCCGCTCCGGGGCACTGGAGGTGCACGGGGAACGATATCAGCCTATTTGACACCGTGATCCCAAGAGGAGGACACGGGGGAGGCAAAAAGAGCAGTGACGAAAGTCCGCAAATAAAAATTAATGACGGTGGAACACCGCAGAATAATTAGTCAGCTTGGTACAATCTTCCTTAGTGCATGAAACGACGGATTAGCTACCCGCGATATCGGTTGAGTTCTTTAATTCTTACAAGACTAAGCGCATATTATATAGTTGGTAATTGACATTTAAAAGTATCGTCTTTCATAAAACAAATATTACGTATGTATATGTTGACAAAGAAAATGATTATGAGACCGGGCCAATGCATGACAAGCCCACCGTGAACTCACCAGCCTTTTGGTTGACACTTGCGTGGTTTTCACTTTTGCAGATCGCTGAGGAGTATCCGGAGCAGGTTGACATGGCTCAAGAAAATGTTTACTTTTATTTGAACTAACTTGGGAATTTATATAACAATTTATGTTTTGTAATTAAAGCACGCGGCTAGTGCTAAGATACTTATGTTTACATTCCGCTGCGTAACTTTTGGAACTGTTTTATTTATGAACATTGGACTTTACTCTGATTCGTTTAGTATTTGTAACTAATGGTTGTGGATCCTGGTCTAGTCGCGCCCCTTAACGGTATAAACTCCGTTAGTGGTATTTTGGGGGTGCGACAGATTGGTATCAGAGCCATAAGTTGCAGAGAACTGGAATCATTTTGAAAACGATTTGGAAACTGCAACTTGAAAACCTTGGTTACAAAACGAATAAACAAATTCCCAAAGACAAAAAAAAAAAAATTTTTAAGTGCCAACCTGGGATACTCGCTCTGCTGTGTAAGTAAAGGCTTAATACGTATGTATATATACATATAAATATATATGTATAGACCGTGTCTAAGTAGTCTAACGGAAGACCTTAGGAAATTTTCACACACGAATACGAAATGCGACCGCAAGTACGCACACTACTCTGGGGAAAACGACAACGAAACAATGCTACGCGCTACGTCCTGATTTCTACTACGACGACTACGCCGACGGTGACTTTATGGGAAGCCGACCATCGACGATAGCATTTACGACGTTCTCCGATGACGCCTCGATCTTGCACAAAATTTTCTGGACTAATAGTGGGATAACGGGAACTGGCTAATATACATACTATGGGATATATATAAAATATAACTGTGACTGAACACTGGCTACTTTAACTGTTCAGCAAGATGTCTGGAAGAGGAAACGAAAGAGGTGGCATAAACATGACGCCTGCACAGCTGCAAGCAATGATTGCTGAACATGTGCAAGCCGCGGTGGCAGCCGTCCAAGCTGCATATGCCGCACAGGGTAACTATTATGCCGGTTAAGGCACAAAGCAATTATATCATGACCTGTTTAGTTTTAAAATCCGAACTATTTATGCATCAGGAAACCAACACCACTGCACGTTCAAGTCCTTCATGGACTGTAAGCCGATGACATTTTCCGGCGAAGAAGGAGTTGTAGGACTCCTTAGGTGGATTGAAAAGTCCGAAAAGGTTTTCTCCATATGTAACTGCCCGGCTGAAAGCAAGGTGAAGTTTGCTACTGGTACCTTCGAAGGAGCCGCACTCTCCTGGTGGAACGCTGAAATTCAGATGGTTGGGCTAGAAGCGGCTGATAACATGCAGTGGGCAGCATTTAAGGAGCTGATCATGGAAGAATACTGTCCACGTGACCAAGTCAAGAAGCTTGAGGGTGAATTCCTGAATTTGAAGATGTCTGGGTCTGAAATCGAACAGTACACTGCTCGATATCATGAATATGAGGTCCTATGCCCCACAATGGTCGACGCTGAGTTTAAACGCATCGAGCGCTATCTGGAAGGCCTCGCGCCTCAAATTAAAGGAATGGTGACTGCTAGCAACCCAGCAACTGTGCAACAAGCTATTCGTCTAGCTCATAAGTTGACCGACCAGGAAATTGAGAAGGGAACTCTACCTGCGAAAGCCACCGAGAAGACTGCCTTGAGTGGCAAGAGAAAGGCCGAGAATGAGGTTCCTGAGGTGTCAATGAATCAGCAGAGTGTGGCCAACAGCTCTGGGAAATCCTATCACTCACAAGGTCAAAGTAAGCGATCTGGTGTCAATAGCAGCAACAACCGCCAGGGCGGAAATGGTCAGAACCTGCCCACTTGCAACACCTGCGGCAAGCATCACTCGGGAGTCTGTAGAAAAAGTTTAACTTGTGGGAGGTGTGGTAAGAGAAGCCACGTGGCAGACGACTGTTGGGCAGTCATCCCTGAGCAACAAAACCGGATGAGGCAGAACAACAACAACAACAACAATGGTAATAACCGGGGAAATGGGAATAACAATGGGCAGAACCGTAACAATGAAGTCCCAAGAAGAAATGGCAATGGTTGCTATGAATGTGGTGCCCAAGGCCACATGAAAAGAGATTGCCCTCAACTGAGGAGACAAGGGAATGGTAACCAGGGGAACAATGGTGGCCATGGTAATGGCAATGGAAACGGCAATGGCAATGGTGGGAATGGTGGAAACGGTAGAGGCCGAGCTTTCGTGATAGGTCAAGGAGAAGCTCGCAATGATGCCAACGTGATCAATGGTAAATTTATTTTGAACGGTTTCTTTGCTACTGTTTTATTTGATTCTGGTGCTGAGAAAAGTTTTATTTCCACTAAATTTGCTAAATTGATTAACGCTAAACCAGTTAACTTAGATGCTAAGTATGTGGTAGAACTAGCAAACGGTAAACTTCATGATACGACTCAGATAGTTAAAGACTGTAAGTTAGAGTTAGCTGGCCATACATTAGGAATCAACCTTATGCCTTTCCCGATTGGTAGTTTCGACGTTATAGTAGGAATGGATTGGTTATCCGAGAATCGGGCTGAAATCTTATGTAAAGAAAAAGTGGTTCGTATTCCACTCGAAGACGGCAAAGTGTTAACGGTTCAAGGTGAAAAAGGTGGAACAGTCACCGGAATTATTTCATTTCTTAAAGCTCAGAAATGCCTCCGCAAGGGTCACTTCGCGATTCTTGCGAATGTCACTGACACGACACATCCCGAGCGCAAAATCGATGATTACCCGATAGTTCGCGACTTTCAAGACGTGTTTCCCGAAGATCTGCCTGGTCTGCCTCCATTTCGACAAGTTGAGTTTGGGATTGATTTGACTCCAGGTGCCGCTCCAATTGCACGCGCTCCGTATCGTTTGGCCGTAAGCGAACTCAATGAACTCTCCGCGCAACTGCAAGAGCTACTCGACAAGGGGTTTATTCGTCCAAGTTCGTCTCCATGGGGAGCTCCGGTACTGTTTGTTAAGAAGAAGGATGGAACGTTCCGCATGTGCATTGACTACCGAGAGCTTAACAAAGTTACGATCAAGAATCGGTATCCACTTCCTCGAATCGACGATCTCTTCGATCAACTGCAAGGTTCAAGCTACTTTTCAAAGATTGATCTACGGTCTGGATATCACCAACTTCGCGTTCGTGATGAGGATGTACCCAAGACTGCTTTTAGAACTCGGTATGGACACTACGAGTTCCTGGTTATGCCGTTTGGGCTAACCAATGCACCTGCCGTATTTATGGATCTGATGAATCGAGTGTGCAAGCCGTGCCTCGATAAGTTTGTGATAGTCTTCATCGACGATATTTTGATCTACTCCAAGTCAAAGGAAGAACACGAGGAGCATCTGCGTCTTATTTTGGAATTACTCCGCAAGGAACAGCTCTATGCTAAGTTTTCAAAATGTGATTTTTGGATTCGCGAAGTCCAGTTTCTTGGACACATTGTTAATGAGGAAGGAATTCATGTCGATCCAGCCAAAGTGGAAGCAATAAAGAACTGGTCTACCCCAAGAGCACCAACAGAAATCCGACAATTTTTAGGACTTGCCGGATATTATCGAAGGTTTATTAAGGGTTTCTCTCAATTGGCCCAACCCTTAACGGCCTTAACGCACAAAGGAGTGCAATACAGATGGGGTGAAAAGGAAGAGCGCGCGTTTCAAACGCTTAAAGATATGTTATGTTCGGCTCCAATTCTTGCGTTACCCGATGGAGTTGACGATTTTGTAGTTTACTGCGATGCATCAATCCAAGGACTCGGTTGCGTATTGATGCAACGAGATAAAGTGATTGCCTATGGGTCCAGGCAACTAAAGGATACAGAAAAGAACTATACAACGCATGATTTGGAAATGGGAGCCGTTGTTCATGCACTTAAGATTTGGAGACATTACCTATATGGAACAAAGTGCACAATATTCACCGATCATAAAAGTTTGCAACACATCTTTGATCAGAAAGACCTCAACATGCGGCAAAGAAGGTGGGTTGAATTACTGAACGATTATGATTTGGCGATTAAGTATCATCCTGGAAAAGCCAACGTCGTGGCTGATGCTTTAAGTCGGAAAGAGTATGAAAAGCCTCGTCGGGTACGAGCGCTTCAACTTACAATACATTCAGGATTACCGGATCGGATCCGTAACTGCCAACAAGAAGCTTTGAAAGCAGAAAACTTCGCAGCTGAAGCACTGCGTGGTGTAGATGGCCATTCTGAAGTTAAGTCTGATGGACTCACGTATTATAATGGCAGAATCTGGGTCCCTTTATTTGGAAATCTCCGTGAGCTCGTAATGGACGAGGCTCACAAGTCAAGATACTCGGTACACCCCGGATCAGATAAAATGTATCAGGACTTGAAAAATCTTTATTGGTGGCCGAACATGAAAGCCGACATTGCTCGATATGTGGCCAAATGCTTAACCTGCTCAAGAGTCAAGATAGAATATCAAAAGCCTTCTGGTTTACTCCAACAACCAAAGATCCCGGAATGGAAATGGGAGGACATCTCTATGGATTTTGTAACAGGACTACCTCATCGATCAAATCAACCGGATGCGATTTGGGTTGTCATCGATCGACTAACCAAATCGGCACATTTCATTCCGATGAAGGAAAACGATAATATGGATAAACTGACAAAGCTGTACATCGACAAAATTGTGAAGCTTCACGGTGTGCCTAAGACTATCATTTCTGATCGAGATCCTCGATTTACCTCCCGATTATGGCAATCAATGCAGGAAGCATTGGGAACCCGATTAGACATGAGTACAGCCTATCACCCACAAACAGATGGTCAGTCGGAGCGAACCATTCAAACCTTAGAAGATATGCTCCGAGCCTGCGTTCTTGACTTCGGGAAAGATTGGGAGACTCACCTTCCACTGGTGGAGTTCTCTTACAACAATAGTTATCATTCAAGCATCGGTGCAGCCCCTTTTGAAACACTTTATGGCAGGAAATGTAGATCGCCCGTGTGTTGGGCTGAAACGGGTGAAAAAGGGCTCACTGGACCGGAAGTTATCCACGATATGACCGAACGGATTATTCAAATTAGGCAACGGCTAGCTGCAGCACGTGATCGACAAAAGAGTTATGCCGACAAACGCCGAAAACCTCTAAAGTTCGAGGTGGGTGACAAAGTATTGTTGAAGGTATCTCCCTGGAAGGGAGTGATACGCTTCGGGAAGCGTGGAAAGTTAAATCCTCGCTACATCGGTCCGTTTGAAATTATTGGGGAAGTAGGCCCGGTGGCCTATCGATTGCAACTCCCTGCTGAACTCGATGGAGTTCACAACGTGTTTCACGTTTCCAATCTAAAGAAATGTCTGGCTGAAGATATCGAAATAATTCCTCTGGAGGAATTGGAAATCGACGAACATCTGAGATTTATTGAGCAACCAGTAGAAATCATGGGACGCGAGGAGAAAGCCCTCAAACGTAGCAAGATTCCGATCGTCAAGGTGCGATGGAACTCAAGACGTGGACCTGAATATACTTGGGAACGTGAGGATCAGATGAAGAAAAAGTATCCTCACTTGTTCGAGCAAACATCCACGGAAACTCATGGTATGATTTAATTTTGGGGACCAAAATTCCTTAACGGGAGGAGGATGTGACAACCCTAAAACTTTTTGCTTTCTTTCCCCAGCGACGATAGCAACGACGACAGCTGATGCTGCGAACGCTACGACACAAGAATAATTTTCGGGACGAAAATTCCAATTTCAGGGGAATGATGTGACACCCGAGAATTTCAAGGTTAACTTCCGTTAGACAAACCCGTTAGTTACGTTATAAGTGTTAACTTAGTAACTAATGCATAACTAGGCCGAATACGTCCACGACCTTTGGTTGATCACCGAACCCGCCCATATGTGTTATGTGCTCATCATTGATTGTCCTTATGTGCAATATGATTTAAATACATGACTTATCATTGTGAATAGCATGATTAATTGTAAATACTTGATTATGTGAAAATTGACCCGTTTTGGTAGCCAGCGAAACTAACGGGCGAAACTATAGTGTCGCCCGGTAGCCAGCTAAACTACCCGTTAACTCGTGACCGGAGCTAGTTTCGCCTGGCCAGCGAAACTGCCAGCGAAACTAGCCTCTGATATAAATAAACATTATGAACCCTAGTAGCCTCATTTGCCTCATTTCACAACCAACACACACATACACTTCTCTGGAACCTGGTCAGCCGAGAATACCATCAAGAGACCAAGATCTTAGCCTCTAGACCACCATCTCATCTCATTCATCGATCCTAGAATCATCCGTGAGTCCCAAAAACCATGTTTTATGCTTTTCTATATGTTTTCTTCTTAAAGCATGCTCAAACCTTCATGATATTGCTTGATCTTCTGTATATATGCTTTAGGATGCTAGATCTGTAATAAAGTTGATAACTTTACGTGTGAAATCCATCCATATTAGAGATTTGTGCAAATTAGTTCATTTTAGGGTTTTGAACCTATTTTAGAGATTTGATGATCAAAATGCATGCTAAACATGATAAAGTTGCTTGATTTATGTTGGTAAATGCCTATGGATGCTAGATAATGAATTGCATGTATGATCAGAAGCTGTTAGGTTGATTTTTAGGCAAATCCGTATGTTTTTCGCGACCAGCGAAACTGTGTGTTCTCTGGGCGAAACTAAGTAGCGAAATTATATCTCCTTCCAGCGACACTGACCAGCGAAACTATAGTGTCGCCGGGTAACCTGACCAGACCAGCTCGAGCGAAACTATCGAGCGAAATACCTGCACGAAAGTTCAAACCAGTTTCTCTGCGAAACTAGGCTAGCGAAACTGCGTCAGCAGTTTCGGGCGAAACTAGCCTAGCGAAACTGAGTCACCGGGCATTGCCTAGCGAAAGTGCTGCCCGTGCACCTAGCGAAACTGCCTAGCGAAACTGAGCTAGCGAAACTAAGACCTGACCTAAAAACCAAACTTGTGAAATTTGCTTAAGTGTTATGCCATGACTTACATGATTATGCCATGATGATACATGTCTGATTTCTGTACTATGTGAACCCTTGTTTATGATCAACCATCGGTGTCGTGTGTCGATATGTCGTGTCTTAGCTTAACATGCTATGTTATGGGCCATAGTGAACGTTGTTTGAAATAAATTAGACACAAGACTAATATATAAGACCTAAATGAATTATAGGTCTTCATTAAGAAACCAATTCAAGGATAATTAAACAAGTCTAGCCTAGCAACCAAAGGTGAGTGTCACTAACCCGCAAGATACGATCCCGATAGGGACGGAAAGAACAACTTAGAAACAATGCTGACAAAACTTACGAGTGCCGAGCACCGGACGAATACACATTGACTGATTTTCACCAAGTGTTTATGGGAACACTTGGGGAAGGAATCAAGTCGTCGTTACGAAAGATAAAACTGATAAATGATTTTCGGTTTCGGAAGAAACCCTAAGTAAAATGTTTTAATATGGCTAGCATAGGTTAAAGGCTTTAAACCAAATGATATCACATGATTTCTAAGGAATGTTTTGATTTAATAAAAAGTCCTCATAATTAATTGTGCCATTAATTCGTGGAAGCGAGGGGATGTTGGGTAGATCTACTGGAGTTTGACAAACTCCGCTCCGGGGCACTGGAGGTGCACGGGGAACGATATCAGCCTATTTGACACCGTGATCCCAAGAGGAGGACACGGGGGAGGCAAAAAGAGCAGTGACGAAAGTCCGCAAATAAAAATTAATGACGGTGGAACACCGCAGAATAATTAGTCAGCTTGGTACAATCTTCCTTAGTGCATGAAACGACGGATTAGCTACCCGCGATATCGGTTGAGTTCTTTAATTCTTACAAGACTAAGCGCATATTATATAGTTGGTAATTGACATTTAAAAGTATCGTCTTTCATAAAACAAATATTACGTATGTATATGTTGACAAAGAAAATGATTATGAGACCGGGCCAATGCATGACAAGCCCACCGTGAACTCACCAGCCTTTTGGTTGACACTTGCGTGGTTTTCACTTTTGCAGATCGCTGAGGAGTATCCGGAGCAGGTTGACATGGCTCAAGAAAATGTTTACTTTTATTTGAACTAACTTGGGAATTTATATAACAATTTATGTTTTGTAATTAAAGCACGCGGCTAGTGCTAAGATACTTATGTTTACATTCCGCTGCGTAACTTTTGGAACTGTTTTATTTATGAACATTGGACTTTACTCTGATTCGTTTAGTATTTGTAACTAATGGTTGTGGATCCTGGTCTAGTCGCGCCCCTTAACGGTATAAACTCCGTTAGTGGTATTTTGGGGGTGCGACAAAGAATGTCACATGCATACATTTATATAAAATGTATCAAAATTATAATCTAACCTCTTTCTGATGATTCTCCTGGCTCCTATGATTCCAGAATAACCTCTTGATGATCCCAATTCTTCTAGATTGCTTCTGCATGCAAGGATTTCAAGCTTAAGTTATAAAATTTCCATATTTGGAAATTTCTTCATACATGTTCAATCCAAGCTTATACCTTGAATTATCTCATCCTTTGAAGCAATCTACTGGTTCCTGAGGATCCTCACAACATCTCTGTATCAGATTTCAAGCATACATCAGTTCTTTTACTACACATTCATCTAATTCTTGATAAGAATGTGTTTAGAAACTTACCATAAGTTTTGCACCCTTGAATCTTGTTTCTTGGCTCCCAACTGGCTCCTAGAGTTCCTCTGGTCGAACTAGAGCAGAAAGGGCAGGTGGTTTTAAAGAAACTAGCAACATAAATGACCAAAAACTGGTCAATATTCGGTTATATCGCCCTGATTCGATACGGACATATTGCCTTTAAGCTATACGGCCGTATCGCGCTGTTGGGCAAACAGATACCGATCCGACCCGAGCGTATTCCCTTCAAACACATACGATATGTCCCACGATACGACTGTATTACCTAATGTGATACAGCCGTATCGACCATAAATCTTATAAAAATTTTATGATTTTCTTTGTAGGGTTCTCGAACCGACCCGGTTTTACTAGAATTGTTACACTAAGCCACATGCGTAAGACAAGTTTGTGGTTTTGTTGTACTAAGATCTGTACTTTTATTTAAAATGCACTCGGGGTAGTGGTAATTTAAGATTCGGTTTATATTATTTTGTCTTATGTTTAGAAACTATGAGTTGCCCATTAAGACTTCCATTGTACTATTATGCTTAGATTGATACAATGTGATATCACACTCCGATGCGGAAACCAGGGTGTGACCATATACCTCTATAAATGTGTCTGTGTGTTTGGAACCCCTATTTATTCCTTGTATATGGTTTTATTAAATTTTGGATAACGTTTGAAATAAATAAATTGTAGCTTATTATCCCCCTAACGGCTTTTACCGAGCAAGACACCTGTCATGGATTGAATTTTAGGGTTTTGACAGCTGTTGAGTGGTTATCATGGAGAGGCTATAAAAACCCCCTTGTCATCCTTCTTTTTTATTTTATCGAAGCTTTTGAAACCCTAAAGTTTTCTTCACCATTTATGTATTTCTCACGCCCCATTCTTCTTATTTCCACACATATTCTTTTAACACTTCAATATGGGTTAATAGGGTTTAACATTTTAAAAACGACCCGTAGGGTTTTGAATACGCTAAACGAACCGATTATTTGTGGAGAAATGTTCCAGACAAATATTTTCAAAACCCTTTTATGAACCTAATTTGTGCAGAATACCAAAATTTGTTTATATTCAGAACTCTAATCTAATTTTTTGTGTTGATGCTTAAGCACATTCCTATGTGAGTTTGAATGTAAGTGTTACAATGCAAAAAATGGGAACTTAACCCAAAAGACCGGTATGATAGGTAAGAGACTAGTTAGAATATGAATCCTACATTTGTTACTCTTAAAACGATATAGGACAAGTCACATACCCTGCAATGGCTTTGGTCCATAACAATTTACTCTCTTTAAAGGCTAACGTCCCATGGCGGGTTCCCTCTAAGCCACCACTTCGAGTTGGCACTGATACCACTATTAAAGTCTAAACCGGATAACTCAGCCCAAAAGACTAATCTAATAGGTGAGAGAGGTCATTTTGACTGTAAATCCCACATTTATTGCACATACAACCAATGTAATATAGGTCTCATACCTTGAATTGGTTTTGATCTGTACCATAAAGGATGTCAAAAGAATCCATCTGTGGTGTTGTGATTCAAGATTATAAAGCAAGAACATGCATACAAGAAGATCCCAGAAAGAATTAATAAAGCCCACGAGAGTTAAAATCCAAGAAGAGACAAAAGATTGATTATATACAATGTCCCGAAGAGACATGTGAAGATCTCTTATTATGCAGCAGTAACATATAATCAAATGAAAAATAGTAGCAACATATATAATCAAATGAAAAACAATATATACACATAAATCTATATGAGTATATATACAAAGTTGATTTTCCAAAAGTGACAAGATGTCTTAAAGGCTTCGCTTGATAAGTGAAACGTTTTCAGACTTGTAGTTTGAACATCGATAAACGTCAAACCAGTATGTTATAAATGGACGTACTTAAATTAAAAAACATAAAAGGATGAGGTCATGCGATGTAAGGCCCTGCTTGTACAATAATGGATTTTTCCAAATCCCAATAGTTGATTATGAGAAAACGTATTCCTTGTAGTGAATGCGATAACCTTTAAATGTTTAATTGCCCTCGCAATCTCAGACATACTTTAGATTAAACTAATGGATATCATCATTGCATAAATTATACATAACACTTAAAAATTGCATCCACATGAAAATCCCTAAAGGGTTAGAAATTCCCGAAGCATTAAACAATACCTTGAGACGTATCATACTCAAACATGATCAGACCACTAATACATCTTGTAAATAACACGAGACATTATATTACACCCTCATTACATATGATAACAGTATATTAAATATAGTTCTAATCCAATATGTTGTGCTCTTTTTCCCTACACTAGGTTTTGTCCGGTTGGGTTTTCTTAGCTAGGTTTTTAGTGAGGCAACATAATTGATTCAGTAGTATTAGTTATCTTACAGTCCCTTGTGTATTGATCTAAAATCATCCTGAAGTATGTTTTTAGTTATGTAAAATGAACACTAATATATCGGGGGGGGGGGGGGGGTATCTAATTACACTCGGTTTTTCCTTTGCTATGGTTTTTTTGTCCCATAGGGATTTTCCTAGCGATGTTTTAACAATGTATCATTATTAAGCATATTAAAGTATAAGTTGGTATCTTTGCGTAACTCAAGACTTGGCGATCAACAAAGCAACAAATCATGCATTGCAAGATCAAAGATTTAACATTTTCAAGAAGAATGCGGACTAAAGTCGATCAAAAGAAGACTGATTTCAATTACATTAGATAAACACTATGCAACATGCCTTGTTCAAGTTAAAGATAACTGCTACAAAGATCAAGTCAAGTAGTTGCGTAAAAGACTAGACTTTGTAGACTAAAATATACAGGATAAATTGAGGGAAGGTATTATACATACTACATTCTTTTTCCCTTTGTTATGATATTTTCCCACTGGGTTTTTCCTAGGAAAGTTTTTTAATGAGGCAACATAACTGATTATGTAGTATTAGTTAATATCGATATTTAAAAAACGAATAAACAACATTATCCTGTTGTATAATGTTTGATGGTGTATAATATAAAATGTATGAGGAGAAGTGTTATAAATATCATTGCAAACATTATACTCACATTATATTGATATTCATTATAGGGTCGGTTATAACTCTTCTACCGCTATATAATGTGGATGTGTAGAAGGTTACGGAAGGAAAAAAAAGAAGTAAAACCAAGTTTTCACTCTCTTTATTTCTCTCTGATTTACAACACTTTGATATTTTTTCTATTTTGTGTAACTTTTTAATGAGTTAAAATCAAAATGCTTATTAGTAGTAAAAGAATAAACATAAATAAATAAAACTTCAAAAAGAAATAACTATGGCGTTTTCCCCTTTTTTGTCAAAGGAATCTGGGTAACAAGAACATTTTACTAAATGTTAGTTGACATTTCACAGGCCCATTTGGAAATCGGTGAGATGGCCCAGAGAAGATGATCTTTTTAAAAGGATAAAATCATCATACGAGCTTTTTATTTGACATATGAAGTCATAATCTTTGTTTCGAAAGTCATCATTTTACCATCAAGTTATTTCTTGAGGACAAAAAATAACAGTTTTTTGAGGAAAAGGACGTTGGTTCAGTTTTGGGGAAGGGCGGGATTACGACGAGAAGCCCTTGAGGGGCTGCCGCTTGCATTCTGTGAGGATTAGATCTAAGTCAAATCTGGTCAACTAAAGTATAAGGGCTTATTGTGCTGATTCAATAAGTTGGAGGACTGTTTGTGTACTTCTTGATTAATTGTTTGTTAATCTTAACGGTAGGATTAGTTTTATTACCGTTTGGCATTTTGATTAGGATATAACCATTAGGTTAGTTTTCTTCTTAGTTGATCAGATCGATTATATCGAATTCTCTCTCACACTTGTAATCGTTTTTGTTCTTGAATAAACAATTTGTTCGATTGTGCGATTGTTCATCGTTTCTAGTTTCACAATTGGTATCAGAGCTCTGGTAGCTCGAAATTGGGGGATCGATTTCAAATCACTGTTGAAATCGATTGGAAACGATGACGGGATCTAAATTCAACATCGAAAAATTCACAGGGAAGAACGATTTCGGATTGTGGCGCTTGAAGATGAGAGCGTTTCTCGTCTATCAAGGAATCTCAGATGCGTTAGGTGGTGAACCAGGGAGGCCCGATGACATGAGCGATGAAGATTGGCAAGAAATGTTGGATAAATCACACAGTGCGATTGTGCTTAGTCTGGGAGATAAGGTTCTTCGAGAGGTAAGCAGAGAGACAACTGCAGCGGCAGTGTGGACAAAGCTTGAGTCATTATACATGACCAAGTCGCTTGCGAATCGGCTGTATTTGAAAAGAAGGTTATATACTTTTCAAATGCCGCCTGGGAGATCCCTGGAAGATCATACAGATGAATTCAACAAGATTATACTCGATTTAGAAAACATTGAGGTAAAGATAGAAGATGAAGATCAAGCTATTATATTCTTGTCTTCTCTTCCGAGTTCTTATGAACATCTTGTTGAAACCCTGATGTATGGACGAGAAGACATTACCATGGAAGAAGTAATGGCGACTCTGAATTCAAAAGAGTTGCAGAAAAGAGGGGAAAGCCAAGAAGGCAGTTCTGAAGGTCTGGTGGTTAAAGGGAAGACTGATCCAAAAGGTTACAAGAAGAAGGGTTATCAAGATCAAAATAAGGGAAGAACTAGGTCTAAGTTGAGGTGTTTTGTATGTAACTCTGACAAACATCTAAAGAGGGAGTGTCCAGAGTTGAAGAACAGGAAAAATGAGTCAAATAAGAAAAATTACAATACTTCTCATAGAGATGACACTTCTGATGGTTATGAATCACTGGATGTGCTAGTGGTGGATCAGAAGCAAGGTGGAGAAGATTGGATTATGGATTCAGGTTGTTCTTTCCATATGACTCCAAACAAGAAGTATTTCAAGAAACTGAAATATGAGGATCTTGGCACAGTCAAACTTGGTGATAACAGGGAGTGCAGGATTGAAGGAACAGGGGAAGTGATCTTGAGGTTGGAGAATGGCTCATGTCTAACTCTGCACAATGTCAGGTATATTCCTAACTTGAGTAGAAACTTGATCTCTTTAGGTACTCTTGAAAAAGAGGGATGCAATGTAAACCTTAGGAATGGTAGAGCTAAGGTTTCTAGAGGAGCATTGGTGTTGTTATCTGGTACAAGGGGCAACAATAACATTTACTTCTTGGATGGAAAAATTTCATGTGAAGTGAATGTGGTTAGTGACCAGGTGAGTAGGTCTAAATCCATGTTGTGGCACAATAGGCTTGGCCACATCAGTGAAAAGGGGCTGGTAGAACTTAAGAAACAAGGGGTGTTGCCTGATATAGGAGAAGTCAAATGTGACTTTTGTGAGGACTGTATTTTAGGAAAAGCTCACAGGGTGAGATTTGCTAGGAGTAGCAAAAGGGCCAAAGGTATACTAGATTACATCCATTCTGATTTATGGGGACCATCAAAGACTGCTACTATAGGTGGAGCCTCATACTTTCTTTCTATGGTAGATGACTATTCTAGGAGAGTTTGGGTATTTCCCATTAGGCATAAGGGTGATGCATATCAGAAATTTAAAGATTGGGTGCTGTTGGTTGAAAACCAGACTAACAGGAGAATTAAGAAACTTAGAACTGACAATGGATTAGAGTTTTGCAATGCTGAGTTTGACCAGTTTTGTAAATCAAGAGGTATTGCTAGGCATTTGACAGTTCCAGGAACACCACAGCAGAATGGTGTTATAGAGAGGATGAATAGAACTTTGCTTAACAAAGTTAGGTGTATGTTGTTAAGTTCTGGACTTCCTAAGAAATATTGGGGTGAAGCAGTGTCAACTGCAGCTTATTTGATTAATAGAAGCCCCTCAACTAGCTTAGATCTAAAGACTCCTATGGAATTATGGTCTGGTCAAAAACAGGATTATAGTAAATTGAGAGTCTTTGGATCTTTGGTATATGCTCATGTTAAGCAGAGCAAACTGGAGGCTAGAGCTGTTAAGTGTGTATTTTTAGGATACCCAGAGGGAGTAAAAGGATATAGGCTCTTGAGAGTTGAAGGAGAAGGTTCTAAAGTATTCTTAAGTAGAGATGTCACATCGAATGAAAGTGTGATGTATAAGCACCTGAGTGGTGATAGTCGCAATTACAGGCCTCATAACCATGGTGACTTAGATAGGAATGCTCAATTTGAGGTGGAGCATAGGCAGGATCATACTGATGTAGAAGTCAGTGATCATGAAGGGTCTCAAGAGAACCCAAGTGAGTCTATAGAGGGTTCTAGTCAAATACAGGATGATGACCAGGCTAGTGAACAGGATGATGATGGTTTAGAATCATATCAACTTGCTAGAGACAGGGTTAGGAAGAACACTGTTAAGCCAGTTAGATACAGAAATGATGACATTTCTGCATTTGTGTTTGTTGCTGCTGAATTAGAAAGTTCCTATGAGCCTCTGAGTTATGAGGATGCTGTGACATGTAGTGATAAGAGTAAATGGTTGCAGGCAATGCAGGAAGAAATTAATTCTCTTAAAGAAAATGAGACTTGGAGACTTGTAGATAAGCCAAAGAATAAGAAAATTATTGCTTGCAAGTGGTTATATAAGCTAAAGGATAGTGGAGTTATAGGTAAGCCTAGATTTAAGGCTAGGCTTGTGGCTAAGGGTTACACTCAAAAGGCTGGGATAGACTATCAGGAGGTGTTTTCTCCTGTTGTTAAGCACACTTCCATTAGGCTTATTTTGACTCTTGTTGCCATTCAAGACATGGAGTTAAGGCAGCTTGATGTTAAAACTGCTTTTCTCCATGGTAACCTTGAGGAAGAGATATACATAGATCAACCTAAGGGGTTTGAGGTAAAGGGACAAGAAAATAAGGTTTGCCTATTGCAGAAATCATTGTATGGTTTAAAACAAAGTCCTAGGCAGTGGTACAAGAGGTTCAATGACCATGTTCTTGATCTTGGGTTTAGAAGAAGTAGGTATGATGCCTGTGTTTACTATCATGAGTATAAACCTGGATTATTCATATATTTGCTTTTATATGTGGATGACATGTTGCTAGCTTGTAAAGACAATTCTGTGATCTTAAGTACTATAAATATGCTTAAGTTAGAATTTGATATGAAGGATTTAGGGGAAGCAAAGAGGATCATAGGTATGGAAATTACCAGGGATAGGATCAATAGGACACTTAAGCTTACTCAAACTGCTTATATTAGGAAAATTCTTAAGAATTATAATATGGAGAGTTGTAAGCCAGTGAAGACATCTTTTGCTTCTCATTTCAAGCTTTCAAGCAGGGATTGTCCTAAAACTAATGCAGAGATTGAGGACATGAGTCAGGTTCCCTATGCTCAGGTGGTTGGAAGTCTCATGTTTCTTATGGTATGCACTAGACCAGACTTGAGTTATGGTGTTAGTGTAACTAGCAGGTACTTATCAAATCCTGGGAGGAATCATTGGAGTGCTGTCAAATGGATCTTGAGGTATTTAGCAGGGACTCAAGATGTGGGAATTTGTTTTGGTGAAAAACAAGTAGGAAAGGGTGGAGTTCTTGGATATGTGGATGCAGATTATGCCAAAGATCCAGATAGATTTAGATCTGTGACAGGGTATTCCTTTATGTTGTATGGGAATTTAGTAAGTTGGAGAGCATCTTTGCAATCTGTAGTGGCATTATCAACAACTGAAGCAGAGTTTATGGCATTAACAGAAGCAGTAAAAGAGAGTTTGTGGCTGACAGGTTTTGTGAAAGAACTGGGGTGTAAGGTAACTACATCAAGGGTATGCTGTGATAATCAGGGAGCCATTGCTTTGTCTAAAGATGGTGTGTTCCATGAAAGAACAAAGCATATCAATGTCAGGTTCTACTTTATTAGGGATGTGGTTAATTCAAGGAAGGTTGTTCTTGAATATGTTAGCACACATGAGAATTGTGCTGATGTGTTTACCAAGGCGTTGCCTGGTGCTAAATTTGAGAAGTGTTTACAGATTATGGGCATTGGCTAAGTTGGTTCAGAGTCAAGAACTTGTATGTGGTGACACCATGATCATCAAGTCCTTAGGACCAATGTTATCAGGTGCTAATCATCAGTGCTTGGTTCTTGGTTTATTGAGCTAGCTGTTGCTAATGTTTCCTGTTAAGTGTGTACTATTGACTTTGATTTAAAGGTGGAGATTTGTGAGGATTAAATCTAAGTCAAATCTGGTCAACTAAAGTATAAGGGCTTATTGTGCTGATTCAATAAGTTGGAGGACTGTTTGTGTACTTCTTGATTAATTGTTTGTTAATCTTAACGGTAGGATTAATTTTATTACCGTTTGGCATTTTGATTAGGATATAACCATTAGGTTAGTTTTCTTCTTAGTTGATCAGATCGATTATATCGAATTCTCTCTCACACTTGTAATCGTTTTTGTTCTTGAATAAACAATTTGTTCGATTGTGCGATTGTTCATCGTTTCTAGTTTCACACATTCAAGCCGATCACGGGATTCTGTGTACGCCAACCAAGGGAGAAACAAGAATGCGGCTTCTTTTACTTGACTGCTATACACGAAACCCGAGTCAGTAGACCAAAAGCCTCCTTTGAATATAACCGAGAAAATGAATGTTTTTAAAAGATGACTATAAATCTGATATCTTTATCTTTACATACTAATACAAAACTAACTCAGGTGCCACATGACCCCTTTTTAGGTGTTCACATAGGATTTTTTTCATTTGGCACCACTACAATCAACCTCAATCATTTGATTTGATAACAGGCTATGATGATTTCTTAAAGCTTGGCATTTTTTTATTTTTCTAATATAGAACAAGTATATGGTGGGTATGGTAGGCTCTTTTGGCAAGGCAATAAGGTTTTACAAGGTTTTAGAGCCATAGAGTTGTTCACTTGTTCTCATTCAGAATTACTTCATTTCTTAAAGTAATCTGAACCTCGATATTATTTCTTTAAGCGATGTTTTGAGCCTCCATAGGGTGAAGATCCAGTCTGATGGTTGGGGATGGTGTTTAAGCCCTACTTTTATTTTCTTATGCTTTCATTTGATTCATTTGGTTGTGGGTCACTTTTTTTCCCTTTAATTTGAAGGTGATTTTTGTGCAGGTGGAGGCTTTCTGATCGTGTTTGTGGGGGTTTAGTATTGGACTTCGGTTTTTTGGAGCTGTTACTTGGTAGAAGAGACTTCACACAGATTTCTTTTTATATTATTAATTGATGTAGCTTTTGATAAAATTTGTCTAATAGTTCTCTTTATTTATGTAAATAATTTTGTAAGTAAGTTTGTGTTTTAACGTTAAATCTTATTACATTAAAGATGTATAATAAAGTTATAATGTATAATAAAGTTATAATGACTTAGCTCAAGTTCAAGGTGGCCCGAATACGAGCTCAGTTTATGGCTTGGTCGGAAATGTCAAGTCGAGCCGCTAGACTCGTATTATTACTAGCTCAAGACCTCATGATGTCAAGACTCGAATAACTCCTTGAACAATCCTAGTCAACAGACAAGTGAAAAGCTTTACCACACTCGTTAAATCTTTAAAACAAAACATATCTAAGTTACACTTTTGTTTGTCACTCAAATTAGAGACAGTGATCAACAAACGCGACAATAACAAATTCATCCAGCAAGCGGTTTTCACACGTTAAAACAAGAGAAAACCCGCCATGATCTTCATAGCCGTTCGTTACATTAGGCTTAAACCTTATTTAAAACTACTTCAACATCATCAAAACGACAACCAAATAAACCATCTCTAGTTCAAGAAAGCAGTCACTAATCATTTGATCTACCCGAGGAAAGAAAATGTTATATACACTAAGGATAAAGAAAATGCTATAATATAAAAACGTGTATGGTACCTGGTACCTCTTCGTCTTTTAGGCAGCAGCATCAATCTCTTCATCATCGATCTCCAAAAGAAACGGGTCCATGAGAAGATCAGAAGCAGAAGGCCTCGCTCGTTTCTGGCCAATACACCTTTCAATAAAAGCCTTCAGTTCAGGTTCTTTTACTTTTTCAAAGGCTTGAGGCATCACACCACTTGTAACTTTCTTGTATATTTGAGCAACACAATCACATTCAGTGTATGGTATCTCCATTGTAGCCATTTCTAGCAAACACATTCCAAACGAGTAAATATCCACCAGCTCGTTGTAATCCTCCTCATACAGCTCGGGTGCCATGTACTCTGGTGTTCCTATCAATGAATGAGCCACATGGCTCTTTCCCACCACGGCTGCTAAACCCAAGTCACCAATCTTAACCTGTCCATGTATTTTGAAAGTGGGTATGAAAATGACACATTGATGAAGAATTATGGAAGTTGAAATCAAAAGGGGTGATTACCTTTCCGATATTCCCATTGATGAAGATGTTACTACAGTTTAGATCTCGATGAATGACACATGGGTCATGGGTGTGTAGATACTCCAAGCCTTTTAGAATCTGTCTTGACCACTTTTTCAAGGCTTTGATTGAGACACGCTTATGTTTCTTCCTGTAATCCCTCAAATTTCCTGATGCACATGCCTCGGTGATGAAGTTCAATGTGTTGTGCTCCGCATCCCTCCAGAAACCATAAAGAACTATGAGGTTTTCGTTATTTAAGGTCTTTAACAGTTTGACTTCTGCGAATAGCCTCTTTATAACAGACGGGTCTCCACTGAAGTTCCTTAGCTTGACCTGGTTCCAAGCCACGTCTCTGCCTTCTGCTTGGTCAAATCCCCTGTACACCTTCTTGACAGCACCAGCACCTAGCAGGTCACTGTACCGACCGAATCTCCCTGATGGATCGACCTCAACAAATGGTTCTCTGTCTTGATCAGATGGATCAGGACTTCCCAATGGCATCCTATAGATTTATTCTGTAAAACCACAATCATCCAACAGAATTAAACAGATGTACTAGATCACCTCAATAGTTCACACAAATAACATGATTCCATAAACACCAAGATCATCATCAAACAATTATGCTGGTAATATTCACAACTCACTAAGAAACAGTAATGTAGCTATCGCGTAATTATCTTAGAAAATCTAGGAATTGCTGCTAAAAAAAGCTAGGGTCATCAAGCACTAAACGATTCACTAAACTTTATCTTGTTCAATGCTGGTAATATTCACAATTCAGTATGAAACAGTAATGTAGCTAGGGTTCATCGGTCCTCAAGGGGAGATCCTCGGTCATGCCTCAAAACCAAAAGATTCAGTCTCTCGTGTATTTATGCTAAAAAAATCTAGTAATTGCTGTTTAAAAAAAACAAAAAGCTAGGGTTCATCAAGCACTAAACGATTCACTAAACGTTATATTGTTCAATGCTGCTAGTTCAACAATCTGTTTGATACAACGAACTAAAACACAATAATTGAAGTTTTAACCGCTCAAATTAGTCAATTTCAAAGGAAACAAACCTATTCATGCAACTACGAACACCAAACCAATCGCACCTCCTAATTTCACAAATCATCCAGCAAAATCACACAGAAATCATCGCATTCTAACGTCCGAACGTTCAACATCTACAAGGATCCGATCCATTACGCCAATACGAACCAGAAATCAGACCTCAAACACACACAAAACAGGAAGAACACATAAACAATTCGAATTAGCCCTATCATTCCACGAATTTAACATCCAGTCAAAAAATTCAGTTATAGTAATAACTAATAAACTAAAACCGGAACAACAACAGTAATATCACATTCGAATTTCGAAACCGATCAATTACATTTGAATTAGGGTTACAATTCAGCAAATTAACGTTATGATTCAGCGAATTAGGGCTGCTAGAGTTACCTGAAGGATTTACTGGATTTTGTTCACGAGCGTTTTCGATTGATTCTTTCTCTGCTAGTTCTGAATGCGAATATGGCAGACGAAAGGGATGTGGGGTGATTATGATTTATGAGGATGCCTCCGTACTTGAAATAATTTATTAATTGTGATTTAATATTTTTAGGGCGTTGACTAGTGACTTAAATTAAGGCTTTTGATTTTGACCATAATGTCAAAAGCTTGGTCAGCGAGTTACTGCCAGCGTGTCGTGACAACTCAGTTTAAGATGACAGCGTGGACGACCATGTGTCGCTGTACAGCTGGAGTTGACTTTTAATTTGTTTTTTAAACCTCTAACTCAAACTAACTCTAAAATATAAATTTCATTGTTTTTAATATTATATCATGATCCCTGTCACTATTTCGTTATTCTGTAGTTTGATAATATGATGTAAAAGTAACACAATAGTTATCTATATTTGATGATTATTATCTATATCTTCATCTCATTATTTTATATTTGTTGAGAATAATAAAAAAAATATTTAATTAAATAGGGAGATATATAAAGGATGAGATATGAAAGGTTTTGTAAAAAAATATTTATATCTTAAGGGATAAATATGTTTTTTTTAGTTAAATTATAAAGATGAAAAAAATAAAAATAAATGCTATACATATCGGTTTTGAATCAACTATTGCTTGATCAAGCCATTGATTATTCCATATGGTGGTAACTCATTCCATATGGTAACTCACTTGTAAATTTGTGAGAACGAGTTAGGGTTTAAGTCAAAGTTATTTTTTAATGGATAAGATACACTTATCTACTCTATTGTAAAGTTACACTATTATTTTAAATTACATTACTCACATGTTTTGAATTTGGATATTCAAGAGAACATTACTTTATTACTAGGCTATAATCCAAGTGGTAATACATTAACGTCCGACCACCCAAGACAACCTCTATTGGCGTGAATGACGCCCACACCCGAAGAGCTGAGAGTGTAGCCATACTCTCACATGTGTTGGGTAGCCCAAACACATCATTTGAGCCCATCTCAGTGAAAACCTATCTCCCCGAAAGCCCACTGTGATAAAACATAGGGGCTCCAGGGATTGAACTTCTGACCTCTTGGTCAACAAGTCTCCTCATCATCACCTCATACCATACCATTAGGACAAGTCCTAGTTGTTCCAAGTGGCAATACATATCTATATAAAAAAAATGTATACTATGTTGTTCTAGACAAAGTCATGTCATTAGACAAATAGAGGTGTACAAAGTGTTTTATTTATTTTTTTGCAAACCGGTTTGGGTTGAGAATCGAAACTGGTTTGGTCAACCACGATCAAAACCGGTTCAAGTTACAAACCAATTTGCAACATCGAGACTCCGAACCTATACGAGCCGATCGAGTTGGACCAGGTTGAAACTAGTTTGGGTTGTGAACCGAAATCGGTTTCGTCAACCACGGTAAAAAACAGTTCTAGTTACAAACTAGTTTGTAACCTCGAGACTCCGACCATATACGAGCCGATCGAGTTGGACAGGGTTGAAACCGGTTTGGGTTGAATCAATTTCGAAACTGGTTGTTTTAGTGCTAAAAATTAATTATGTTCTTTTTTTTTAAATTGGACTGAATATATTTGGAATTGAAGAATGCAATTATTTGGCATTTTTTACGTATAATTAAAGGTGAAAATTTAAGAATATATCATAACTTATACAAATAGATACACACATGCATGTACCTATAGAGAGAATGAAAATGATAATGTGCAGAAAGAAAGGGTGTCACAATGGGGTGGTATTCTTGACTTAAAATTTTGGTATGGGTATAAGAAAGAATCGAATACGAAAGGAATAAAGTGTATGTTTGTAATCTTTGGTGGTGTTAACTTCGAATGTCAAGAAGTTTGACTGCTAATTCAAGAATGACACTCGACCAAAACCCCAAACCTAACAAACCAGTTTCTACACAACCCGATTCCAAACTGGTTATTCTAAACAAAAACACAAACTATAGCTAAATTGACGGTTCAGGCTCAATCGTTGCTCAATCGTAACCTGTTTGTCCACAACCTGGTTTGTATACCTGTTTGGTTCCGGTTTAAAAACCGATTTCGGTTCCCAAACCGGTCCTCTAGACAAGTCATAATCAACAATGTAACAATACAGAATTGCAGACACCAAAGGGCCCAATCAGCTACTTATTTAACAAATCCTAGTCGATGCACCAAAACTCTACATATAGTTAAGACAATGATAATTGATTACTTTGTAACTCATAATACATACAATTAACTTATCGCACCTTATCACCACCAGCAGTTAAATGACCATTCATCAATCAGAAACCAGCACCAAGCACCAAACCCAGATCAACTGATCAAGAAAATCGACATGAAAACATGCCTTGAGAAACAAATCTTGACAAAATACAATACAATTTAGATCTCCGTATTATGCTATTATAAATCTTCCACAAACTTTACACAAAAAACAACAAAAATAAAAATCGACACATAAGATACAATATAACACGGCTTTTGTGCATGCTCAATGAGGAACGACCGCACCCATTTCAAATACACATCAGAAAAGGTACTATTTGCTACTTTGATTTCCAAAAGGAAAAAAGGAAACAAGTGAACATGTGCGGATATTGTAGGTGGTTGGATGGGATGTATCTGACATCTTGTATCCTGATGAAACATGGACTGATCAGGATTGAAGATGGAAAATGCATCCTTCCCCGTGTTCTGTCATGGTTCAAGTTTCATGGAAACAACCCGTGATTGCCTGTTACGCTTTGCCACCCTCACAAAGACTATTGATAGGCAAGATGGGGCCCACCATGGTCGTCGGACTTTTTGTTCCCCCTTCAAGCATGCAACTGTAAAAGAAAAAGAAAAAAAAAGACCAATCAGCTTATACTTTATTTTGAATCACAAAAAGATCAGGCACAAAACTGCAAATTAACATTTTAGGGTACTTAAACACAGCTCATAATGCGGTAACAAATTTAGTCGAATTTCTATTTTTTTTATCACAAACTTTTGTCTGCCAAAAACAACCATTGGAGTCTCAAAAGTTCAAGTAAAGGTGATCAATTTTTAAAAATTTGATTAAAGGTAAGTACACTAAAATGTTTTGATAAACAAACTTTTTCCTGCCAAAAACAACCATTAGACACCAGTAACCTGTCAAAATGATGACAGGTCAGCAAATTTTACCATGTTGGCTGGCGCCTTAGAACAAATTTTTTTTTTTTAACTTCAATGGTTTACGGTCTAAAATAAGTTGTTTAATACCAAAAAAATGTGTAGTAAGACCAACTAATATAGTCAGATTATGAAGCTCTCCTCTGTTACTAGGCTCCACCATGTTCTAATACAACAATAGTAACGTTAAACTTCTGATTAACAGATGAATCAAGGGATTAGAAAACACAAAAATCAGTAGTACGGGATCTTGTGAAATTCCATGTTATGTTCAATTTAAAGATCCAATCTTTGTTCTACACTTCTGTGATGTTTGCAAAACAACTACTTATTCGTGAGAATCAGCTACTTGTGCATGTGGATGAAGTTCTTGTGTTTGGATATGAGTGTGCATAAAAAAAAGGAGCTGTTTGAGAGGTAACAACATAGACATGACCAGAAACAGAGGAGCTAGTCAAGACAAAGATTAACTAATAATACATGATAATTAAAAAAAACAAGAGCTTGAGAGAAAGATAACCTTTGATCCTTCTGAGTTCCTTGCATAGTGTTATGAAATCTCCCCATTTCATGTGGCAACGTCGAATAAACCGAAGAATTTGTTCGGTTGTAAACATGGACATGCCTTCCAGATACTCCCCATTAACGCCGTTTTCTCTAAACATTTGACGGTACCCTCCCAGATTTATTTCTTCCAACCAAAGACCAACATCCTGAGAGACAATATTTGACCACACAGTATCAATCACTCTGCAATATTCTTTCATAGATACTCATAGTGCAGCATAAGTCAAAAAGGAATAACCACAACTCACATTTTACACAGAAACATACATACTGAGGCGGGACTTACTCTTTGTTCTATATACTTGGAAGTTCCATGACTATGGTATGATGTTAACTGATGTTATAAGCATGCAATAACTCACCAAAATTATTACTTGGTATGTGTGACGGGTTAAAAAGGGTACACGAATATCAGTTGCACAGAGAGGTGTTCTGTTACTTTATGAATCTCAACCAGCCAAGCTGATTTCCTAGAATAATTATGTGAATAATCCAAAAATAGAAATCAAGAACAAATATAGAACACAAAGAATTACTGATACATGATACATCCAGCAGACTTGGAATAATCAAATCTTGATCATCCCAACACCAAAGCACACAGTTTCAGTCCAAACAGGAAAACTCACCCCCAAATAAACCCACATATGTTGCCCATACAATATACACAAATTAAAACAGATTCCAAAAGGAATTTGGGCTGGTTTGTTAGCATGAAATTGGCTCCAAAAAGCAAATTTGATGACTGAAATGAGATAAATGGGATCAAAAACTGATCAATCAGGTATGTAATTACGTACAGTTCATACAAACCCTAGCAGAAAACAAACACATGATCCCCCCAAAAAACGCCCAAAACCTTCAATTCCTTACCACATTTCTCGATTACAACAATTAAACACAATTGAAACACAATTGAACCACAAGATCTACAGATATATAGCAAGAAGAAATCAAGCATACCTCAACCGTCCAAATGAAGAAATCAAGCGGCTCCGGCGGCCGTTCTTTGCTCATCTCACGAAATATCCCGAAACCCTAGAAAAAAAAAACCCCAAAGTCAAAACCACAATTCCATCAACAAACAAAATCAGGAATTGGAAAGAGATAAGAAAGAGTCGATTCGATTTACCGAGAAAAAGGTGTTGCGATTCGGAGATGGATTGATTCAGTCGATATGATCACTTTTTGAGTGTGTGTTTGTGTGTGAGAGAGAGAGAGAGAGAGAGAGAGAGAGAGAGATGAAGGTGTTTGGAGTTTGTAGCGAAGGTGGTAGTGTGTGTGACCCAAAGCCTCTCTTTTGTTTAAACATTGACATGTGGACCCTCCCTCGTTGCTTTGCCAAATTGCTTTTAGTACTTTCCATTTTTGTCCCTTTCCATTTAAATGTATAGGAAATAAAAAACTTCACTTTATTTGAAAAACTATCTTGATATTATATCTTGATAATACTTAAATTTGCCTTTTTGAGTGGTAAGGATTTTAAAATATTATTATTATGTGATAACCACCTTTCAGATTTGGTATCACGAGGGGTTATGATTGGATTTACTCAAGAACACATGACATAATAAAGATAACTAAAGCAAACGGAATTTTAAAACTTTTATTACACAAGACCAAGTCTAAAGTAAGACATAGATAACATAGTTCAAACTACAAAGGATAACAAAGCTCCAACTACTCTTATTGCCAGCACCTTCATAGCTCCTCCATAGCTCCTCCGAATAGTCTGTCCGACGTACCTTGCTCACTCATGAGCCTTGTCTCAACTACAATAGGCCCTTGAAGTACCCGATCTGCTGTCAAATCCTGTAAATTTTGTATCGGGCGCGAGTGTGATGGATCACAATCAAGGTTACATAGAACGACTGATAGTGACCCGTAAGTGGGTTAAACTCTAAGAAATAAGATAAGGAAGGAGACGAGCCTTCTGCAATTTTTCTTCTACTATTTTCATTACGATGATTACAATTTATAGAAATAAAAATAAAACTGAAATGCATGAAGACTCCTACGTGGGAACATGGACTTGAAGGGAACGTGCATACTAACAAGCAATTGACAAATTCAAATACTAATGACTACTACATGCAACTAACTAATTCTAGTTAATAATAACTGCAATTGAAAATGACGTGTGAGTGGATTACGGATGCTGGCTCGTATCAATTCTCCCCTCCTTAAAAACGGGCTTGTCCCCAAGACCGAGCCATGGTGGAGCGTTTCCCGATTGCAAAAGAAGGAACTTGGGGGGCTGAAATCAGTGACCGGGTTGATAACAGTCATCGCATTTAAAACACAGGCTCGCTGCCCCTTCGTGTCTGCATTTCGCTAGGAGTTAATTGTTTTAACCGGTAAGGATGGTGGCAAAGGGGGAGGGGTCGCCAACAAGGGTTGGTTCGGGAGTGGGTTGGGTGATGATTCGATGACCCCGGAATTGAGTTTGTCCTCAATTAAAGATGCGAGGCCGGCCATAAGCCTGATGGAGGGTGGTAGGATGATGAACGACTATTTCCATTTGGATGTCGAGTTTAAGACCGAAAATGAAGCAATTGGTTAAAGCTTGTTGAGACAACCCGTTAACACGATCGCTAAGCTTTTAAAACTCGGTTTGATAAGCTTTGACAGTTGACTTTTGGTCTAGTTTAAACAAGGCAGCTTCATGGTTTTCATATGTCGACGGACCAAAACGTAATTCGAGGGCTCTTTTGAAGGTCTCCACGTGCCCAACATGCCATTCTTAGCCAAGTGTTTGTACCAACTAAGGGTGTCTCCGATGAAATAGAATACGACGAGTGTGAGACGTTGGTCGATGGCAATACGGTAGTAGGAGAAGTAGTTCTCCGCTTGGAACATCTAATCCAAGGGATTCGATCCATCAAATAGAGGCAGAGTTATCTTAGGAGGGCGAGGGTTGTTAGGTTGATTGTTAATAGTGGTGTCGAGGGTTGTTTTGGGACGAGAGTTGGCGGAAGTGGATGTGGACGAATTGGGGGAAGTGGAAAGCAACTGTTGGGTTAAAGCCATGAGATTGGCAGCCATGGCATCAGTGGCAGCCGATTGGGAATCAAATTTGCTAACGAGGCTCGCCGAAGTTTCAGATTGAGTGTTCATTTTAGTATTCAAGCCATCGGTAGCCTTGATGAGAGCAGTGAGTTGAGGGTTATTTTGGGTAGCGATGAGAAGTCGGTTGAGTTTATCGGCGATAACTTACATCGGGTTGGTGTTGGTGGGAGAGGGATCACGATGGGGAGGCATGATGTCGGGAATGAAAGCACCAAATGATAGTGACCCGTAAGTGGGTTAGACTCTAAGAAATAAGATAAGGAAGGAGACGAGCTTTCTGCAAATTTTCTTCTACTATTTTCATTACGATGGTTACAATTTACAGAAATAAAAACGAAACTGAAATGCATGAAGACTCCCACGTGGAACTTGGACTTGAAGGGAACGTGCATACTAACAAGCAATTGACAAATTCAAATACTAATGACTAGTAAATGCAATTAACTAATTCTAGTTAATAATAACTGCAATTGAAAATGATGTGTGAGTGGAATACGGATGCTGACTCGTATCAACGATCTCTGGATGATTAAACAACTAGTGCCGTTTTGAAAAGTTAAGTAAAGTAAAATTTTGGAGTTTCATTTCATTAGCAACGAAAATAGTAGTGAAAGTATGTTGTCTAAATTGTTACAAAACAATTTCATTAAAAAGATTTAAAAACATGATACCGACAGGTGTTATGCAGAGAAATCTCCAAAAGCGGCTGATTTTGACCATGACTCCAAACAAGAAAAAATGCAGGTCCTAAATGATATGTCAGTCCAAGTATGCAGTAGAAATCAATCACTTGATAATTCATATACTAAAACGAGTCAACATAAAGTTGGTGAGTTCACAGGTTTAGATAACATGCATGTAAAAGTTTGATATAAAGTTTGATTGAATCATTCCATCATTTGGCAATTTGTTTATATACTGTTTTATAAATTACCATGAACCTTGAATACTGAAACTAACTGATTACCCACTCATGGTACCATGTCCAACAATACCGCATGACCAATATAAATGTATGTATCCTACTGACTATAACCGATAGTCAAGATTGGAGCGACTAATCAAGACAGGGGCGTTAACCCAATAGATCTATTCATGAGTCATCGTTTATGTCTGTAATTTAATAGGGATTCAACTAATAGTGGGATTTCATCATAGCATGAATAAGCATGATACAATAAGATTTAGACTGGAAAATCTCATGTAATAAATAATATAACAAGTAATCTATTTGCCTGGAAATGATCATGGATATATGAATTCTCCCTGAGTATTTAAACAGTTAAAAGAAATGGGCCATGAAGACTCACCTGAGTGAAGTGACACAAATAGCACAACATGAACAAGTAAGCAGTCTTATGCAATGTTATAAGACATCTTAGGATCTAGAAATTGGGTTGACATCTAAGTCACTCCAATTTGGTTGGTCAAGTCTTGGCGATATGGTAACCCGATAATGTGATAGGTAATAGTTAATTTAAAGAAATATTTATTGGAAATAAATACTTATTATGCGATTAATGAATCGGAAATCTAATAATTTGAAATATATAAGTATTTCCATGATAATTTTTAGTCTAGAAATAAATTATTATCTCAAATAATTATCACAATGGTTTAGTAGACTTTTGAAGAATAAACGACAGTTTCAACGATTAAAGCCCAAAATACACATTTTGCCAGTTTTAGCCGTATTTCGCGGTATTATCCGATGTCATTAAAATATATGATTATACAAATAAATATACATTTATTTTTATTATAAATATCATAAATAATCAGAAAGTATATGTTCATGCGTTTATTTTCCTAAGCTGTAGGTTTTGTCGGTATGCGTCCGATTTTACCAGTTTTGGTCCTGTGACTCGTTTTATGACTTTGTAACTTCCCAAAACATTTTGTAAACTTATCCTAAGTTATTCTAAGTCCCTAAAAGAGTTCAAAATCAGTCATGACTTTCTTTTACATATCTTTACAAAAATGGGTTTTCCGGGTCCGTAATATGTCCGTTTTGACTTTATTTTACATATCTTTACAATCTAATAGCGGGTATCCTGGAAACAAGAGCATATGTATCAAAGAAGTCAACGCCCTTTTTTTGCCTAAAGCCTTGGATTACCAATCCCGCTTTGTACTTTTGAATAGTACCATCCACTTTCATCTCCCTCTTGAAGATCTATTGACTTCTCAATGGTTTACCACCGGGGTTAAATTAGCGAATTTCGATGTTATTATTTTGCATTATGGAATAAATTTCCTCTTGGATGGCTTCTTTCTAGAAAGCAACATCCCTTGAAGCCATTGCTTCATTGTATGTCTTTGGATCATCATCAACATTGAAGCAATATTGATATTAAAAGTCAATTTCATTTCTAGATCCCACACTAAGTCAAGTTAAAAATCATCACTGAAAGACTTGGCCTTTCTTACTCTTGTACTCTTTCTTGGTTCAGTGCTAATTGAAGGTACATCCTCATTATTAATCGAGAATTGCAAACTAGGATTCATATCCTTTGGTCTAGGTATAGATGTGAATCTTTCTTCATCAAATATTGCATTCCGTGACTCTATGACCGAGTTCACAGCAATATACTCATTAAATCCCAACACATAGAATCTATATACTTGAGAGTTTTTAGCATACCCAAATAAATATGCAATCTATACATCTTTCACATAAAGTTCTCCTTTTAGGTTTTGTGAGTCTCATAACAGCCCTACATCCCCAAGCTTTGAGATAACTCAAGTTTGGTGTCATTATGCCAAAGCCTTACATACCCTCACCCCAAATCCTTCACTAACACATGAAGAGAACATCATGGAATTCATCATCTATTCTAAAGTCCTATTCTTTCTTTTAGCCACACCATTATGTTAAGGTGTGCAAGGAGCAGTTGTTTGGTGTATTATTACAGTAGATTGAAAATATACTGAATCATAATACTCCCATTCTATATCATCAGAAATAGTCTTAACCAACTCTTTTCGATGAAGCTCTACCTCTTGTTTTTTTAACTTTAAATTTATCAAGAGCTTCATGCTTTAAATATAATAAATTAACATTACAATATCGTGTGACATCATCTAGTAACATATTTCTTAGTAACATATTTCGTAGTAAAATGTTGTTACATACTAAAATCTAAATATTGATCATCAACTTTGATATTTATGATATTTATGGTTTTGTTGAAATAATCTTGTTATATCTATTGTTATAACAATTAGCAATTTTCTACTATAATCTTATTTTATTTTCAGATGACTATTATACTTTTTGGATCTTGAAATATAAATATGGGACCATTAACAAATATTACTTTTAAACGTCTCAGACTTTTAGTAGAGTAATAGAGAGCCCAAATGTCTAGAGAGAGAAACAAAGAGAGAGAAAAAAACCCTAATGGTGAGGATTGGCAACAGCCATCATGGAAAAAAGATAACCGGCGAGGAGAACATCAAGGATCAAGGAGAAACTACAACGATGCAAATAAGATCATCTTCTACATTTCTAACTTCCCCGAAGATTGCTCGATCCAAAAACTCAAGGGCAGCTTTTCTTCTTTCGGGTTAGTTTCCGACGTATACATTTCTAAAAAGAGAAACTGCCATCAAGAACGTTTTGGTTTTGTCAAGTACTCAAGACTGGACAATCGAGATGCGCTTGACAACGTAAAGATCGGAAATCTGGTTCTCACTGTTAATCCAGAGCTCTTTGATAGAGATCGAAAGCCGGTTAATAGGAGAAATACCTCTAACCCTACTGCGCCGCCTATCAACAGTAATTGTCCCTCTTTCTTTGGAAATACTACTGGAAGTAGGTCTTATGCCAGTGCGGTAGGGAAGGGGGAGGAGTCACCGTCTGAGAAATGTGTTTTCATGGACGAAGAAGAATCGGAGGCCAGCAAATCATGGAGAAGCAACTCTTTGGTCGGGAGGGCCACAAACCTCTCGACCCTAAACTGCATCCAAGACTACCTCAATGGTCTGGAAGCAGGATGTATCGTCAGATACATAGGGGGACTGTGTGTCCTCCTCTCGTTTCAGTCAGCCGACGAGGCTAAATCGTTTCTGTCGGAAAAGAGTTGGTGGGAAAGGAAATTTTCTAGCCTGGAGGAATGGGGTGGGCAGTTTATTCCATTCGAAAGAATAGCCTGCCTGGATTTGGTTGGTATACCCCCGCATCTCTGGGGTGCTAAGGTTTTCAACATCATAGGCGGCATGTTCGGGGTTGTGGTCAAAGATTCAGACGCTGATGACAGAGATTTCAATCTGGCCAAGGGAAGTGCTTGGGTTCTCACTAGCGAGAGAAGTCAAATCAAACAAATGGTGGTGGTTTGTGTCAATGGAAAAAAATACCGGTGTTGTGTTAGGGAGAGTCAGGAATGGTCCCCCGAATTCATCACTGGTATCCCTTTGTTCCATGTTTCTCAACAAGAGGAGAAGGCTCCAAACGCTTCGGAGAATTTTCCGGTTAGTCTTCAGTCGCCGGAGATGGAAGAAGTGGAAGAAGGGGAGATTCTGGCGTGCATGGAAGAGGGCGAGTCTCGAGGTTACAATGATGACGCTGACAGCATGGAAAAACCAAACGGCAAACCCTACGAGTCTCGGGATATCAACCCGGATATTCATGATGTCGGGTCGGATCTGAATAATAATGAAGTGGGGTCTGATTTTCAAAATAGTGATGTGGCGGGCAAGAGGAACTCAGATTCTCATAATGGGCCTATTACTTTGGATGCTTCGGTGGGCCTAAAAACCCCCATGTTATCTGTTGGGCTTGTTAAGGAAAAAAATAAAAAGGGTCAAAAAACAAAGAAAAGGGCCCGGGTCCAATCAGTTAGCCCGACTTCTAATACTAGTGGTCCTACCAAACCATCCAGAAAAAAAGGTTCGGTCTGTGAAAAGCATTCTCATTCTCAGGAGGCTGACAAAACTGAAGCAGCTTATGATGGACCTTCAGAGGCAGAGATCGTTCGTGAAGTCATTGACACCATGAATTTGGGACCGGTGGTGGGTATGAACTTAACCGACTATGAAGATGTGTTGGGGGAGGTAGTCAAAAGTGATAGTGTCAAATCCGTCTCTTAATGGATTTTATGACCATAAATTCTTGGGGTTTGGGGAGCGAAAAAGCTCGGTGGATCAATGCTATGAAGAAGAAGACTAAATGTAACTTTATTTGTGTCCATGAAACTCTTAGAAGATCAAGCGATAAGCTTCCGATTAAGAGCATTTGGGGACGAAGCAAAGTGATGTATGAAGCCGTGAACTCATGTGGTAGATCGGGGGCATCCTCTCCCTTTGGGATCCGGATGTTTTCGATATGGCGGATTGCATTAAAGGAACCAATTTCCTTCTTGTTAGAGGTACTTTAAAGGGTTGTGGAACTAATATTAATGTGTTTAATATCTATGCCCCGCAAAGTTCCTCCGACAAGAGAGCCCTATGGGATGAGCTTAAGGTTCTTATTGATGGTTGTGTGGGAATGAAAATCCTCTTGGGTGATTTTAATGAGGTCCGTTGGCGTGAAGAGAGGAAAGGGTCTAGTTTCTCCCCGTCCGATGCTAGAGTGTTCAACGAATTCATTTACGAGGCAAACCTTCGTGAGTAGGGTCTATACTACACTTATACCGGTGGCAACGGGACTAAATTTAGCAAGTTGGATCGGATTCTTGTGTGCGACGAGTTTTGGAGAAAGTGGCCAGATGCTTCTCTAACGTCTCATACCCGAAAGCACTCGGATCATAGCCCGGTTACTTTAAAAACTTCCGAATTCGATTTTGGGCCCTCTCCTTTTAAATTCTACTCTTCGTGGCTTGCTAAACCGGGCCTCGAAGAGGTTGTTGTTAGTTCTTATCATTCTGTTGATGTTTTGCCAGGAGATAGGGCCGACTATATTCTTTCCAGGAGGCTGCGATCTATAAAGGAAGCAATAAAAGGCTGGGTTAGAAAAACAAAAGAGGCAGAGCATGAGGAGATAAATAACCTTACATCCAAGTGTGAAAAGTGGGAAGCTGAGGCTGAGCTCCAGAACCTGTCCGACGCCGACCGTGATTGTTGGGCCCAGGCTAAGTCCAGAGTGCTTGAAATCGAAAAACAAAATACTGCTGACACGAGACAAAAAGCTCGTGTTAAGTGGTGTATCGAAGGGGATGAAAATTCGGCTTATTTCCATGGAATGCATCGGATTCATCAATCGAATAACCGGATTAATGGAGTCAGTGTTGTTGATACCTGG
>JBCNJP010000008.1:55572521-55656952 GCA_039602395.1 Deinandra increscens subsp. villosa
ATATATATATATATATAGGGTTAGGTTCATACGTTAATATTTTTATAAAAATTTTGCACCAAAATTCTTAAAATTATGTTATCTTTAGTTATGGGAAAAAATTTAAAAAATAATCAAATTTTATTAAAAATTATTATTGCACAGGTGCAATAATTTTTATTATTATTATTATTGCACATATGCAATAATATTAAAACCTTTATAACTTTTTTCATATGTTAAAATTTTTTATAAAAAAATTGCACCATAAATCTTATAATTCTGTTATCTTTAATTCTGGAGAAAACTAAAAAAAATTCAACGTTTTTTTTATTTTTTTATTATTGCACATGTGCAATAAAAATTTATTATTGCACATGTGCAATAATATTAAAACCTCTATAACTTTTTCATACGTTAATATTTTTGATAAAAAATTGTACCATAGATCTTATAATTCTGTTATCTTTAATTCTGGAAAAAATTAAAAAAAAATTAACGTTTTTTTGTTAATATTGCACATGTGTAATATAATTAATACGTATTATTGCACATGTGCAATAGTAAAAAAAATCACGAAATTTTATATTTTTATTTTTTTTTCCCAGAATTAAAGGTGACATAATTTTAAGACTTTTGGTGCAAATTTTTTTAAAAAATATTATCGTATGAGGAAGTTATAGAGGTTTTAATATTTGTTTTCTTGTTTTCGCAATAACATCTTGTTTTTATTTGATCATTCCCCTATATATATATATATATATATATATATATATATATATATATATATATATATATATATGTAGGTAAAAGATCCGTGTAGACCCCTTATTTTTTGTAGACCCCGTAGACCCCTTATAAAACTCAATAAAATTCATTAAAACTCATTAAAAATAAAACTCAGTTTTGTTAATTTAGTTTTTTTATTTGCGATAAGCTTTTAAGAACAAAAAAAGACAATTAAAAAAAAAGAAAAACGAAAAACATTAAAAATTGAACATTTTAAGACAATGAGTTTTAAAAATCAATGAGTTTAAAACTCAATAAACTCAATAGAACTCAGTGTTACGTTTAAAACTCATTATTTAAAACTCATTTTCTTAAAATGTTCGATTTTTAATGTTTTTTGTTTTTTTTAATTAATTTATTTATTTATTTTGTTCTTAAAAGCTTATCGTAATAAAAAAACCAAATTTACAACACTGAGTTTTATTTTTATTGAGTTTTATAGGGGTCTACGGGGTCTACACGGAACTCTTCCCTATATATATATATATATATATATATATATATATATATATATATATATATATATATAAGGGGATGGTTATTATGAAAACCCAATCTAATTGATAAAACTTTCAAAACTCATTCAAGGGCCAAGAATGAACCACCTCATCAAATTGCATCATACCCAAAAGGGCTATTTGGTAATTTCATGCTTGCTAAAAGTAAAATACAATATGTCTTTGCCACAAAATCGATGACTGTAAAATGATAATGTGATTGTACATTTACTTTATATCACGTGTACTAAATTTGTATTTTAAAATATATAATATATTAAAAAGACATCACAATCTATCTCTCTTCTCTCTCCTCTATGACACCTTTACTCTTTTTCCTCTCTCATCTCTCTTCTATCATATTTTTTTTCTTATCTATATTCTTTATTCTTTTTATTACTCAACACCTTATTTTATTTTTATTAAAATTAATTTCCTAATAATTAGTTATCACAAATTAAATATAATTGTTTCCCATTGTATTATCAAATATTAAAATACGTGTTCTATAAAAGTAAAAAAACTTTCATTGAAAAATGTTTTTTTTAAATTATTAATAAACAAATCCTAGTACTAAAACAAAATTTTCAAAATAGTTAAATTTTGACTTTTTCTAATAAACTAACTAGTCATTATTTTCTTTAATATAAAACGTTTATGTTAGGTTACATATGTAAAAAAATATGTTATTGTTATTTATCATTCTACTCTCAGCATGTTACATATATACATGTTTCATACGTTCATATACGTAAACGTTACAAAATATTTCATACATAATTGAATATTTAAAAAATTATCAAAAAATATAACAACCTAACAAAATAACTAGTCATTATTCTCTTTAATATAGAACGTTTAAGCTAGGTTACATAAGTAAAAAAATGTGTTATTGTTACTAAACATTATACTCACAACATGTTACATACGTAAATGTTTCATACGTTCGTATATGTAGACGTTGCAAAATGTTTCATACAAACTGGAATATTTAAAAAAATATATTAATATATAAGAAACAATTACAAGCAACAATAAATGTTACGAAATATTTCATACAAACTAGAATATTTAACAAATGATCAAAAAAATATAACAACCTAGCAAAAAAAATATAACAACCTAACAACAAAATATAAAAGGTAATTATGTTTGGTCTTTGACAATCATCTTTATCTTTAACAGAACAATCCTTTCACTTACAAAGAAAATAAGTTCATCATTTCGTATACGTAAACATCAGTTGTGAGCTACACTTGTTACATATATAAATGATATGTAATATATTATACAAGTAATTTACATATGTAAACTTACCTATGTTATGTAGATAAAATACATATGTAACATCAGAAAATAAATATTTTTAATGAATTAAAAATTTCTAAATATATAGTTTACTTATGTAACATCAGAAAATGAAGACTCACAATGAATTAAAAGGAGTGTTGTGTCACTACTTAATAAACCTATAATTTTAAAAGAAGTGGAACATAAGTAAATTTATAAGAATTTTGTGAGCTACATATGTTAGGTAAATTACATATGTAACATCGTTAAAATTATGACAAAATTTACCATAATTACATATGTAAATTTACATATGTAACTTCGTTAACATGTTACTTATGTTACACGGGTAAATTTGCATATGTAACATTGGTAAATTTACATATGTTTCTCAACCCTTAAATCACCATATCCTCCCTCCAAAATAAATAACATAACATCATTGCATATGTTACATAGATAATATACATACGTAACATTATTAAAAATTATGACAAGATTTACCAAAAGTACATAGGTAAATTTACTTATGTAAACCCTCCAAAATAAATAACATAACATCATTGCATATGTTACATAGATAATATACATGCGTAACATTATTAAAAATTATGACAAGATTTACCAAAAGTACATAGGTAAATTTACTTATGTAAACATAGGTAAATTTACATATGTTTCTCAACCATTAAACCACCATATCCTCCCCTCCAAAATAAATAACATAACATCCTTGTATATGTTACATAGATAATATACATATGTAACATCATTAAAAATTATGACAAGATTTACCAAAAGTACATAGGTAAATTTACATATGTTTCTCAACCACTTAAACCACCATATCCTCCCCTCCAAAATAAATAACATAACATCGTTACATATGTTACATAGGTAATATACATATGTAACATCATTAAAAATTATGACAATATTTAACAAAAGTACGTAGGTAAATTTACATATGTAACATAGATAAATTACATATGTTTCTCAACGCTTAAACCATGATATCCTCCTCTCAAAATAAATAACATATATGTAACTAGGAATTGAGTCAAGTTAACATGTTACATAGGTAAATATACATATGTAACATAGGTAAATTTACATATGTTTCTCAACCCTTAAACCACCATATCCTCCCCTCCAAAATAAATTACATAACATCGTTACATATGTTACATAGGTGATATACATATCTATCTTCGCAAGAAACCAGGTCTGCAAATTAAAATTCCAACACAAAAACTATTATTGAAGAAAAAAATAGAAGAAAAAAATACATTTGTTTTTTGTTTTAGTCTTCTGGACATACATCGATCAAGCAACAATTACTTAGTTGGGCTTTAAAAATCTATCTTTAGACTAATATGAGTCAGCTAGAAAGAATGAGGTTTAATTTCTTTGTAAATTTGGATATTCGTAATTAAAATATAATCGTATTTAGTAGGATATCACAAAATCAAATTGTAATTTTTACCCAATGACTATTATATGTTGATTAAAATATAATCATCATTACCAAATACCAACAAACTAATAAATTACTTTGTCCTAGATGTTATTCGTAAAAGTTATAACCTATGCACTTACAATCGCAAAACCCAACTCTTGTGTTCGCACGAACAATAATTAGAAACAAACTTAGAATCGTTACCTATTTTATGTTTTCCTTTCAAATATGCAATTAAACCTTCATAAATCGAAGTAGAGAAGCAAGGCGGCGGCGGTGGTGGTTTTCACTCCGGCCACTGAAGGTGTGCGGCGAAGATGGATCCAAAAAGTCGAGGCGGAGATGGACCTCGACATAGATGGAACAAACCGAGCTCAAATATGCTTCACAAGATGGATCTCGACAGAGATAAGAGACTGTGACGTTTCATCGATCGGCGAAGGAGCATCCGACGGTGACTCCGTCTCCACCTCATCGAACGATGGTGGTTGTGGGGAGGAGCGACAGAGGGGGTGAATGGTGGTGATCATAAACTGGGGTGGTTGTAGTGGCTGATGGATCATATAGGTGATGGTGGTGGTTGGCAATGGTTTGAATAAATATTTGCTCTAAAATTTTAAAAAGTAGAAATGAAATGAGATATAAAGAAGATTACAAAAAAAAATAAATTCTGGTTTGATAGATGTGTACAGGTATGATTAAACAAGTACAATCTAGAAAATGACAAAACAATAACCAATACCCAAAGTACCATTTAAGCTTTAAATTAAATGAAAAACATTAATAAAATTAAATAAAAGATATATTTTAAATCTCAACCAATGGATGATCAAGATCTATGGTCCATATTTGGTTTTTAAAGTTTTCCCAACTCATGGTAGTTTTCATTCTACCATTCCTCTCTCTCTCTCTCTCTATATATATATATATATATATATATATATATATATATATATAGGGGAAGGATCAAATAAAAACAAGTTGTTATTGCGAAAACATGAAAACAAATATTAAAACCTCTATAACTTCCTCATACGTTAATAATTTTTTAAAAAAATTACACCAAAAGTCTTAAAATTATGTCACCTTTAATTCTGGGAAAAAAAATTAAACATATAAAATTTTGTGATTTTTTTTTATTATTGCACATGTGCAATAATACGTATTAATTATATTACACATGTGCAATATTAACAAAAAACATTATTTTTTAAAAATTTTTTTTCAAGAATTAAAGATAACAGAATTATAAGATCTATGGTACAATTTTTTTATCAAAAATATTAACGTATGAAAAAGTTATAGAGGTTTTAATATTATTGCACATGTGCAATAATAACTTTTTATTGCACATGCGCAATAATAAAAAAAATAAAAAAACGTCGAATTTTTTTTAATTTTCTCCAGAATTAAAGATAGCAGAATTATAAGATTTATAGTGCAAGTTTTTATAAAAAATTTTAACATATGAAAAAGTTATAAAAGGTTTTAATATTATTGCATATGTGCAATAATAATAAAAAAAATATTGCACAGGTGCAATAATAATTTTTAAAAAAATTTTGTTTTTTTTTTTAATTTTTTCCAGAACTAAAGATAACATAATTTTAAGGATTTTGGTGCAATTTAAAAAAAAAATATTAACGTATGAAAAAGTTTTAGAGGTTTTAATATTTGTTTTCGTGTTTTCGCAATAAAAGTTGTTTTCACATGATCTTTACCATATATATATATATATATATATATATATATATATATATATATATATAGGGTTAGGTTCAAATGAGAACTAATTGATTTTGAGAACTTTTGAGAACCATTCTGGGCCACTAATTTTCATGGGGGGACCACTCAAATTCATGGGGGGGGGGGGATTTCCTTATAGATAACTAGTGGCTCAGAATAGTTCTCAAAACCAATTGGTTCTCAAATGATTTTCTCCCTATATATATATATATATATATATATATATATATATATATATATATATAGTCAAAAGTTCATTGTAGACCCCTTAAAAAGTGTAGACCCGTAGACCCCTTAAAACTCATTAAAAATTATAAAACTCATTGCTGTTAAATTTGGTTTTTTTTTAACTATTTTTTATTTTGTCATATTTCTATCTTTATATTTTAATTTAGGGTTTTATATAAAGTATTTAGTTTTTTCTTTATTTTTTATTTTCTTAATTTCAAATTATAATTTTTAGTGAGTTTTATAGAACATCAATTTTTAAAGTTGCAGTGAGTTTTAAAAACAATGAGTTTTAAACTTAAGAGTGAGTTTTATAATTTTCGATGAGTTTTATAAAACATTGATTTTTAAAGTTGTAGTGAGTTTTAAACACAACAGTAAGTTTTAAAACTCAACAATGAGTTTTATAATTTTTAGTGAGTTTTATAGAATAATACAACATTTTTAATAACAATTATATTTCAATGTGTCCAACAACTTTTTAGGTTTTCTTTATATTTATAAAAACTTATCGCATAAAAAATAACCAAACTCAACAGCAATGAGATTTACAATTTTAGTGAGTTTTATAGAAAACAATAAAGGTGTCTACAGGGTCTACAATTTTTAAGGGGTCTACAATGAACCTCACCCTATATATATATATATCTATATATATATATATATATATATATATTATCACTTATTGCATGCTTTTGTAATGGTTTGGGACTTGGGAGTTGGGAGGGCTACACACCCATAAAAATATTCCTTTACTCGTTATATGAGACAGGGAATTCTAGCTCTTATAGAGGGATATCTACACAATCACTTAAATGGGTTACATGTGTTATAAGTCGATTGAATCGTTTGGGCATGTTATCAATCGTGTCATTAAGGAGCTAACATCTTTATGACCCGAACACATTTACCTCAGACACTAACCCATTTAATTTGTGTTGAGTAATGTCATGTGACTCATGTCCACGTACCGTTTTATAAATGGTTAGCTCTAGCCGACACAATCCATCGATCGACTCTCCCCCTATTTAATTTGTATATTTTAGAATTAATTTGTATTCTAATAAGTTTTTTAGTACATGGTACATTTTTTATTATTTATACACCAGTTATATTAATCCGTGTATTACACGGGATGTCTGAAAAAAAAAAACGATATAATTAATAACTTCATATATAATTATTATTATATTATTTAAGCATAAGTTTAGACGCAAACGTATAAGAAATAATAATTTTTTTAAACATACACTCGTAAAATAAGAAACAATGAATAATTAAAGTTACAACTAACAAATAATAAAGTTTTAAGATTATAATATTATATTTTAAGACAAGATATAATTAAAATCTTATTATAATCTATTAAGCTTTAAAAGTTATTAGAATAAGGAGATTTATATTTTTGATATTTAATTATATAATGTAACGAGATGGTTACCACCCCGCGCGTTGCTGCGGGGTTTAATTTGTATAATGAACGAAAGTAAAAAAAATAAGTGGTATAAAACGTAAAAGTCTAAAAGTCTCGTGGTGAAAGTATAAAACTATAACGAAAGTTAAAAAGTTAAGGGGTATAAAACGTAAAAGTCTAAAAGTCTCGTGGTGCACGGCGTTGAATATATATGCTCAACGAAAGTTAAAAAGTTAGGGGTATAAAACGTAAAAATCTAAAAGTCTCGTGATGAAAGTATAAACTATAAAAGTATACTAAAAGCGAAAGTAGAAAAGTTAAAAGTTTCGTGGTCAAAGAAGAACACAACAAAACTTAAAACAAAAAAAAAAGTTTTAAAAGTTAGAGAGTTAAAAAGTTAAAGGGTATAAAACGCAAAAGTTTAAAAGTCTTGTGGTATAAGTATACTAAAAACAAAAATAAAATGTTAAAAGTTTCGTCGCCAAAGTAAAATATAACAAAACTTAAAACAAAAAAAAAACTTTGACGAAGTATAAAACTATGAAAAAAGTCATCGTCAAAGTAAAAAACTCTAAAACTCTAAAAGTATACTAAAAATGAAATTAGTCGAATAAAAAACGAAAGTTAAAAAGTTAAGGGGTATAAAACGTAAAATTCTCGTGATGAAAGTATAAAATATAAAAGTATACTAAAAACGAAAGTAGAAAAGTTAAAATTTTCGTGGCCAAAGTAGAAGACAACAAAACTTAAAACAAAAGCAAAAAAAAAAACTTTAAAAGTTTGAGGGTAGAAAACGTAAAATTATGAAACATATGTGGTCAAACTATGAAAACCGAAAGTTTGCTATTTCATTAAAAAAACAAATTGTAAAAGTTTAGGGGTAGAAAACGTCAAAGCACCAAAGTCACGTGACCAAACTATAAGAAACGAAAACATCACTATTCATCCTCAATTTCTATTGTATATATATATAACTAGGTTAGTAACCCGTAACTATACGGGTTGACTTTTGGTTCATAAAATGAGATAAATTAAAGAAAAAATTATGAGAGATTTAAAATTTAAGTTTAGAAATTTTAAAAGATTTGAAGTTTCATTACATTAATTAGAAACTTAAATTTTATTAAATGAAAGATTTAATTTTATATTTGGAAAGTTGAAATAATATATTGAATTAATTTTTAAAATTTATATATTGATTTAATCTAGTGTTGACATGTGGACATGATGATGTGGAGGCTCTAGAAAAAAGCCATGTGGCAACCATTTTATTGCTTTATTAGGATTAAAGATAAAGATTATTTAAAATCATTAGTATTTAATAGAAGATAAAGTTTATATTTAATATGATAGAGAATCGGGAAAATTTTTGATAAGAATAAATATGAGGATGACAATATGATAGAGGGGGATATATGCAAATGACCCTTTGTTTATTAATGTAGTAGAAGTAGATTTTATTAAGATTTAAAGTTATTATTTTTATTCTAGAATAAAATTAATTACCTGTGTAGCCTTGTTTTCTAGTGAAATATTGCCTTCTACTATAGGCATATTCGATAGATTTCAAACGTATTTTTATCATGAAAGTAATCCTTTCGTGGTCAAAATGTCGTATAACAAAATCATGAAATATACAATATATGATATACATGTTTGTTGGTTTTCGTGTTTTTGTTTTATCTTTTTCTGAACGACGAATGCGTACACTCACTAATTTTAATTTTAAATTACATCATGAATACCCGTGACAATGTCTTTTAGTTTACTAACAACTCCAAACTCACTCCCGACAACTGTTCACGTTTCAAGCTTTATTTTCATCTTAAACTTCTAGTTCCGGCTTTATGTTCACCTGCATACATCTTAACCTTACTACTCAAAAAATGATCAATTTTTACTTTACTACTCAGAAAATCACCCAATCTTTTGACTAGTTCTTCTATTCGATAGTTCTTTTATAACGCTAACATATACGCGCACAACTAAATTCTATGTATTGTTTGTTTTATAGCACTTGAACGAACCTACATTACTTGGTGAGTTTCATATACATCAGATACTATTGGATTAAATGTTATTAGTTCTCGTGTTTTATATTTAAAAAAAATCATCTATTGGATAATGAAAAAATAAAATAAAAACACTCGTTACTTAACAAAACAAGAAAATTGTTATATTATTGTTAACCATATCAAATTTACAGGCAATCAACTCATTTTTCAGATACAAAGTTAGTAGCATAAGCCTAAGCGTTGTTAGCTACCGGGTCACTAAAATGGTCAAACAAGTTCTCAATTGGGCCCTTTCCAGTCACAATGGCTAGAACGAAAAACCCAAACATAGAAAACATAGCCAATCATCCATTCTTAAGCTCCTTAACCTACAACTCAGCAAAAGCTTCAGGGTCATCAGCCAACCCAAGCGGGTCAAAAGATCCACCTGGATAAATCTTGTCGAGCCCTTCACCAAGTGGGCCTCCACCGACCCGGTACCCCTCAATGAGGCCCATCAGAACAACTTGAGAAACCCAGATGGCTAAAATGCTCTGGCATGGATCAAGTTCGGGTTCCCAAGATAATCCAGTCTACCTTTTGAGAAAATCTACGAACCCGCATTGAACCAGACCGCTTCACCAAATTTGACACCATTCTTTGCAAGAAGCTCGGGGAAAATGCACCCAAGCGCGCTAAGCATGGCCCACCAGGAGTGGATCACTTCAAGCTCACGGTTCTTGGCGAATGTCTCGGGGTCGGCTGATAATCCAGTAGTGTCCCAACCGTAGTCACCAGGGAATACACCGGTTAGATATGATGGGGTTTGCTCAGAGAACGGGCCAAAGTACTTGGGCCGGTCCAGTCCATACTTGTCATACCGGTTCTTATTTTAGTTAGTTTTTGTGGGTTTAAATTTGGAAACTAAAAGCAAGATTATGTGAGTTTTACCAAATGCTTTGTTGCGCGCTTTTAACAGTCCGGCGCATGGTGAAGCGGCCGCCGTTAAAGCTGTCGGTCTTCCTGACGAGCTCGTTTTGTGGATTCAGTGCCGCAGAGCCGACGAGAGTGGGCCGTTGGATTGCGGAAGAGGTTGCCATTGACGATTGTGAAGAGATGGCCTGTTTGTTGAGGGGTGTGTGTTGATGGTGGAGGGTATTTTATGGAATTTAGATAGATTGGCCGTTTAAGATGAGAAGAAAATAAAATGTTAAAATAATGAATAAATATAAAAAAATCTAAATGGGTAAGATGGATTTTGTTTCGGAAAATCTGATTGGCTCATTGGATTTAGGTTGTGATTCTGAGTGGGTGAGTGCCACGTGTGTCTGAGATTTTGTGTGGTGTTGATTCTTTATGTGTAGTCATAACCTCTGAAGGGGGTTATCCGACATGTGTCGTCCATATCATCAAAAGACTTCATGACTAAAATCATATGTAGTCATAACCCCATAACGCCCCTTTAATTATTACCCAATTATTATATATATTGTTTTAAAATAAAATCTCAACTAATCAAAAAAAAGAAAAAAGAAAAGAGGACCAATGAGAAAGAGGGGGGAGAGTATGAGTTAAGTACGCTAAAGGGGGGGGGGGAGGCTTATAGTTCCCCTATGTAATGGAGGAGGGGCGTGATGTGGCTCTATAAGGCCCCCATAGAGCTCACTACACATAGCCTTAGCCACAAAACATATATGATATAAATTATAAAAAAAGCAATTCGTATGTTGTACATTTTTTTGTGAAGATGAATCGAACATTTTTTCTTTGAACGACAAAGATTTATAAAATAGCCTAGCAGGAGCTAGCAGAAAACATACAAGTAGCAAGAAAGAGAATATGTATAATACACACCAAACACCCAAGACAAGGTATTTAGAGTTTCCTGTTAGTGAGGTAAAACAGGGATTGACATAAAATCAAGTCGGATTAAACGGGTTGGGTAAAAAAATGTCGGGTCAAAATGGGTTAAAGAAAATTAATTTATACTTAATGATATCATAAAACATTTATTAAAACTATTCATGTTTTATTGATTGACATATAAACTTGATATATTGAACTCAAATGTGTATAGTAAACAATAATAATTAATAGAATATTATAAATACGTTGAGTTTTTAAATGAATAGTCTGATGGTAAAGTGGTGTTTTCCCGACTAAAAGATTTTAACTTCATATCCTACGAAAGACGTATAATAATTTAGTAGTAAAAAAGGGGAAAAAAGATAAGTTGAGTAATCAGTAACAAAACACATTAGTCGGTTATTCAATTTAATCTACTAAGATTATGATCTGGTAATTTAGTTAGTTATGATTAAAATCTAGTGTTTTAAGGGTTGTTTGATAGCTGCTGACTGAATTAAAGTTGGCTAAGTAAGAAGCTCTGCCTGAAACTTGATTGTTCGATAGTTGTTGACTGAGTAAAAGTTGACTGAGAAATGTATATAGTTACTTGTTTTTAATGTATTAAAAATATTTTTATAGAAAATAAAATAAAATAATTAATTAAAAAAAACCAATACAACAATTTACTTTGGAGTCTTCAAATTTCAAATTTATTACTTGACAAGGCTGACTGAGTAAGAAGCTCTGCCTGAAACTTGATTGTTTGATAGTTGTTGACTAAGTAAAAGTTGATATAGTTATTTGTTTTATAATGAGGTCGCGTTCATCATCCCCGTCCCAATTTTTTTATCCTTATCTTTTTTTTTGTTTTGTTTTTGTATTGCAGTTATTGTTCAATGGATCCAATTGAAAGTTCTGATCATCCTAATGATAATTGTACGACCGATTCTGACGTGTTTGTTGATGCACCATCCGAGTTTGACATCAATTATGTTGATTCGCATAACATGATTTAAGCAATTTCTTCTACTGGTGTTCCATGTGAATCTGTCAGTTATTCACATGAAGCTGCTCCTGATCCTGATCACGATCCTGATCCTGAACATTCACATGAAGCTGCTCCTGTAATGACATTCTTCGGTGTTGAGCACCGCGGTATAATCACTTATAATTTTAATACACATGTGCATTTATATTATCAGCTCTAATATTAAGTGTCCTTTAACTTAGAATGCATGTTTGTATTATTGATCTTATCAATTTCTATGATTATTGCACATGTGCAACTGTTCCATGAGGTTATTTTATTTGTACGAATTTATTTTATGATTGTTGCACATGTGTAATTGTTCCAACATATACTTTGTTTTTTATTTTTTATGAATTAATTTAAATTGCACGTCTGTAATATGTAATGTTCCTCATATACTTACATATACATAACATTTTTTACTTATGATTTTTATTATTAATATTCTCCTTTCTATTTGTTACCAATGTCAAATAACTAGCAACCTAGTTTTAACTTCTAATGGGACAAAGATATGGACACCTACGGTACCTGCTTCGTGTACACCTGTTGTAAGAATGGTTTTTTCCTAATTGGGAAGCTGTTGTTGATATGTATGACTCGTATGCTGACAAATCTGGATTTTCTACACGATTGGGTACCCATAGAATCGTAAATGGTGTTACTACATTTAGATACATCCTCTGTAATCGAGCTGGGAAACCGAAATTGAAAGATTATAATTCGATGGACCCCCAGTCGTTATCTACTTCTAGGAAGACCCGGTCCAACATTTCTGATTGCAAGGCTTGTATTCATACGAAATATGATTCTAAAAAAGGCAAAAAACTAATTTTTCAACCCACCAGTTTGTTCACCAGTTGAGTTTAAATAAAATTGGTCCCAATGTTGCACATAAGGTACAATCCCGTTTGAAAGGTGGCGAACACACTGTGCGTGGTACTACCACAGATTACAAGAATATAAGTCGATCGATCTGTATGTTTATTGGGGATCGAGATGCGCAGCTGGTATTAGATACGTTCAAGGCCCGGACTGAAAATCTTCATAATTTTTAGATTCGAGTATCATGTTGTTGGCCATGAACTTAAGTCGTTTTTTCTGGGCAGATGATGTTTCCAGATGTAGTTATGAGGCCTTTGGTGACGTTTGGCATTTGATGCTACTTATAGAGCTAAAAAGTAATCATTTTTCATTCTCAATCATATTTTTTATATACGTAACTGTGCTTATATATATATATATATATAGGTAAAAGATCCGTGTAGACCCCTTATTTTTTGTAGACCCCGTAGACCCCTTATAAAACTCAATAAAACTCATTAAAACTCAATAAAAATAAAACTCAGTTTTGTTAATTTAGTTTTTTTTATTTGTGATAAGCTTTTAAGAAAAAAAAAAGACAATTAAAAAAAAAGAAAAACGAAAAACATTAAAAATTGAACATTTTAAGACAATGAGTTTTAAAAATCAATGAGTTTAAAACTCAATAAACTCAATAAAACTCAGTGTTGCGTTTAAAACTCATTATTTTAAAACTCATTGTCTTAAAATGTTCGATTTTTAATGTTTTTTTGTTTTTTTAATTAATTAATTTATTTATTTGGTTATTAAAAGCTTATCGTAATAAAAAAACCAAATTTACAACACTGAGTTTTATTTTTATTGAGTTTTATAGGGGTCTACGGGGTCTACAAAATTTAAGGGGTCTACACGGAACCCTTCCCTATATATATATATATATATATATATATATATATATATATATATTGTTTCCATCATTTCTAATTTTTTGATATTTTTTTAAACAAAATTTTTATTAGGTACCAGATGATTTTTGTTTCGTTTACCGGCGTTGATCATCATAAGAAATGCGTTACATTTGGTGCCGGCATGATATCTGGCGAGACTATTGAGTCATACACATGGCTGCTTGAATCCTTCCTTAAGGCTCACGTACATCAGCCCAGACTTGTATTGACTGACCAGGATGACGTGATGAAAGAGGCAATCTCTAAGGTTCTCTACAACTCTGCGCACTGACTGTGCATGTGGCATATAATGAAGAAGTTTTCGTCTAAGGTACATAAACATTCCATTAGTTAGGGTAAAATACATCCAGTAAAAACGCTACATCCATTGCGGATTCATCTGGGGCGTCCATCAAGATCATCTAACAGCCAGGATCTATGGTGTTTCCGCCTATGGTGTTTTTTCCCCCACCGAAAACACCATAGGCGGAAACACCATAGATCCTGGCTGTTGGATGATCTTGATGGACGCCCCAGATGAATCCGCAATGGATGTAGCGTTTTTGCTGGATGTAGGCTAACTCGACTCCCATTATTTGTATGAGCTAACATTAAATTCATATGTGTTTTACAGATTTGGTTGAAATTAAAATTACTGCACATGTGCTATAATGTTGGCAACACCATTATCTGTATGAACTAACCTAGAATTCACATATGTGATATAGATCTGGTTGTAATTTAGTATTATTGAACATTCTTAATATATATTTTGTCACAATTCAATACTATTGCACATGTGCACTAACCTTATGATTACCATTATTTCTATCGGAAAATTAGTTGTATTGTCCATATTCACATGCACACATCTTTATGATTAATACTTATTGGTTTATCACAACAATCGTGCATTCGTGATATATTATTGCACATGTGAATTATTAACACTTTTTATGTTTTGCCATCAGATTGAGGGTGATATTTTAAACAATACAGATTTGCGTAAAAAAATACATAGTCTTGTTTGGAATCTGATAATCGACAAAGACACGTTTAAAACGAGATGGAGATCGCTTATGGAAGTACACGGTTTTTCCAATCATGGTTGGTTAAATCAAATGTATGCCATACGTTTCGATTGGATCCCATCGTACTTCAGGGACCTTCCAATGTGCTACCTGATGAAAACTACATCGAGGTGTGAGAGCTCTAACGCGTTATTTAAAGTCAATTCAAGAATAAATAACACACTGTTGCAGTTCTTGATGTGTTTTGACACGTCAATCGATAGACAACACCATAAACAGTGTCAGTTGGAGTTTGAAACAAACATATCAACACCTGAGTTCCATAACCCCTATCCTATAGAAAGGCATGCAGCGAGTTTGTACACAGTTACTATCTTTCGAGAGATTCAAAAGGAGATAGATCGAAATGTCCATTATTGTACTATAGGCCAGACACGCTCTGTTGGTGCATCTAAAATATACACCATTTCGCATACTAGCAAAAAATTCGAACTTGTCAACGAGTTTGAGGTGATCCCTTAATCTTTTTCTTATGTGAATTGCATGTTTTTATCTAAAAAATTGTTACATTTCCTATGGTGTTTTCGTTATCTATATGTCCTTTCTACAGAACCATCTCTTTTTTTTATTTGGTCATAATTCAACATTATTGCACATGTGCAATAATCGTTGTCTGTACCAATCTGTTAAACTGATGCTTTGTCACAGCTATTTTGCAGGTTACCTATAATGCAACTGATAACACAGTTTTGTGTGGATGTATGTGCTTTACTCGCATTGGCTACTTGTCTAGGCATATTTTCTACGTCTTCGGATTTGTTCATGTTAATGAGATCCCTGCACGGTACATTTCTGCGCGCTAGAAAAAATATGCACTTCCAAGGAGAGTTTATGACATTGCAAATAGGTAGTGAAGAAGGTGTTCTTAGGAACGAAGTTACAGACACTGTAACTCAATGCATTAGCCGTTTAAGGCGTCAACCGAACCTGCTTACTTCGTTTTTATCAGAACTTAAAGATAAAAATCCCGTATCTTTTCTGAAGTGGCCCTCAACCTTGATATCTGTAGAGGCTAGATTATGAGGCTTGTAATATTAAATAGTTTGGGCTGGGCATAGTGGGTTTCATTAGATTAGTAGGCTAGTTTTATTATTATGTTTAGGCTAGTTTACTATTGGATATGGGCATGGGCTTGGGTTTATGATTAGGGTTTAAGAGCCCAATAGTAAACTCATGGGATGGCTATATAAACCCCATGAGTTTACTATTCAAAGGGGCTTGAGTTTACGATTTTAGAGAGAGAGAAGAGGGTTTACGATTTTGTATTTGTACCCGAAAAGTTTACTTGTGTGCAAAGTGGAAGTGTTTTATTGTTTAATCATCGTATTCTTCGTGTTTCTTCTCCTCTCTATCTTGAATCAATCATAAACGAGGATTTCCGCACTCGTTTGTGATTAGATATCGTGTGTTTGGTTAGATTTCGGACCTACAATTGGTATCAGAGCCAAGAAACGAGTGTTTCGAGGCTCTCACGATATTGATTCAAGCTGTTTTCTAGGTTAAAATTTTGGTTTTTGAAGATTTGAAGCTGCTGGAGGTGTTTCTGATTGGTTCTGCTGCTGTTCTTCACGTTTACGATCGGTATCTGGGCTGATTTGGGTGTTTACGACTGCTTGTTTTGAAGATCTTCATCAGTTTTGGGTTTACGAGTTCAAGATCGAGGCTTTATCGTGTTTACGATCCGGTGAATTGAGTTTACGACTTTTTCTGCTCGGAAACGTGTGTTTACGACATTTTTCAGCCGGAATCAGGAGATTACGATTTTTCTCGATCGGAATCGGAGTTTACGACTGTGCTCGATCAGAATCAGGTGTTTACGACTGGCTGGATCGGAATCGTTGTTTACGATCGTTGTTTACGACCTGGAGGTGTTTACGATCGGAAACAGGGTTTACGATCGGAAACAGGATTTGCGGCAAAAAGTCATTTTTTCACACTTTCACGGAAACGGACGTAACTTTTGACTCGTTTGGAGTTAGAAGCTCAAATTTGAACACGACGTTCGTGACACTGAGCCCCAGAATTACCCCCGACTAACATCCAGGGGAGCTCGTTTGGACCCCCAAATTCCACTCCGAAGGCCTCCGTTTTTCAGTTTTAAGTTTCTGAAACTATTCTTTGAATAGTGATTTTGCCGATTTTGCCGTTTTTGCTGATTTTTCAAAATTTTCAGAAGCTGCATAATGAGTTCAGTGGTTGAAGAAAAGAATATAGTTGAGGACAAAGATGATTTCACAGATGAAGTTGACAAAACTGAGATATGTCCCAATCCCACTTGTGCTCGTATAATTCCTGGACTTAGGCAAATTGTAAAAATTATCAGATAGAATTATTTGAGACAAAATGCGAGAGGAGTTATTTTAAGGGTAGATGACAAAAGAATGAGGAGAAGGTAAAAGCTCAGAAACGAGACATTGAGAAATATCAGAAGCTAGCAACGGAGAAGACTATCTTAAATGATCGGGCTAGGATTGAGATATCTGAGCTTACACAGAAATTAACTGAACTGCAACAAAAATTTGATGAGCTGCAGGTCAATTATGATTGCAATCAGGAAAGAAACAAAAGAATGCTCGATGCTGGAAAGGAATTGTCACATGCTGTTGTGACTGGCCAAGTTGGGAAAGACACATCTGGGTTTGGGTCAGAGAAAACTGATAAATCTTTGGTAATGAACAACATCATTCCTCCACCAGTTCCCAGAGACATTATAGGAATACTTCTTAGTGAGGAACAGGTTGAACGAACCAAGTCTGATTATAAAGAAGCTGCTCCTCCTATTGATAGTGTCTTGGTTGAAACTGCACCATTGACTCAAGAGGAAATAGACAACGAGGCAAACATGACATATGGTGAAGGGAGAATAGAGGACGTATCAAGAGATGATGTTGAGTGCCAGGAGTATAACAGATGTCATAGCTCCAAGTCTGATGATGCTGGTACAAGTAAAAGTGGAGTTAATGATGTGACTAAGAATGAGGCCAAAGCTTCTGTGTCGGAGATAAAGCTGAAACAGTATCCTAAAATTGAGACTCCATACTTCAAGGTTGTTGATGAAGTGAAACGGGAAAGGTGATCTTGACGACACACCCTGAGGGGAAGATCTTTATGACATCTGGATCAATGTTTGACCAAGAACCAGATATTGGATATGACTTGCCATCCTTCTCCTCCAAGTTCAAGGGAATAACTGATGGAGTAATAAGTAAAGCTGAAGTTGAGAGGCCAAAGATCACCATCAAGCATCCAAGTATGAAACCAACAGCTGGAGTGAAGAATGAAAAACTCAAGGGAGTAGATGTGTCTCCCATTTCTTCAGTTGGATCATGCAGTAGCCATTGTAATTGCAAGAATGGTGCTTTAACGTCAAAGAATCAAGGAAGCACAAAGACAGGTTCAACACAGGCTTTGAGGATCCAGCAGAAAGTCAAATATGGAGTTGCAGACAAAGCAAAGAAGCAGGCACAAGGAAAACCAGCTCCATATATGCCACCAAAGACAAATGGGTACACGTCTGACTTCTATCTAAAGAAGCGGACTTGCTTTAATTGTGGCATTGCTGGTCATATTGCTAGAAACTATGAACCCTACTATCCGCAAAGTCAAAGGGCTTCATCTCAGGAGTCAGTTGAGTCTAAGCCCATGAAGGTGGAAAAACCTAAGGCAATGAAGACTGTTACTCCTAAGGTTAAACCCTCGGATCAACATTTGGGCGCTGCCAAAGCTGAAAGAAAATCTTTAAATCAAAACAACAGCTTTCCAAGTTACCAAAATTTTCAGAAAAAGGTGATGAAACCATTTTCAAAGCAATCAAGCAATCAAAACTTGAAAAACCCAAAGTTACCCCTCCCAAGGTAACTAAAACTGTTTTGAAAAATGATTCTAAAATGAAGAAGGTTGAAATACCTAAAGTCACAACTCCAAAAGTGACTAAAACAAATGTTAAATCACCTGGAACTTGGAAACCAAAAATCAAGACAGCTCCATCACAACTTCCTGATTTCTCAAAGGGGATCTTCTTACAAGAAGTATCCTTTATTGATTCCTCAGGTGTACCCAGAAAAAACAATGGCCTGGGTACCAATGGCTAACTAATCTCTCACTCTGTGCAGGAACGATCAAGGAGGATTATCACTAACGTTTTTATTACTAATTTGTTTGTTGATAAGTGATTGTTCCAGGCACACTTTAGGAGACGTATCTTCATGTCATGTCAAGTAATATATAAATGGAAGGTATGTCTCATTGAGAGGTAAAAAGTCAAAATCAGCATGAAAGGTACTGTTCTTAACTTGGTTGTTTGGATGATGAGGCAACAAAGGGTCTTTTGAGTCAAACCTATTTCATTAAAGTTTCAATTAAGTTGTTGATTGATTATGTGTTTGACTTCAAATGCAATGAAGTGTGCATGTCATGAAACCCAATTTTCTCAAAATTTTCAAATCAATACTTTGAAAGTTAGCTTGGCCAGATGTCTGCAAAATTTTGTGTTTTGTTCTTTTAAGTGTGTGTTGTGTGTTTTATTTAAAAAAAAAAAAGAAACTGAAAAATGATGTTCAAAAGATTGTGACATTAAAACTCAAAAAGCAAGGGGAAGAAATGTAAAGATGAAGAAAAAGTTGACCCCTTAAAAATTGTGTGCTTTTCAATATATTATTTGTTTGTGTCTTGTTTTTGAGAAATTTAGGGGAAGTAAAATGAATATCCGAGTTGGAGATGGCTGACACGCGTAAGGCGGAAGTGAAAGGCAAGCTCCACGGTGATATGCTTGGTAGGCTCGACCTAAACTTATGACCTCCAATGAAAGTGCAGTGAACTTAAAAGATATATATGTTTAGCTTCCCATCCTAGGTTGCATGGTTTAAAAGACTGAGTCCCGACAAAAATGGGTTGAGAGTGGTAATTACCTAGTATTCACTCTCTCACACGCCATGTCTCTGCTGTCATGACTAAACCACATAATAAAAAGAAAAGAAAAAGAAAAGAAAAAAAAATGAAAAAGAAAAGAAAATGAAAAATAATCACTCAGTTGGTCTTCTTTGTGTGCTTAGCGGCCGACCTGATCACCAACTGATGGTTAATGAAAATAAGTGGTAGTCATAGCGGTGTTGCATGGTTCCTCAAGCTGGGGGTTTGTGAATTCTCAATAAACTCTGAGGTTGGGTAGGTTTTGCTGTGTACGCTTGGGTGTGGGGATAATTAAACATGACGGTAATATTGTACTATATTAAGCATGACGCATTCGGTTGGGATTAAACGGGTTTGAGTTTAAAGCGGACAAACATACCGGCAATCACCTGGACTAGTTGAGTAACTGAAGCTAAAAAGGGTTCCTCAGTCAGATTCATACAGTTTGACCCCTAGTAAACTTTCTCATGTTTGGTTTGGTAAGTATTTGTTTAGTTTATATCTTTCGTGTGTGAGTCGTTAAGTTCCTTTTGGTGTGTTTTCGTCTTGGCCAGGTTGATTTGAGAAGTCAAAATGTGTTTTTCATGGGTTTTAATGCATGACAATATGCCCCCGACAGATCTTGCCAAATTTTTAGGGGAAGGAGTATGGGATAATAAGTATTATTCGAAGGGAACTCGAGGATGATACTTATTATCTAATGGAAAAGACTTCCTCCGTCAGATCTTGACAAATTTTTAGGGGAAGGAGGGAGGATAATAAGTATTATCCGAAGGGAACTCGAGGATGATACTTATTATCTAATGGAAAAGACTTCCTCCGTCAGATCTTGACAAATTTTTAGGGGAAGGAGGGAGGATAATAAGTATTATCCGAAAAGACTTCCATAATACATAGTATCCGAAGGGAACTCGAGGATAATATGTATTATCTCAGGGGAAGTCCTTGGCTGAAGGGAAGTTATCAGCTAAGGGGAAGTCTTTAGAGGTCTTGGGTTCAGGGGAAGTTTTATAGAAAACCCGTAATCTATATTAGGGTTTTTGGTTAAAATTATGTTAATTTGAATCAACTGAACAGATGATAATTACCTTCTAACCCAAAGACCAGTCATCAAATGTCTGGTGGAGTATATTTTTTCAAATGTGTGTCAGACAGGTTGATGATAGAAAGATGTTGCTACTGCTCAAGTTAAAGAACCAGCCGGACAAGACTTCCATCTGAATAAGCAACTGTTTAGGGGAAGTTGTTGGTGTCTTTACAAGTTTTCAAAAGCTTCAAAAGGTTTTTAAAGAAAATGCTCACAAGTATAGGGGAAGCTGAAGATTTCAAGTCAAATCTTTGAAAAAGAAAATGATACAGAGAGCAGTCAGAGATCATGAAGTTTGAAGATCAACAATCAAGTTCTCCAAAGTTAGGAGGTTTTCAAAATTTACCCTCTAATTTTTGGAGATTCAAGACAGTTACCGAAGATTCAACAATAACCAGTTCTTTCAAAAGAAGCAAGTCATTGAGAATCCTCCATCTCATTAACTTGTTCATTTCAAGAAGTTCGAGCTGATGCTGATCAAGAGGAAGTCCCAAGTGCCCGTTATGAAACCCAATGAAGATTTCTGCGGAAAGAATCTTCATCAGCATCTTTGCCAGCCAGTCAAGAAGAAGATTTTCAAAGATCGAAGACATTTAATATCACAAGCCCTAGGGGAAGATTGTAGAGGCTAGATTATGAGGCTTGTAATATTAAATAGTTTGGGCTGGGCTTAGTGGGTTTCATTAGATTAGTAGGCTAGTTTTATTATTATGTTTAGGCTAGTTTACTATTGGATATGGGCATGGGCTTGGGTTTATGATTAGGGTTTAAGAGCCCAATAGTAAACTCATGGGATGGCTATATAAACCCCATGAGTTTACTATTCAAAGGGGCTTGAGTTTACGATTTTAGAGAGAGAGAAGAGGGTTTACGATTCTGTATTTGTACCCGACAAGTTTACTTGTGTGCAAAGTGGAAGTGTTTTATTGTTTAATCATCGTATTCTTCGTGTTTCTTCTCCTCTCTATCTTGAATCAATCATAAACGAGGATTCCGCACTCGTTTGTGATTAGATATCGTGTGTTTGGTTAGATTTCGGACCTACAATATCAATAGGACGTCTGCTATTATAAGTGAGATTTTACATCAACCTGAGTTCTCCAACTCTTATGACAATCTGATTCGTGTCACACCGACTCAAGGTATACGGAACAAAGGTTGCGGCACCGACAAGCGTTTGATCGGGCATGGTGAAAAAGCTATTGAAAACTACAAGAAGGGGCCAAGATTATGCAAAAAGTGCAATACTTATGTTTATAACCACGATTCGCGTAATTGTGATAAAGCTCGAGGGGCTGCTGCTGCTACTGCCGGTGTTTCTACGAGTACTACTGATGTGACGGCTGCTTCTGCTGAACAGCCACCCGTCCAGCGTGATGGTCCGTCTTCGGTACCTCGCCCATCTATCCCACGACCTGTCCGCAACGTTAGACGTTCATCAAGGCTATCTGATAAGTCACCAACTACATGAGTTACAAGCGACCGACAAATAATATAATTTGACTGTCAAACGAATAAGTGTTGCTTTATTTGGTGATATGTTTGTTATTATGTTTCAAACATGGTTTGTTATTACAACTTTCATGCACATGTGCATTAATCTTTTACTTGGCAACATTAATGTTATTCTCCACGAATTTGATATGTCCAATACTAACAACTATTTTTTAAATGTTCCTGCAAAAATGTCAATGTACAGTTGCATTAATATGACATCCAAACATATGCATAATTAACCTATATGCCATTTTAACCAGTATCCAACATTTATTTCACATGTGCAATTATCTTGTACCTGACGAATTTTAATGCACCCATTCCCAACTGATACTGTCAACATTAAATTTTTTTATATTTTTTTAATGAGCACGTGTGTAATAATCTTATACTTGACAAAATTACTTGCAACCCTAACACTTTATGTCTTTCTTAGTGCCATTGTGCATTAATTACACTTTAGTATGGACCTGACTATCGGTTTAACCGAATTCAAACATTCCTGCACATGTGCAATAATATTGTACTTGGTGGATTTTAATGCGCCATTCCCAACTGATACTGTCAACATTGATTTTTTTTAAGAGCACATGTGTAATAATCTTATACTTGACAAAATTACTTCCAACCCTAACACTTTATGGCTTTCTTAATGCTCTTCTCATTAATTACACTTTAGTATGGACCTTACTATCAGTTTAACCGAATTCAAACATCCCTGCACATGTGCAACAATCTTGTGCTTGATAAAGTTATGATTTATATGTATCACTTTACCTGAGTTTTAATTTTCCTGCTCATGTGTAATAGTCTTATAATTGACACAATTAAGCGTAACCCGACATTTTAACTTTATTCTATATTATCCTGCACATGTGCAATAATATTTTACATCTTTGAATAAATTGTATCTCCTGCTACTTTTTTATCAATCGATTGTCATAGAACTGCAATTTTAGTGACTAATTGATTTCAAACCATTACAAAAGGAAAGGATATGTATATATATAGATAACCATCTGTTTACATTCATCGATATTAAGTTTTTTTCTGGTTGTTTTTCATTCGTACCATACGCATTCATAAAGCAAAAAAACAAAAAAAATGCATCAAACAAACATCATCCCGCCTTATCTGCCACCCACCTACTTGTTATCTTTCACCATGTCAGCAAAACTGACATGTTTACCTTTCTCCACCGTTTCTGCTGCTGCCTTCGTCCCACCTGCTGCTTCATTATCTTTAGATTCCATGATGTTTCTTACCACCTACAACTCTTTCTCCAAGCTGAAATACTCCTTGTCCAACCTCTTAATAAATTCAATATCTTTTAACACATCTTTATTAATTCTCCCAAATGCTTGTTTTATCTCCTTGTTCTTTGCTTCCATGTCCTTCAACACGTCTTGCAAATAAACATTCGCTTTTGATAACATGATTTTTGTGGCGTACTTCATCCTCAGGTTCTTTATCTGTGCGTTTTGCTTTATGTTGTCTTCAACGAACCCACATTCAAACTCTTTCGTTCGTGCTCTATACATCTCCATATGTCGCATTGCAAACACACCACAGTCCGTATAGTTCTTTTTTGTTGCCCATTTCAGGAGCATCTTGATTTTGCAGTTTTCATGATAGCTGCCCTTGGGTGATTTACACTTTTTAGGTAACTCGAAAAACATTTCTCTCTGTAATAATGATGTGTGTGAAAGTGTATATAAAAATACGGTCTCACACTATCAGGTTTTAAATTTATAAAAATGGTTATCCACCTAGGGACTACACACACACGTACGCAAGTATACCTGCCATGTATAGTATAGTGTTGGTAAATACCGGGTTGTCGAACCTCAAGGACACGTTTTATGCAAAACAGTTGGTCTTTAGTTAAGCCGGTTTATTTTTTTTTATTTTGAAAATATGAATTTGAAATGTGGATGGTTTTAAGAGAACAGATTGAAGATTGGGTTTGGTTAATTCAATAGTGTAAGAGGATCGCTTAGGCAATGACTCCCCCACCCAAGTTTAATCGATTGTATCGGTTTTGTGCATACGCCTTGTCGCTTATGTGAATTGGGTTCCTAAGACAAGGCGACCTAATTCCTATGGACTGGTTCACTATTAGGGTTATAGACATGCCCTAAATGGTTACTAATGGTCCATGGTGAAGTGTAGACAAGTTGGTTATGGATTTGAAGTGCCCTAGGCCAAGTCCCGAGTTAATCGGTGACTCAACTCACAGTTGGTCGAAGGGTCAGGGTATGGATGATCCTAACGGTTCTAGGGTTGTGAAGCGGTTAAGTTTCATGGATCAATTGACCCAGCAGGTCCTAGACACGACTAAGTAAGGGCAAACCCGACCTATCGGTGACTACTTGGTTTACTTGACAATGTCGAGGGTGGCTACTGACAGAGGGTAGGTAATTTGTCACTCAGTCCTAAGGGTTGGACTCCTGATTGGTGACTAAGGTTCTTACCGATCGTGACTATTGCTAGTTCACGCGTACACCGCAGATTCTGTGGCTCGGCTATACAATAGGATTCGTAATCGGTCGGTGCTCTGCAATCTAATGATGAGGGTCCCACAAGGCTAAGAAGTATCCAAGAACAATCAAGAACACAAATGTCATCAATTGAAAGAAAGAAACAAAACTATTACTTCAAACCATAATCGTATGTAAAAACTGGCACAATTACAAGATTAAACCATGGTTGGGCTCGTCTATGCCTAAACGATTCATTTAGTTTAGCCAACCATGGTGAAATACAAACAAATGTTCATCAAAGGAAAAACAAAATTCATATTAAACCAAATGCTTACAAGATTGAATTCAAACACGTTCTCGATGCTCTAAAGCTTCAAAAGCGTCACTTCAGGGCATCGGGATCACTCCAAGCATTCAAAGCTGCTTCTTGGTCGAAAATGGGATGCTCTAGATGTCTGGAATGGCTTTGTATATATAGGGGTCGAATTCTAGGGTTTTCTGAAAGTTTCCAAAAATTTCAGGTCGACTCACGGCCGTAACAGTGCCTCTCACGGCCTGGGCAGGCTGTGACGTGTCGACTGGCCCATTCTGATGTCGGTCACGGCCTGCAGGGGATTACCTGGGTGTCGGTCACGGCTTGTAGGCCGTGACAGGGGGTCTCACGGCCTAGACAGGACTGTCATAGCCATGACAGGGTCTTCATGGCTTGGCTTCAGCGCTCACAGCTTGGACAGGGTGTGACAAGGGTCCTCACGGCCTAGGCCAGGCCATGACAGGGGGTCTCACAGCCTGCAAGCCGTGAGGTTTATTAGCTTCTTGAATTTTTCCGTTTCTTTCCTCGTTTTCCGCACCAAGCTCGATTTTTTTTTTGCTAACTCATGATATTTATCAGAATTTCATATATTCTAACATTTTCAACCTGAATTCTCTAATTTCGTCCCCAAAACCCGTTATCATTTCGTGTCCAAAACCACACACATCAAACATCCCCATACTTAAACATTGCTTGTCCCCAAGCAATCATTTTTAATCTCGACACTACTACAACTCGATTTTAACCACATAGACACTTAAGTGTACATATTCTGTCCACAAGATTCACTATCAATACTAGGGTTTACATCCTCATAAGTTTAATGATTTTGAAAACTCACAAAATCTCTCAACCAAATAATGCGAACCATTTTTCTATTATTTATTTATGTTTATTTTTTTTCACTCAACTCACCAAATCACTCGACCTATGGGTGTAATATTTGAAGTGAACGCTCAGGTCAAGCATATCTAAGTGTTTCTTGGGTTTATATATACGATCGTGCCGCCGAGTTCGTTATGGGATCCGACCAAAGAATGTAGGGGGATACTCAAACGTTTGCTCACATATACGGGTGTATGAGCTACCACCCTAAACGTATATCTTGGCGTATACGTACAGCCATTTCACAATTTTCATTGTGATTTATTTATATATATATTTTTTCTTTCAATACAAGACTAATTTTTTTATGATTTTTTTTAGATATACTGGAGTTATGCAGAAAGTCCAGTATATTCGGGCAATTGACGACCCGGAGAAGATCCATATCGACTCAAGGCGATTAATTTGACACGGTCTCAACATAAACCTAAAACATGTTTTAGATATACGACATCCCTCTTAACTATGATTTTTTTTCATGTTTTTCCTAAATATATCATTTTCTTTTGTAGGCTTACCTCACAAGGGAAATCGGGTGAATGGGTTTTTGTTGGTTCACAAAACTCGATTGAGAAACTCTGATCATGTGATTTTCTATGAAAACAAAATTTTGAGGAAAACCTTTCATGCGACTTGCAGACACGATAAGGCACAAATAAATTATCTATGATTTATGTTAAAACGGTGTACTTTCGTGTCATGTGAGATTGGGAAAAATTTTTGAAATTTTTAGGGGATTTTAGACTTTTGATGCGGTGGGGAAGTTATCGCCATACTTAGAAGATTGTATTGTCCCCAATGCAGAAAAATAGGAATAAACAAAAGGGTTGGATAAAATGAACTCCCTGTTATTTTTATGGCGACCATCCACACATCAAACATTAGTATGCAAGCCCAGATTCAGCAGAATTCACAACTAAAAAAATATACAAGTAACACACAAAACCAAAATAAAGCACACAAATTTAATCTAACAGAAATTTTCCTAACAAACCCATCACGTTATCATATAAGCTCAATTATTGAGGAATTACATACATGGTTGCTAATCCGATTCCTGCAAAACAAAAATTAGCAAAAACAAAAAATTGGAAAAATTTAAAAGGAATACAAAAACGCGGATTGCCTCCCGCGAAGCGCTTAGGTTATTTAACGAGTCGTTAGCTCGACTCGACCCCCGTAACTCATTCAAGGGGCTTTTGGAGACTCAGATCCTCCACGTATCCCTCGTTAGCAGCTCCTTCAATGTATTCATTCAGCCCATGTCCGTTTACTTTGAACGGATTTCCGTCTTCCCTTTGTATCTCTACTGTCCCATACGAAAACACCTTTGTGACGGTATAGGGACTAGTCCACCTGGATCGCAATTTTCCTGGAAAAGTTTAAGACGAGAATTGTAAAGCAACACACGATCCCCGTACTTAAATTTTTTCTTAACCTTCAATTTCTGATCGTGTGTCTTAGCAGTCTTTTCCTTGTATTGCCTCGAACTCTTATAAGCTTCTTAACGTAATTCCTGCAGTTTGTTCAGCTCAAGCAATCGTTCCTCCCCTGCTTTTACCATATCGATGTTAACTGCTCGAATCGCCCAGTAGGATTTATGTTCCAGCTCGACTGGTATTGACATGACTTCCCGTAAACAAGTCTGAAGGGCGTGGTGCCGATCGGTGTCTTATAAGCGGTGCGGAAAGCCCAGAGTGCGTCATCAAGCTTTTCAGACCAGTCCTTTCTGTGGGCGCCACATGTTCGTTCTAGAATTCGTTTAATTCCCCTATTAGAAACTTCTACTTGCCCACTTGTTTGTGGGTGATAGGGTGTTGCAAGCCTGTGATTTACGCCATACTTCTTGAGTAGTTTTTCCATTTACGTGTTACAAAAATGAGTTCCCCTATCATTGATAAGGGCTTTAGGAGTACCGAAATGCGCAAAGAGTTTCTTTAGGAATTTTGTAACAACTCGTGCATCATTTGTAGGTAGAGCTTGGGCTTCTACCCATTTTGATACATAATCAACAGCAACGAGTATATACTTATTCCCATAGGAAGAAGGGAATGGGACCATGAAGTCAATGCCCCAAACGTCGAAAATTTCACATGCTTGAATAGGGTTTTGAGGCATTTCATTTCGTGATGATATATTACCGACCCTTTGACATGCATCACAACTTTTAACGAAGGCGTGAGCATCTTTGAAGATTGAGGGCCAGAAGAAACCAGAGTCTAGAACTTTTCTTGCCGTGTTATTGGCGGCATTGTGACCTCCGGTTGGTCCCTTGTGACAATGACGTATTATCTGCATAGCTTCTTCACCGAAAACGCATCTCCTAATGACTTGATCAGCTCCAATTCGATAGAGGAATGGGTCCTCCCATATGTAGTATTTCGCATCAGAGAATAGCTTTCAACGTTCTTGATACATCATCCTTTTCTTAACAATACCCCTCGCCAGATAGTTCGCGAAGTCCGCGAACCAGGGGGGTCTCTCTTTCTTCTTTTCAGGGTTCCCACGAGTAGAGATTGCGAACAGGGTTTCACCAGGAAAATTCTCATTGATCTTAGGCTCTCTATCTTGAATTTCGGGGTTTTCTAAACGAGAGAGATGATCAGCAGCGACATTCTCAGCTCCTTTCTTATCTTTGATTTCGATATCAAATTCCTGGAGTAGAAATATCCATCTAATTAAGCTCGGCTTGGCATCCTGCTTGTTAAACATATATTTGATCGCCGCATGATCAGTGAAGACGGTGGTTTTTGAAAGCACAAGATAGGAGCGAAATTTATCGAACGCGTAAATAACATCTAGAAGCTCCTTCTCGGTGGTGGTATAGTTCTCTTGGGCATCGTCAAGGGTTTTACTCGCGTAGTAAATAGGATGGAATCTTTTTTCCTTACGTTGCCCAAGGACTGCTCCAACAGCATGGTCGCTTGCGTCGCACATCAGCTCAAAGGGCCGTGACCAATCAGGGGCTGTCATTATGGGAGCATTCACCAGTTTATATTTTATCAAGTCAAATGCTTGAATGCATTCTGGCGAGAAGTTGAAAGGAGTGTCTTTTTCAAGGAGTTGGGTCATGGGGCGTGTGATTTTAGAGAAATCCTTAATGAAGCAGCGATAAAATCCCGCATGACCCAAGAAGCTACGAACGGCTTTGACATTAGAAGGGTGAGGTAGTTTGCTGATTGTTTCAATTTTCGCGCGGTCTACCTCGATTCCTACCTTAGAGATTTTATGGCCTAACACGATTCCTTCAGTGACGATGAAATGACACTTTTCCAAATTAAGCACAAGGTTTGTTTCCTCACACCGGGCCATCATTCGGTCGAGGTTATTCAAGAACGAATCAAACGAATCCCCATAGACTGAGAAGTCGTCCATGAACACCTCCATGGAGTCCTCAATCATCTCACTAAAGATCGCGACCATACATCGTTGAAAGATCGTAGGCGCATTGCAGAGCCCAAAGGGCATACGCCTATACGCGAAGGTTCCTACAGGGCATGTAATTATTGTCTTTTCTTCATCCTCCGGTGCGATGGGGATGTGAAAGTACCCCGAGAAACCATCAAGAAAACAGTAGTACTGCTTTCCCGATAACCTTTCCAACATCTGATCGATGAAGGGTAGGGGGAAGTGGTCTTTACCAGTAGCATCATTTAATTTGCGATAGTCGATGCATACTCGCAACCCAGTGACAGTGCGGGTGGGGACCAATTCATTATTTTCATTAGTGATCACAGCCATGCCACCTTTCTTAGGCACGACTTGTACAGGACTCACCCATTTGGAATCTGATATTGTGTAGATGAGCCCTGCATCCATCAGCTTGATCACTTCCTTCTTTACTACCTCCTGCGTGTTGGGGTTTAACCTACGTTGGCTTTAGGCCACATGTTTGATATCGTCCTCCATCCAGATTTTATGCGTACAGAACGCAGGGTTTATTCCCTTAATTTCTGATATCCTCCAGGCTATGGTCTGCTGGTGTTTCTTTAGAACCCCTAGAAGGTTTTGCTTTTGATCAGCCTCAAGATTGGATGCTATGATAACAGGTCGTTTCTTCTCTTCATCAAGAAAAGCATACTCCAAGTGTGACGGGAGTTGCTTTAGTTCCAACGGAGCCTCCTCAAGCACTGGCTCCTCAACTTCCTTTTTTCCCTTTAGCTTCCTCAGTGAAGCTGACTGAATTCACAATCTCCACCTCCTGATATATGTTGTTCAAGGTTTGGGAGTCCTCCTGATTCTTTCCACATGTGTTATGAACCATGGATCCAACGGTGGTCATAATGGAATCAAGGAAGTAGCATGTATCCTCTTGTCTTACGGGGTGTTTCATAGAATCATGGATATTAAATATAACCGCCTCATCTCCCTCCTTAACGTAAGTTCACCGTCGTGGACGTCTACTATAGCACGGGATGTGGCCAAGAATGGCTTGCCAAGGATTAAAGGAATGTGTTCATCTTCCTCCATATTTAATATAACGAAATCGACTAGGAAGATGAACTTGCCAACTTTTACAAGCATGTTCTCCACCATGCCCCTGGGATATTTGATGGACCTATCAGCGAGCTGAAGAGTCATTCGTGTGGGTGTAGGTTCTCCCAGGTCCAGCCTCTCGTAGACTAAATAAGGCATAAGATTGATGCTCGCCCCTGAATCGGCTAGGGCATTGCTTACCATGGTTTCACCAATTAAATAGGGAATCATGAAACTCCCTGGGTCTCGCATTTTTGCTGGAAGTTTTTGTTGAAGGACGGCTGAACACTGCTCATCTAGAGTGACTGTAGAGAGCTCTTCTAATTTCTTCTTATTGCTAAGAAGATCTTTCAGGAATTTGGCATACACTCTACAAACGGCAAATTTATATGAAGCTGTTTGAATAGAGAGAGGAATTTGCCGTGTTGATCCTCCATCTTCTCTTTTTCAAGCCTCTCAGGATAGGCTATCCCGGGCTTGTACTCCTTCAGCTTTGGCTTTTCCTTCGTGACAACAGCTTCCTCAGCTTTTGGTGTGTCTCTAGCGGCCTCTTTTGGCTCTTCTTCGTTGTAGACCTGCACCTCCTGTGTTGTCTTTCCACTCCTGGTAGTCACAGCATGGGCAAACCCTTTATTAGGTCCTTCTGTGTTTGAGGGTAGACCTCCCTTTTGCCTCTCTGAAAGGGATTGCGCAATTTTTCCCATTTGGCGTTCAAGATTCTTTTGGGACGCCAGTTGATTCTGTAGCTGCTGGTTGATGTTGGCGATGTCCTGATCATGCTTATGGAACTGGTCGTTAATTTCCCTATCCCTCTTCTTGTTGGAGGCGTACATCTCTGCAATCATCTCCTCCATTGACAGTTTTCCCTCACGCCCTTGGGGTTGTTGAGTTTTAGCAGCAAACCCCGGTGGGTTTGAGCTTCCATCTTGATTCTTGTAGCTGAACCCCTGGTGATTCCTCTAATAAGGGTTGTAGCGATCTCCATATACGCCACGTTTCCCCTGAGCTCCTACGAAGTCTACGGATTCTACGTTATTTGTACAGTTTGCAGTCGAGTGATTATCTCCGCAGATTTGACACTCTTGGGCTTCTGATTTTGGTGGCATTACTACCATGACCAGAGTGTCAAACTTCTTTGTTAATGCTTCCAATTGGGCCGCCATCATTGTATCCTGACTAACCTGGTGCACCCCTGCTCTGAGTGGAACGTTGTTGCGAATTGAGGGGTACTGATAGTCATTCAGGGCCATTTCTTCGAGCAGTCGCTCGGCTTCTTCGGCGGTCTTCTCGCCCAGGGCTCCTCCAGCAGTTATGTCCACAAGCTGACGGGTTTGTGGGCTAAGCCCATTGTAGAATGTTTGGACTTGTTGATACAGTTCCAACCCGTGGCAGGGACATTTACTTAGCAACTCTTTGAAACGCTCCCAGGTTTCAAAGAATGATTCTCCATGCTCCTGCTGATAAGCGTAGATCTTCAGACGTAATTTGGCAGTTTTGCCAGGAGGGAAGAATCGATATAGGAATTTTTCCGCAAGATCGTTCCAACTTGTGATGGAACCTGCAGATTGGGAGTCTAGCCACACCTTGGCTTTAGATCGAAGCGAGAAAGGGGACATGCATAGCTTGGCCTCATCCTTCGTCATGCCTGGGAGCTTGAACGTGTTACAAACCTCAATGAAGGCCCTAAGATGTGCGTTGGGGTCTTCATCAATCAATCCATCGAATTGGATTGAGTTTTTGATCATAGTGATTATCTGAGGTTGTATAGTGTAGGCCTCATTTGTGGCAGGTTGGGCGATACTCGGGCTCGCACCAGCCAAGGTGGGTTTGGTGTAGGAGGAGAGCGTCCTCCTTGGTGGCTGTCCTCCGTTTGCCATCCTTTGCCTCTCACGTCGGCGTCTTTGTCGAAATTCTCGTTCAGGATCGTCGAATGGGACTAGTAGCTCGGACTGAGAACTTCTTTGTGGGCACCAGCGTGTCGCAGGATTTGCTATTTTGGCTAACTAAAAACTAAAACTATCCTACAAATTGACGTGTCCCCGGCAACGGCGCCAAAAACTTGATGTGTGTGAAAGTGTATATAAAAATATGGTCTTACACTATCAGGTTTTAAATTTATAAAAATGGTTATCCACCTAGGGACTACACACACACGTACGCAAGTATACCTGTCATGTATAGTATAGTGTTGGTAAATACCGGGTTGTCGAACCTCAAGGACACGTTTTATGCAAAACAGTTGGTCTTTAGTTAAGCCGGTTTATTTTATTTTTTTTTGTATTTTGAAAATATGAATTTGAAATGTGGATGGTTTTTTTAAGAGAACAGATTGAAGATTGGGTTTGGTTAATTCAATAGTGTAAGAGGATCGCTTAGGCAATGACTCCCCCACCCAAGTTTAATCGATTGTATCGGTTTTGTGCATACGCCTTGTCGCTTATGTGAATTGGGTTCCCAAGACAAGGCGACCTAATTCCTATGGACTGGTTCACTATTAGGGTTATAGACAGGCCCTAAATGGTTACTAATGGTCCATAGTGAAGTGTGGACAAGTTGGTTATGGATTTGAAGTGCCCTAGGCCAAGTCCCGAGTTATCGGTGACTCAACTCACAACTGGTCGAAGGGTCAGGGTATGGATGATCCTAACGGTTCTAGGGTTGTGAAGCGGTTAAGTTTCATGGATCAATTTACCCAGCAGGTCCTAGACACGACTAAGTAAGGGCAGACCCGACCTATCGGTGACTACTTGGTTTACTTGACAATGTCGATGGTGGCTACTGATAGAGGGTAGGTAATTTTTCACTCAGCCCTAAGGGTTGGACTCCTGATTGGTGACTAGGGTTCTTAACGATCGTGACTATTGCTAGTTCACGCGTACGCCGCAGATTCTGTAGCTCGGCTATACAATAGGATTCGTAATCGGTCGGTGCTCTGCAACCTAATGATGAGGGTCCCACAAGGCTAAGAAGTATCCAAGAACAATCAAGAACACAAATGTCATCAATTGAAACAAAGAACCAAAACTATTACTTCAAACCATAATTGTATGTAAAAACCGACACACTTACAAGATTAAACCATGGTTGGGCTCGTCTATGCCTAAACAATTCAATTGGTTTAGCCAACCATGGTGAAATACAAACAAATGTTCATCAAAGGAAAAACAAAATTCATACTAAACCAAATGCTTACAAGATTGAATTCAAACACGTTCTCGATGCTCTAAAGCTTCAAAATCGTCACTTCAGGGCATCGGGATCACTCCAAGCCTTCAAAGCTGCTTCCTGGTCGAAAATGGGATGCTCTAGACGTCTGGAATGGCTTGGTATATATAGGGGTCGAATTCTAGGGTTTTCTGAAATTCCAAAAATTTCAGGTCGACTCACGGCCGTGACAATGCCTCTCAAGGCCTGGGTAGGCCGTGACGTGTCGACTGGCCCATTCTGATGTCGGTCACGGCCTGCAGGGGGTTACCTGGGTGTCGGTCACGGCTTGTAGGTCGTGACAGGGGCTCTCACGGCCTAGACAGGACTGTCATGGCCATGACAGGGTCTTCATGGCTTAGCTTCAGCGCTCACAGCTTGGACAGGGTGTGACAAGGGTCCTCACGGCCTAGGCCAGGCCATGACAGGGGGTCTCACAACCTACAAGCTGTGAGGTTTATCAGCTTCTTGAATTTTTCTGTTTCTTTCCTCGTTTTCCGCACCAAGCTCGATTTTTCTTGCAAACTCATGATATTTATCAGAATTTCATATATTTTAAAATTTTCAACCTGAATTCTCTAATTTCGTCCCCAAAACCCGTTATCATTTTGTGTCCAAAACCACACACATCAAATAATACAACATATTTTAGTATTCATTATTCATTAAACCATCAATTGTATCAGCTGTGATAAAATGCATGTGTGTATTGTATATTTTTCCACAATCGAAAATTATTACACATCTGCAATAATCGTAATAGTTACACTATTTGTGTCAGTACTGAAGTTTTATACACACTTTGATATACTGCACATGTGCAACTATATTGACAACCAATTGTTTTATGCAACTGAATATTATTGCACATGTGCAATAATCTGATCAGTTCCACTTTTTGTGTCAGTACTGAAGTTTTAATCAAATTTTAATGTGAACACTTACCACTTTGTATGGATTTCCGTTTGTTGCAAACCTCTTTGTATCAACCACTAATCGGTGATTCTTTGATGTCCATGTTGTCTATCAATGTTATCCCGGGGATGTCCATATCAAAACACATGAGATAGAAGTGACTGCTCTCCAACATCGGAACAACAACCGTGTCAAACGATCTAAGGTCCATCAGATCCGTATTCTTTTCTAGCACCACCAAGAGGTTTTTTATGAACACTTGCAGCCTTGTTTCGGTTGTTGTATTTGTGTTGAACATCCATTCGACCTGTGCATTGTAAATAAATATTATTTTATTTAACACTGCTACACATGTGTAATAATTATTAAAACACTTCCTACATGCATGTCTATGTATTTTCTTTATTTATTTTTAAACTTACTATTGTTGTTGCGTAACAAAACAACCGTTTAGGCTTATTATCTGTTGATGTCCTCTCCTCAAAATTCAGTACCGCTGCCCAACAGTTAACTACGTTCGCAAAAACATCTTTCCCGGGCCTTAAGCTTGCCAACATAAATGCTTTAGTTTCCACCAATGATCCAGCTCCTGCTTTAATTGCGAATACATCCTTTCTGCTTGTAATACATTATACAAATAACCATTATTTGTAACAACTAAGGTAAAATACATGTGTATTATAGATTTTGTGACAGTTCAATATTATTGCACATGTGCAATAATTTTTAAAATTCCCATTATTTGAATCAGCGTGTATTTTTAATCAAATTTTGAGATTACTACACATGTGCATCTATATTTTACTCTATTTTTTGTAATTTAACATTATTGCACATGTGTAATAATATTATCAGTTGCACTTTTTTTTTGTCAGTAATAAAGATTTCATTGTTTTTTTTAAAGAATAGTGCACATGTGCACGTATATCTATAACAGGATGATAATATTAAAAATATTAATATGTATCATGATACTTATGCGAACGACACCTCAACTTCAGCCTTTTCTTCTTCTATCATTCTTTTTTTCTCTAACTCATCCTCATCCTTTTCTGATTTTTTAAAATCAGTTTCGCCCTTGCTTTTTTTTTCATTCCTTTCAACTAATTTTTTCTGAGTCTCTGTGAAAGTCATCAAATACTGCCATGCCACCCGTTCCTGATGCTCCATTGCTCTGTTTATGTCTACTGGCTTCCATTCTGACCTCTCAACTCCCAACTCAGCTTTCGCAACTCCTTTTCCCGCATTCGATTTAAACTTTTCTGTCTTTTTGTCAGACTCCCCCATCTCCATGTTTTCCTTACCAACACCATCTTTATCGGCCTCAGTTGCATTTTCATGCTCTTCTTGAATTGTGTTACCCACGCTCTGTTTGTACAGTGCGGTTATGTGACAACTGCCAAACTCCCAATTTAACGCCGTTAACTTTTCTTGTTAGTTCCGTTAGCAAACCCGTAATCTATTATTTAAATGTTTATATATTTATTTATATTTAAATTATTAATTAATTTTAGTAATTTATTTCGTGACTTTAGGTATTTCTTGAAAAATTGCGTTTTGTGAGAAACCAGGTTTCGTACGCAATTTGAGTTTTATGTGTGTAAATGATAATTAGACTTTTCCCAACTAAATATTACATGTTAAATAAGTTATTAACACTAGGAAATATTTCTAGTATTCTATTTACCAAGTTTTGGGGTTAAAACTCACTTTTTACTTGTTTTGGAACATTTGGGTATGAAATAGAAATGGAGGGACCAAAAGTGTAATTTTTACAAACACAAAATGCAGTCATTTCCCCTCCTCCCCCTCATTCACGACTTCTTTCTTCTCTCCTTCCTTTCTCACGGCTCAACACACACATACACCCACTCTTGAGATTTCTTAAAATCAAGCATCAAATAAGCAAGATTTTGGGTGTTTAAGCTTATTCAAGCATCAAGAAGACTGGGTAAAAGCTCCATCTCCATCTCATCTTCTTCAATCCACCATTTTCTTCTCAACTTGTAAGCCCTAGATCCTCACAACTCGAAATTGGTGGAATGCATGTGTTAGACTAGTGTTTATGTGCAATTTGGTGTGTTGAAATGCTCATGAAACATGTTTTATGCTAGGTTATGAAATCTTGTGATTTGGGGGTGTTAATGAGTTGAAATAGGGGCTGTGATTTGGGGTAAAAATCTGCTATGAAAGGCTCTTGTTGATAGCTTGTGTAGTTGAACATGAATATTAGGTGTATGTGGATTATATGCAAGTTTTATGTCTTGATCTTGTTATGAACATCATATGGATGCTATGAGGTCTGTAAAACTTAGGTGAAATGTTGTTTATGGTATTACAAATCTCTACTAAAATTTTGAAGATCAAAAAGTTAACCAAAACTTTGAAGCTCAACTTTTATAAAATTCTCGTTTTTTGGACAGATTCTGTCCAGTTTTTGGGTCAACTTGCACAAGTCATAACTTGCTCAATTTTTTTTATCGAAATCAGTTGATTCTTTTTTCGTAGTAAAGTTCCATGTCTTAGCTTTAACTGGACTACTCGCACGCGTTCTAAAACCTCCGTTTGGTCACCCAAAAGGCTGCTGCAAGTTAGACGTGCAGGGCTGTATTTTTCAGTGAAAAGTAGACTTTGCATTTTGGTTGGACATGATTATTGTGTTTTAATGAAGGGATTATTGAATGGAAATGATGTTTATATATTAAAACTAAGATCTGAAAGTTTTGATAAACAAAATTTAAGTTTTGATCAAGTTATGCAATTATTAAGCCTACTTTGACTATTTGGTAAAAAGCTTATTTTGTCAACTTCCGACGCGCGTAAATTTCTCAATACTTAACTTTTTGAGTTGATTCTTTTTGCAACATTCCCTAAATGTTGAATAGTTTGTGCCTGCAAAATTTTAGGAGTTAACTCTAAGAAATGAGTAAATTAGGCGTGCCACTAAATGTGTGTTCTATGTTTGACTTTCAAGGCTTGTATGTATGCGTTTTGACTTGGGATGTGAATCTATGTTTTTCTCCTAGATTAGGAATTGTGTGTAAGTGTTGTGACTTAGATGAATGTATGAAACATGATTGAGTGTGATAAGCTATATTGCGTCCTAGTGACAACTTCTAATTTGGTTAGACCGTATTCACCCAATAGGTCGATTCTAACCCAACCGTAAAGTCAAGTGCCGCGTACCAGTGCACCCTAAGGTGAGTTTCACTACTTCTTTTAGTTGCATCCGGTAAGGGATGGCAATTCTATGACAAAGGTATTTTGTTCGCTTTCATGAATATCCGTTAAATATCACATGTTTCACTGAATTGCTTTTAATATCAAAAGTCCTTTCTTCTCGGGCCGTTAATATAGAATAGCAAGGTAATGTTGAGTAGTACTACTAGGGATTGACACCCCCGCTCAGCGGTGCGTAGGATGCACCCTCCCGACTGGCGGTCGGACTGAGAACAATATTAGCCTAGGACTACCGTGATCGGGAAAGACACGGGGAAGGCAAATCACACAGGCTAAACCTGTGATTCATAGTCAGCTTCGATCGCGAACAATTAGGTGAACATAAGCATAGGTTAGCTACCTATCGTATATGGGTATTACTTGTAAAATTTACGAATTGGTCTTTCGTTATTCGTATGCATTTTTGGTCTACATAGGTAAGTGTAGACTGCCTTTGTGAACTCACCAGCTTTTGCTGACACTTGATTGTTGAATGCTTTTCAGGTTGCTTGGAGGATCATGGATGGCATGGGCGTTGGCAATACCTGTCTTTTGTAAAACCTTTTGGGAATTGTATTTCAAATACCTTAGTAATTACTTTTGCTAAACTGCAACCTTATAAACTTTTAATGCTTCCGCTGAATTGCAAATGTAAACTCTGATTTATTAAATGTAATACACGACTGGTTTATCCTTCAACTATGGATTGGTTGTAACTAAAGACTTGGATCCTGGTCTGGATCACACCCCACACGGTTATACTCCGTTAGTGGAAATTGGGGGTGTGACAGATTGGTATCAGAGCCCTTGGTTATAGCGAACCAGAACATTTTAAAAGTAAAATTTCTTAACTGTAACTGTTTTTTAAAGCTTTGGTTACAACGTATTCCCAAAAGTATTGCCCCGCGTGCCGAAGATGATCCTCACTTAGAATTTCTTGCTTTGTGTCGGTATAGAGATTGGATTTTGGTTAAGAACTTTTTCTTTCACGAGACTTAGAAATTTTGGAGATTTTTGAGTTAGAAAATTTCCTAAGTACAAAGTTAGCGAACTTGCATTTTACTCTTAGCGAACTTGACCTTTGGCATAGCGTACTACATTTCCTCCTTAGCGAACTTGAACAAGTCTTAGCAGACTTCCATGTTGCTTTAGCGGACTTAAACTATTCCTAGCGAACTTCTGGCTAGCGAAGTTCAGTAGACCTTAGCGAACTTCACATGTTCTTAGCGAATTTGATTCCTTCTTAGCGAACTTGATTAGTTCTTAGCGAACTTGATTAGTTCTTAGCGAACTTGAGACCTTCATAGCGAACTACATTCTATTTGTAACGAACTGGAATTGATCTTAGCGAACTGACTTTGTTGTTAGCGAACTGGAATTGTTCATAGCGAACTTTTAGTTGTTCCTAGCGAACTTGTGCTTAGCGGACTTGAGCACTTCTTAGCGAACTTGAATGATACTTAGCGGACTTGATCATTCTTCTTAGCGAACTTGGCTTCTTTTTTTAGCGAACTTGGATTGTGCTTAGTGAACTTGTGCTTAGCGAACTTGGAATGTGTTTAGCGAACTTAAGTTGTTCTTAGCTAACCTCAGCAGATCTTAGCGGATTTAATTTGTGCTTAGCGAACTTAAACAGTTCTTAGCGAACTTCAAGGGGACACTTGGAAAAATTTACAAAGTTTGGTGTGGCGATTGTTGTACCATGTTTTGGAATGCACATGCTCTATGTGTAGTGTATACAAGACCCTCGAGAACCCTATTTCACCATCTTTTTACTTGGCTACTTCAGCAAAACTTTAATGATTAATCATAAGTGCTTATAGTTCTGTACTAGCTTCATAATTAGGGTAAGACCCATTGTTTAGGATCCTGACATCTTTATGGACTTGTTTGAACCCTTAACGACAATGGTTGTCCTTAACAACCTTGTTTATACCTAACAGTCTTATCGTACGGTCTTGTAGTGTAATGTGCTTTACAGCTTTGTTTAACGACCTTGGTAAGTTTACTCTTTACGATCTAGTTCATGACAGTCTAGACTCTAAGGCAATAATCCAACATATCTTAAGCTAAATGCTCATACCCTTTTTATAGCATAAATAGGAACTGTTATAGATCCTACTTGGGGTAAGTCACCCACTAACACAATTTGAGAGTGAACCCATTGAAATGCGTTAGTAAGAACGCTGTTTAGCCTTGTGTAGGGCAGCGCTGTATAGAACCAGATAGTTACTAATGGGATGTTTTGTTACCCTAAAATGTTGACACCATTTTTTCTTGGTCGTTTTGGACCTTGCATTTTAATTGCATAGTTCTTGTGTGATAATTCAACATGGATGTGACATTTATAACCTGCATGGAATTGGGTATGTGATGACTAAGATTATTTATTATACTAATCTCTCTCTCTCTCTCTATATATATATATATATATGTGTGTGTGTGTGTGTGTGTGTGTATGTATAATGGATTCATGATCGAGTCGGGCAATGACTACTCTATATCTCTAAGCTAAGTTGGGGGCGTTGAAGCATGCCCTACCCAACCCCTGCTGAACCACTTTCTTATCAAATCGTACCAACGGTAAATTTTAAATTGAATAAGTTGTTTATTCTCAAAACATGTCTCCTTGGCAAATCCTGGTCAATTAACTTTGAGTTAGTGACCACATCCTTAACACTCACCCCATGGAAACCATGTACTACCTCACTAAATCTGGTAGCTAAAGTAAGAGGAACCAGCGTGACCAGACAAGGTAAATTACCGTTACGGGTGCACACGTAAATGTAATTTGCAGTGTATGGAAGCCTTGGGAAATTTTGCTCGGCGACCCGCTGGATACGACCTTTCATTTAAAAAAAAACCTTATAACATCGATTTTCACATATGAGGGACTCAACCGTATGGTTAAGGTCATCTATCAATGTTCATTCCACTATCACACCTGCTCTTATCTCTTCTAAATATGACTTCCAACCTATCAACTCCTTTATAACGCTTGTGCAAATGATAATCCCGGTAAGACACCGTATTACTCATGTGACGTTAACCGCCATAATCATTCTTCAAGATCTCACAATTGTGCAACGACCCCATAAACGCTAACCTGATGAAAACCCAGACATCTTGAATGTACAATTACACCTCAATCATTGGAACCAATCTTTCGGCGGAGAAATCTTGTGAAGTTTTCCTCCTTTGTCTAGTAACCCGTGGTATGTCTGTTGTAACATCCCGGTTTTTAAATCGGGTATATTGTTACGTAACATGTTAAACTAAGTAACGAGGGACGTTAAACCCCCAATTCTTGTTATGAATAATAGTTATGTAAAACCTTAGGGTCTAATGAGTATATTTATGTTTTAGTTAAAAAAACTAAAACAAGGTTCTAAGTGGAGGGGCCTAAATTGTAATAACTTAAAAGTGAAATAAATAAAATAGAAAAGAAAAGGAGAGGAGGTCGTGGATTGCGACCTGGAGAACGACATCTCCTCCTCCTTCATGCCCTAGCTCGAAAATTTGCTCAATTGGAGGGGAAGGCTGCGATTTTGGTGATAGGAAACCATGAATTGGAAGCTTAGAACCTTCTTTATCTATTAGAGACTTTGGTCAAGTAAGTAGCCCCAACTCTATGCATGTATAAGTCTCAAATCCATGGCAAATTATGAGGATTAAGGCTGCGATTTTTCGTCTAATGTGTTATATAATGATTATGTGGTGTTTTAGACTCAAGAATGCTAGAATTGGTGACCAAAACACCAAGTTTTGGTGGGGTGAACCATGGGTTACGAATTTTGGCCCTGGAGGCTAAGATTTGGGGGTTCCATGTTGTTAGTTATTGAAATTGTATGTGTTGGTTCACTCGTACTAGTTAATTGATGCATGCAAATGAGAAACATAGTTGTAAAACCTTGTTGTGCAAATTATGGGAATTAAACCTAAGTCAAAGTAGGTTGAATTTATCATATTATCTAGATGCACACCAAGTGCTCGATTAAATGCTTGAATGATTATTGTGTTAGTTAACTAGTGTAAATTGATGCTAAATGCGAAGTCGTGATATGGATTATTGACACTAGAGGCTAATTGTAGTATTATGAACTACTAGAAGCCACGAAGTAAGAATGTGTACAAGTTGTGAAGTTCATGTTTGTATCATGTGTTAAATGAAATTTTATAAAACTATGAAAAGAGGAAAAGCTAGTCATGGGGTTGTTTTGTAAGTGTCATATAAGATCCCTCGTATGTCCGTTTAGGGTGTATTATATACGATTGGAAAGCTTGTTTTTAATACTACATTTTGTATTTGAACACCAGAAACTGAATATGTTATATAATGGGTCAAAATGACCCGTTAATATGGTCACTCAATTTTCCGGCATGCTGTTTGGGAAAAAATAATGGTTGCTGTCCTGTTTTTAGAAAATTGTATAAAATAAACCGTAACTCCGAAAAATGTGTATCTTATATGCTTGGAAAGCCCTATGAGTCTACTATAATTCATATTTGAACATGAAAGGCTGAATAAAATTATTCAATGGTAAAAAATGTCGATTTCTGCAGAAACACAGTAAAATGCTGCACAAAAATAAGAAGTTTTTATAACCCGTTAAAGTTGGATATGTCAACGTAGATGATTAAAACATGAATGGCCAGTTATAATCGATTTTTTGCATATAGTTGGGTGTATTAGAAGCATCTGAGGTGCATGGAAATAACTTATACAAATATTATGCACATGTATATTAAGCATGGTGGAATTTTAGAAAGTCAAAACAAAACCATGAATTTAACATGAATTGTGAATAGGGCAAATTGTATTGAAACGGGGTTAATGATATGTGGCTAAATTAGTCATAATATGGACTAATATTGCGTTTATAATGACCCTCGACAAGCTAGGTTGTAGGCTTGGATGCGAGCGGGTCAAACGGATAAAGAGGCATGATGGAAGTTATAAATGCCAAGATGCTTTGAGGTAAACGAAGTAAAGGTTAAACTACCCAAGGAACATAAGCTCAAGCTCACGAGGTAAAATCTATGCTATGTTACATATTTTGTTAATGACTCATATTTGCATTAATGATATAGAATGCATGACTTTTATGAAATGTGATAAACTTTCCCTACGAGGCAAGTTGTTGAAATGCGTATAATTACAAAGTAAAATAATTAGAGTTAAGCTCTAAGTAGTAAAAGAGTCAAAGAACAATACATAATTAAATGGTTCATAAGAACCATGTCCATAAGAATGTATGATATTAGCGGTAAATGAATCGTAGGATTCATGCTAATGGATTAAACGGGTCGAATGATTCTAAAGGATTCATCATAATGAGTCAAAGAATATAACTTACTAATCGATTCATAGGGGCCATAAAAAAAAGGCCAAATGAGTAATTGATTGATAATGGTTGTAAGAACCAAATGCATGTGTAACATTATTTATGTTACATGAAGTAGATAAGTAAATGTGTATTTACAATTTAATAAAATAAACTATGAATTGTGTAAATGGGTGACGAATGGTTCTAGGAACCGTGAAGCCCAAAGCCAAGAGGTTCTCCAATGATAAACTTGACCATATAAAATATTCGGATGGATCAAAGAACGAATGAAAGTTACAATGGCTATAATGGGCTTATAGAGTCTATGCCAAGTAACAAGAGAAAAGGGAATCATAAAATGGTTATAGAACCATAGATTCCAATGCTTATATGTGGTCGAGTTAGGCATTGGGGTAAACCAAGGGCAAGGACCCGTCTTAACGGGTCAAATAAGAAACAAAGGTCGTTTAGTTAATAACTAAAACGATTATGTAAGGGAATAATTTGTGCCTTGTGTATTAATTCACCTATTGGCGGATTATTTTGAAGGCCTATGTGATAGAATAGGTGAAAATTAGATGGGTTATGGGTATATTAGATCAGTGGGCCATTTTAGACATGTTCGGGCTCAATTTAAAAGAGTTTAGAGGGAGTTTAGTGGGTCTTAGGGTTCAAATACGGGAATTAGGAGTTATTTTAGGTAGGGAGGTTAACTTGTTTTCCAAGTTGGTCATCTCCTATAAGTAGGACTCCTAATAATCGATTTAGGGTTGTTGGTTGTTACTGGTTGCGAGTTCCTAAAAGTGTAACCGAAACATTTCTAGGTTCGGACTTGGTGTTTTGATCATCTAATCGAAGTGTTCTTTCACGAATACAATCGGTTTGTGATTTCCTAGTATTATACTTTGCTTTTCGATTATTATTCTCGTTTGTTTCTCGAATCATCACTAATCACCGGATTTCGCACGGTGATTATTGACTTAGATATCGCGTGAGGGTTTGAGTGATCTTTACAATTGGTATCAGAGCCAAGAAACGCAAGTTTCGAGGCTCTCGCGATATCGGATTCAGGTTTTAGGTAACTAACGGTTTAAGTGTTTTTGTAATATTTTCGCATTAGCACGTTTCGGAAGTACTTTTTGCAGGTTTCAAGTCGAGATAGAAGTGTTCATGACTGAAAATGCGTGAGCATCGGATCGTCTACTCGATCTAGCTAATCGGACATCGAAACGTAAATAACCGATTGTTTTATTGATCAAACGAGAACAATTACAACCAGTAAATCACTGAGAATTGACACAGAGAAACACACTCAGAAACACACACTTAAGATTTGCTCACACGCTCAGAACCCTAAAACACAAAGACCAAACTACTATATATACACGACTGGCCGAACTTCCACCGAACTCCAGGTTCGGCCGGTCCGAACTTCAGGTTCGGACCTAGTTCGGCCAACCCTATATTGGCTTGAACTTGGCCTTCATTCGATACTTCACACGACGCACATTTCAGGTATCAACAAACTCCCCCTCGTCGTGTGCAGTATCTCTTCTCATTTCTTCTCAACATCATCAAAAATGTATCTTCAATCAAGCTCCCCCTCAAGTAAAGAACCCGTTTATCCAATGAAATGAATCTTCGAACAAACTCCTCCTCAACTCAATCGTAGCTTGACCTTGAATACTTGATGATATCTAGTATATCTCTGGTCTTTATCAACAGCTTCAGAAGACTTGAAGTTGTGATAGCTTGCACAACAGCATCCTGCATTAATACTTAAATAATCTTGGCGCAAAACATCTCTTTGAGACTCCAAGATATGATTTTGAAAATTGATTTTTATATCACGTGTTGATCAGATCAAAAATAAAGCAGAAACAAAATCTTTTTGGCTTTTTGAAAGTTTATATTAAAACACACCAAAAATCTTTTTGTACTTTTCTTGATATGTAATGAAATCGTAATACAGAATCAGACACTATTTTTGGTAGGAGAAAGATCACTATATGGGATCATATTGATCATAACGCACTGAACTACACTTCAATTTCAATTAATTGAAGCACACAAGTCATGTCGATTGCTGGTATAATTTGTCCATCTTAAGCTCAGACAGAATCATACTCATAACATCTGGATATGTTAAGATATTAATTAGATTTGCTTTGACCAGTGTACCCCACACTATCAGACATATTCAGACAATTTCTGTTTGTCTTTCTTTTTCTTTTGTGTGATTGCATTTGTGAACTTTAACTGAATCTTGTCACTTGATGTAGCCGATTTTTCATTATCAGCAGAAAATGAACCAGAAACAAACTTTGGTGCTGGAGGAATCTCAGATTTCAAGACCTTTTTCTTGTTCTTCTTGCTTTTCTTCTTCTTCACAATCTTTGTTTCTACAGAAGTCGAATATGAAATCTTTGAATAATCAAAATCATCAACCGGTTCCTTCACTTCTTTAACAGCTTCTTTGATACGAGCAGGGGGTGATGCAGTTTTATCAAACATTCTTTCAAAATTTGCATCATTTGCCAAAAAGCTTGTGAAAACCTGAGAATTAGAAACATTGTTGAGCAATCGTTTTGCATCAAGAACTTGAATTTTGAGATCAGAAATTTGTTGTTGAGCCTCTGCAAATTCCTTTTCTTTAGTAATCAAGCGCTTGGCAAATTTATGAGTTTCAAACTTTTGGAAGCGAAGATTGTCAAGACCTTCATGTAGCTCCTTCTTCAGTTTATCCTCATTTCTCTTTTGAATGTCCAGATTTGTAATTTGAACCTTGTTAACCCTAATCAACTCCCTCTTATCATCTAATAATTTCTCCATATCAACTTGATATGCTTTGATTTTAGCATCAGATGCTTCAATACTCTTAGTAAGCAAATCAAGCTTAATCTTGGATTTATCAAATAAATTCTGAAAATCATTTGCAGCATCTTCTGCATCTTCCTTCCATTTCTTCACTTCTTTGACTAACTCACCTTTTTCTTCACAAATTTCAGCTTTCGAAATTTCAACATTCTTCTTTTCTTGCTTCAATACTTCTAAAACTTTATTCAACATTGTGATTTCATTAGTCAAATCCTCATTCTTCAAAAACAAATCCTTTTCACATTCTTTAGAAATCTTCAATTCAGATTTAACCACCTCATACTCTTCAGTCAATTGTTGAACTTTATTCATCAACAAAGCATTTTCTTTCATCAAACTCTCCAAATTTTCAGCAGATGCATACGAACTTGGTATTGAACTCGTATCTGAACTAGTATCTGAACCATAATCTTCTTGTAAATCATGGGTAACTATAAAGGCTGAGGAATCATACCCAAATTTTTGACCCCAATCATATACACCATCATTTTGAGCAACCAAAGCAGTGGTCTTGCCTGTATTACTAGTAGATGGTTGAGTAAAACCAGGCTTTGATGATTGTGAAACATTAGCTTTCTGTTGGCATTCTTTGGCAAAATGTCCAAGTTGTTGACATTTAAAGCACTTGAGTTTTGACTTGTCAAACCCCAATTTGTCACCAGAAATACTCCTTCCATGCTTCTTAAAAAATCTTTTAGATCTTTGACACAACATAGCATATTGCCACGAAACATCCAATTCAGTCAATTGATCATCATCAAGAGCATCAAGATCCTCACTGGTTAACTTTGCATCAGCAACATTCTTGAGAATTAGACCAAAAGATGATGAAATCAATGCAGAAATCATTTTGGCACAATCATCGGTTGATTCTGTTGAAAAATCATTTTGATTTGAAAAATTTAGAATAGTGAAATGGCAGCCCCTTGAAGAATCGTTATCAGAATTTCCTGAAGCTCCAGCTAGAAAAGCAACACTTGGTGCTGTATTCTGATTTGGCTTAGTCTTTGCACTCATGCTTGCACTATTTTCACCATGATACAACTCAGGATGTTGCAAGGTAGCAGTTGACTTCTTTGAATTTAACATTTCCATTTCTCGAGCATGAAGCTTTCCAGTAAGCTCATGAAATGTCAATGTTGAGTATTCTTTATCATGAGTGATAAGCAAAACATAATTTTCCCATTTGTCTGGTAATGCTTCCATAATCTTTTCCTTTAACTCTTCATCAGTTTTCTCAATTCCCACAATCTTCAATTCACTAATCAGATGAGATAACCTTGAGACAAGAGCTGTTATATTTTCATTCTCATAATGCTGGAAATTATCAAATTCCTTACTCAAAACCTTCTTTCGACTTTTCTTATACTGATCATTTCCTTCACACCTTGCTGATAAAGCATCCCATAATTGCTTTGACTTCTTACACGTGCTGAATTGATGTAACAGTTCAGTAGGTAAAGCCATGGTAAGATAACCATAAGCTTTTTGTTCAAGTTCATAACTTTTTCTTTCAGCAACATCAAAATCTTCAATTTCTTTAGACTCTCCATCTTCTTTTGGTTTTTCATACAATTTTCTAATTGGAATCCATAAGTCAATATTATTTGTGCTGATATACGCTGAAAATCGTTTCTTCCAATTCTGATAATCTTCTAGTTTCAACAATTTGGGAACTTTCTGACTTGTTCCGATTTCATTGTCATAATTCATCATGGTCTGCATAGCACTTTGCATTGAGGCAAAAGCTTGAAATTCCGTCATCGATGAAAATCTGAACAATTCTGCCCTCCGAACTTGCTCCGAACTTAGTTTGCCGTCCGAACTCACACCGAACTTAGTCCGAACCTAAAACAAAATCCGAACGAGCTCCGAACCTTGTCCGAATCAATTACCAGCTCCGAACTTACACCGAACTATCTCCGAGCCTTCACCGAAAGAACTCCGAATCAATATAGACTCCGATCTACCTCCGAACCTCAAATCTCACCAAACCAGACCGATACACCACCGAACTCTCGCCGAACTCTCTCCGAGTCACCGCCGAACCTCAAGTTCGGAGCGGTTACTCCGAGCTTGCCCAGTAACCTCCGAACCTCGAAGACATTTTTCGAAAACTTGTGAAAACAGACTGATTTTGACAAAACTTGATATGGTAGACCAGAAAAGTCGATAGGAAACGATTTAGGAACAATTTTGACACAAAACACACTTCAAAAATAATAGAAAACACGTAATGAACCTCGAGAAACTTCAAAAACGCAAAAAAAACCGAGAATAGCAACCACAGATCAGTAGAGTGAACCAGAAAGCTCTGATACCACTTGAAAATGCGTGAGCATCGGATCGTCTACTCGATCTAGCTAATCGGACATCGAAACGTAAATAACCGATTGTTTTATTGATCAAACGAGAACAATTACAACCAGTAAATCACTGAGAATTGACACAGAGAAACACACTCAGAAACACACACTTAAGATTTGCTCACACGCTCAGAACCCTAAAACACAAAGACCAAACTACTATATATACACGACTGGCCGAACTTCCACCGAACTCCAGGTTCGGCCGGTCCGAACTTCAGGTTCGGACCTAGTTCGGCCAACCCTATATTGGCTTGAACTTGGCCTTCATTCGATACTTCACACGACGCACATTTCAGGTATCAACAATGACCCATTACTTGTGAATCTGTGACTTTTCGAGCCAATAGAAGACTTTTCGATCAGCCTGTCTAATCGAAAACCCTTTTCTGTCGCGTTCCTGTGATCGAGAAAGACCCCTTGAGTCTTTTCGATCAGTTGTCTCCAGTCGGAAAGTCCTTTTTTGAGGCTTTTCGATCAGCCAACCAGCTTTTCGATCAGCCAACCAACTTTTCGATCAGATACTGTGGCTAGTCCCTGTTCACTCTGATCGAAAGCATACTTTTCGATCAGTCATAGGCTTTTCCATCGAGCCAAAACTCTGCCCGATCAAAAAGTCCACTTTTCGATCAAAAAGTCCACTTTTCGATCAAAAAGTCCTCTTTTCGATCAAAAAGTCCAAGTTTCGATCAAAAAGTCCACTTTTCGATCAGGTCCGTTTCGATCAGAAAGTCCCTTCGTGACTTTTCAATCAGCTTCTCGATGCGATCGGAAAGTCCCCTCTGAGACTTTTCGATCCACCCTTACTTTTCAATCGAGAAGTGTATTTTTCGACCAATATCTTGTCCGATCAAAAAGTACTTTTCGACCAGATTCTTCCGACCGAAAACCCCTTTTGACCCATCCTCTCTTTGATCGAAAACCCACTTTCCGATCGCAAACCCACTTTTCGGTCCAAATCAGTTTTAAGTTTTTGACACTATTCTAGTGATTTTGCCGCTTTTATAGGGATTGCACTAGAAGAGGATTCAAAGAAAATCACGCCTCTACTTCAACAAGGTACCACCGAAGCCAATACAGGTAAGAAAGAGGTATGCACTTGCTCTAGCTCTCACTGTTAAGATGTATACAATTCTTATAAAGATTTTGTAAGCAAATTTCACTATGAATCCCTAAATTGTGAATGTGCCAATAGAGAGCAAATAATTTTAAAGATATGGCTAGAGTAAATAGGGAAAAGTATGAAGCTGCTAAGTTAGATGTCACAAATCTTGACAATCAACTGAGTGACACTAGAGTTTTGCTGAGAGTTACTAATACAAAAGTTGAAGAACTAACAAAAGAGGTAGAAGAATTAAGAGATCAACTTGCTAAATCTCAAAGTAAATTAGACTCTAATAATAAGATTCAATCAAAAATGCTGGAAGCAAGGTCTCTTTTCTATAACTCTGATGTTAGGATGAAGTATGTTCAACAGAATTCAGGTCTGGTTTTTGGGGATGACAACAAAGATGAAACTTCATCTCACACTGTGATATGCCATATATGCATGAGATGATTTCTGAACATGAACCATCAAAGGGAACAATAGATTCTTTAGCTGACATTGACAAAAGACTTTCGAAATGTCCTATTAAAATTACTGCTCCTGTTTCTAACCCTACTACTTCTTGTGCAGATACAGAAAACAAAGAGGCAGGTTCAAAGGGGAAAAGTGTTGGCATTGAGGGTCAACGTTTCCTGACTTTAAAACTGAAATTTTTGCGTCAAATAAGTCTGAGTCTGAATTAAGCTTTGCTAAGTCTGACGTTTTTGAAAAAACTTCTGTTTGTGGTGCTTTTAATTTCGGTATTTGTGATCCTAAACTTTCCAAACCTTTGAGGAAAGTCAGGATTTTGAGAAAGGGTAAGGGACCACAGGTTGCTGGTCCTAAGCCTACTGATGCCAATTTGGTTGGTTTGAATAATTGTTTGAATATGTGTGCTAATGTTTGTGATAATACTAGTAATATGCAGAATGTGCACGAGGCCAGACCACATGACTTTATCGTTTATCCCATATCCTGAGGTAAATTCTGTGTATGACTAATTTGTGCCAGTACAGCGGGAGTATGTGTTAACAACTAGGCCCAATGGCAAAGTTATGTGGATCCACAAAAATTCCAAACCATCTTGGGTATCCACAGGGAAGAAATATTCCCAAGCTCCTGCATACCCAAAGAAACAGTCCTGCCACGTGTGTGGGAATCCTGGACATGTGGCAAGAAATTGTTTATATAGGCCATATGAACCTCACTACCCTAAAAATCATTTGCAAAACTACCAAGGGCAATCATATGGTGGCACAAACCACAAACCTGACCATAGAAAGGGAAATTCTCAGCCAAAGGTACCTACAGGCTCAAAAGTATCTAAAGTGACCAAAGAGTCTGCACCTTCACACCCTAAGGTGCAGAGACATGTACCTTCACAACCAAAGGTACTTAAGGTGACCAAAAAGCCTGCACCTTCAATCCCCAAGGTGCAGAAGTCTGTACCCCTGCAACCAAAGGTACAGAAAGTTGACAAAAAGCCTAAGTCACCTCGACAACCAACCAAAACTGATTTCAAAGGTCATAAATTGAATAATTCTGTTAACAAATCTGGTGTTGCTTTAAAACCTATTTGGGTTCCCAAACATGATGGTCTTTCAGAAAATAATCAAGAGAGGTGGAATGTGAAAAAGGTGGTAAATCAGTGTTACCTACCTAAAGGGGTGTATAAAAAACACTCCAAACAATTTGATGATGTTATAGATAAAAAATCAAACGTCTATCAAATTCCACCAAAAAGGGTTCAGGGTAAATAGAAAGAGAACCATCAGCCCACGAATGTCATTTCCAATGATGGTCATATGAATTCTAATGAACTTACAAAGCCCACTCCATTGCCCAACAAAAGCAAGAAACCCAAAACAAAGGTTCCCACAACCCCAATTCCCGATTTTACAAAGGGGATGTGCTTAAAAGAAATTTATTTCACCGACTCTTCAGGTACACCCAGAACCACAATGGCCTGGGTTTTAATGGCTAACTAATCTCTCACAGTGTGAAGGAACAGTCAAGGAGGATTTCCATTAACTTATTTGTTTTTGAAAGTGATTGTTCCAGGCACAGGGAAGGAGGCATCTCTTCACTTCATGACATGCTGATTTTTAAGGGGAGTATGTTCTCCTTGTGAGAGGTAAATCTGAAAAGATCAGCAGAAAAGGTAACATTGTCTGAATTGTTTGTTTCTTGGCTAATTTGATTTGAAATATGGTTGTGCATGAAAGAAAACCCTGTTCTGAAAAATTTTCAAAAAAAAAAAACAATTTGAAGGTTAGCTTGGCCAGTTTTTGTAGACATTTAGTGATGTGTCAGTGTGCGTTTAAAAAAAATGTGTGTTGATATTAATAATCAAAAAGCAAGGGGAATAATAGAAAAGATGAAAGATGAAATTGTTGACCCCTCAAAATTGTGCCTTTAAATTTTTAATCTTTTGTTTGTTTGTTTGAGAAGAAGGGAAATAAACTTCTGTTTTTAAAGATGGCTGACACGCGTAAGGCAGATGTGAAAGACATGATCCATGGTGATATGCTGGTAGGCTCGGCTCTTAAATCTGAAAAGGTATGCGTTACACATTTAAAGATAACGTATGGCAGTTTGTTGGGTAACAACACTTAGGTTAATTGCATTTCTATTTGACTGCATGTTCAAGTTCCCGATACACACGCTTGTCTCCAAGAGTGTGAAATTAAGCTCAAAAAGTCGGTGTCCCCTCTGCTTTGCGTGAGCAATGACCTGGGAATGCTTCGCGTGTATGTAAGGCTCTCCTCTGCTTAGCGTGAGCAATGACCTGGAGTTGTTCATACATACGTGCTTCTAGATCATCAATAAAATAAAACTACATAAAAAATAAAAAAAATAATAAAAAAATAATATACACCCAAAAGATGCCAAAGAGCACATCAAAAGAGACCCTCAAGAGTCCAAAACCCTCAGCCTTTGTCACTGATGAGAGCATTATTAAAAATGTTTCAAAAATTCAGTTGACTTTGTATATTATACCCAAAAATCTATCTGATCTATTCTTTCTTTTCTCAACCAAGTCTCGAGCTCAGTTTCAAACTTCTGGTTCAGGTTGTGAAAATATGTGGTAGGGAATTTATATGCTTGATAGTGTGCAATAACATGTACCTAGGATTTGTTGAAACCCTCTTGCTGTTCATAATTAATGCACCTTAAAAGATAATAAAGTGACAAACAGCCTGATAAAGAAAAGGGTTAGAGTTTAAAGTGGATCAGTATATTGGCAATCACCTGAACGTATTCGAGTAACAGAAGCTGAAAAGGGTTCCTTGGTCAGATTCATACGGTTTTTGATCCCATAGAAACCTTCTCGTTTAGTAATTTGGTTTGTTTGTTTTTATTTTTATTTTTCCTTTTGTGTTGTCTAAAGTTTTTATTGTTTATTTTTCAACCATGGCCAGGTTAATTTAAATGGTTTATTAAGTTTTTATGGGTTTTATGCAAGAAGGTATCACCCCTCCTGAATCTCAGGGGGAGATAATGTGAATAGTCCTCGGGTTCAGGGGAAGTAGTTAAAGGAAACTCGTAACCTATGTTAGGGTTTTTGGTTAAATAAGGCTAACCCGATAACCAGTCATCATTGCCTGGTTAGTGTTTGTTCCATGTTGTGCATGACAGGTTAAATGAGATGTCATGGAGAAGAAAGTCAAGGACTCAGTTGGCAAAAGCTCTGATGCTGCTTCTGATGATGTTGAAGAACCAGCCGGAAAAAGGACTTACCCTATGTTCAGGGGAAGTTTGTTGGTTCAAGAAAAGCTTCCAAAGATTTGAGAAGATACCGTTCATGAGTTGAGGGGAAGCTAATTGCAGATAGTTCAAGAGTTACAATTAAGTGTGACAAGATAGAGGTTTTCAAAATTTATCCTCTGAATTTCAAAGTCAAGTCAAGACAGTTACCATTCATTCAGCAAGGATTCAATAGTTTTCAAGTAGGAGCAAGTATTTGAGAATCCTCCTCTCATTACTTGTTCATCCTTAGAAGTTCGAGCTGATGTTGTTTGAGAAATCACTCCCTAAAGTCATTTGCTGTTGCCCAATGAAGATTGCTATAGAAAAGAATCTTCACAAACCCATGCTCAAGCCAAGGAGAAGACTGCAAGTCTGAAGATTGAAAGTAGAAGACATTTAATAGCACAAGCCAATGGGGAAGATTGTAAGGGAATAATTTGTGGCTTGTGTATTAAATCACCTATTGGCGGATTATTTTGAAGGCCAATGTGATAGAATAGGTGAAAATTAGATGGGTTATGGGTATATTAGGTCACTGGGCCATTTTAGACATGTTTGGGCTCAATTTAAAAGAGTTTAGAGGGAGTTTAGTGGGCCTTAGGGTTCAAATACGGGAATTAGGAGTTATTTTAGGTAGGGAGGTTAACTTGTTTTCCAAGTTGGTCATCTCCTATAAATAGGACTCCTAGTAATCGATTTAGGGTTGTTGGTTGTTACTGGTTGCGAGTTCTAAGGGTGTAACCGAAACCTTTCTAGGTTCGGACTTGGTGTTTTGATCATCTAATCGAAGTGTTCTTTCACGTATACAATCGATTTGTGATTTCCTAGTATTATACTTTGCTTTTCGATTATTATTCTCGTTTGTTTCTCGAATCATCACTAATCACCAGATTCCGCACGGTGATTATTGACTTAGATATCGCGTGAGGGTTTGAGTGATCTTTACAAATTAGATGAACTAATGGCAAGTAGAGTGAAATTTGTATGAACTTTGTCAAAAACTTAGCGTGTGGGAAATGTGTAAAGCTAGACTCATAACGGAAGCATAAAACTAACTATGGGTATACATACAAATGCTTTGATGTTATATTGCTTGCATTATGTTTCTAGTAGTAAACCATATGCGATGGGTAAATCCTGGAAGGTAACCTTGAAGTTGCCACAAAGAACCACTAAGTGGGCCAAACGGGTCGGGAGAATCCGAGATTAGTTATCAAAATGTAAACCATGGCCAAGGTATGTAAATGCATAGTCTTTATGCTTAAAAATGTGTTTTTGGGACATTCTAATGGCAGTAACGAAGTTGCCACAAAGAACCTCTAAGTGGGTTAAACGGGTCGGGAGAATCCGGGATTAGTTATCAAAATGTAAACCATGGCCAAGGTATGTAAATGCATAGTCTTTATGCTTAAAAATGTGTTTTTGGGACATTCTAATTGCAGAAATTAAGTTCCAACAATTCTTGTGCAAAATTGGTAAAACAGGGGAGATAGCCAAAATTTGGCTAAGTATAGAACAGGCCAGATTTCGGCCAAATCCCTGGAAATTGGTCTCCAAGCGTATCGTTTGGAGATTGTCACTTTATAGGCGATACGCCTACTAGTCCAAGCGTATCGCCTAGAAAGTGGGTGATTCTAGGCGATACGCCTGGAAACCTTATCCGACCTTACTTGTTGTTTTCCGTTAATTATGACTTACATATCTGTTTATGCACTAGAAACTCACTATTGAAAGTGAGTACGTGCAGGTAAAGGAAAAGCTTAACGGATGCTCATCGATGCTACGAAGGACCAATCACGTGAAGACAAATGACCCGTTCCGCAATTTTGTTTTATAGAACATGTAAATGTTGTTTAACAACTTATGGATGTCAATTACTACCTAAGGGTATATCTTGTAAAAAAAATGAAGCCTACGTGTTGGATTTAGGGTTGATAACTATGTATTTTAAACGAAAATTTCCCGGGACCAATTTGAACGTTAATAACCGTTATGTTTTGGCTTCAAATTGAACATGGGTGTTACATCTGTACGAGTCAAAATTTGTTGTTAACATTCGCGTCATGATCTCACACACTTTATACCTCACTACTAATACAATTTCACCCAATGGAGTGATGTAAACTTCCTGAATATGTACGATCTGTTTTGTCTCCAACACTCGAATCATCTGTGAATTCAACTAACAGTGAACCTTTTCTCTTACTATCTCTCGTGACTTGGATGGTCTTCCATCCTTGATCCATTGCGGCTAGTTAACCTCTCTGATAACACTACCTTGTACCTTACCGTCGGCGCTCCTGCACGATAAACATTGACAACATACAACAGGCATCAGTATGCTGGGAAAGTTTCCACAACATCCACATCGAGGCAACAGACAAATTGCAAATACATTGATACCCATTGTCCTCACTCCTTCTTCTCTAGAAAAATTTCATTGGTAACCCCTGCTTCATAACCAATGGCGACTGATCGAATGATTGACCCGAACTTTTGAGAACACACGTAAGGAAGTAGATCAACTTTTGATCAGACGAAGACACGTTTGAATCAATCGTATATGCGACGAGCTACCCAAGGATCACTGAAAGTGACCCAAGTACCCGATATTTTTTTTACATCTTGTATGCAACGCGACCTTTAGATACGCAGTAGGCCTCGCGAAACCTTGGCTATAGTTCGTATTTACACTCATGAAAAGCTAAATATTCTTTTGAAGTCGTCAACGCTAAGTATTTCGGGAACCCACTCTTACTTCACGTTCGCACCTTTACTTACTCTTGAGGACCGATGTAAACCGATGTTCTTACACGATATGTATTCTACTTGATAGTGCAACCGTTTACACACTTGCATTGACATCGGTTGACTCAAATCATTATTCTCCAAATCCGCATCCATTATACTGAATGACTTTCTTTGAAACGCGCAGTTGCAACTACCCTACACTAGCTACCCCGCTCTTCATCCTGAATCTGTATTCCCGTACTTGATATTATTCATGTTTCTATAGAGAACCATTCGAACATTTGAACGCCACCCTTATTTTGAATCTTTACCTGAGAGTAATACGTAACAATATATCCCATATTGGCAAACCTCATCTTAAACCTAAACGTGAAAGACCACCTTATCCTTCGAATCCACTTAAGGAACTCAATTAGTATTGATGTTCGTGTTGCATACGCTAAACTCTTGATAGTCCTCACCATGGGTGAAGACCCCACCGAAAACATGGAAAAGTCTTTTACCACAAGATCCAAATTGTTCACATGCTGCATAATTTCAGATTTTTCACTCCCATTCAACTCAAAAGTATTGGGGAAAAACATAAGATACACCATTTTAAATATATTATTTAACAAGATTTTTCAAATAGCCATAAATGGCAAGGTAACTGCTACACCCTCAACACGCTGGTGGTGTGATGGGTTAGCTGCGGTACACCCTATACATAAGCACTATCGGTACATGGAAGGTGGGATCAGTGCTGAACCACATATTTACCTTGAAGTCATAAACAAAAACCTTATTTTGTGAAACTTCATCTAATGGGACAGTGCCCACAATAAAGCAAAATTTATGTTACTTCCATTGTAATTTCACATGTCCATCATGCATATTTTTCACTAGAAGGGACATACATAGTTTAATCAAGTAAAATTTATTGTTTTCCAACTCTCTAGATTGAGAGGAAACCTCCTGTTATAAATTTCTTATTAAGGGTCAAATATAGGTTATGACCCAGATGAACAACAACGTTTTAACAACTCAAATTTTGCATTACAAAAGACGAATTACATGTTCTTTCTGAGCAACCATGTGACTATTTCAAGACTCTTATCGACTTTTACTTGTCCAAGATACATGCTCGTCTTGGTTCACCGTCGGAATTAGTGAAATATTTCAAATTGGTCCTCCAGTTATTGCATTCCTGACTTTTCGAAAGTAGTTGAGCAAACTACCGCAATCGCATCGAATTTGTGAACCGGAGCGACTAGCTATGAGCTTACTATTAGCTCTAGGATACATCGTAACGTTATTTCCCCATACGATTTTGTAAACTGTGTGGATCACCCTCTATACGCTCATGCGAATCGTTCATTCGATACTGTTTAATCATATACCGTCCATCACTCTCCGTGGAACGGACAACTTAGATTCTCTCATATTGATGCTTTCACGGCCAGACCTTGTAACTGTTAACACTAAAGCAAATTTCGAGACGAAATTTCCTTTCAACTTGGGGATGATGTGACAAACGAAAATTTCTTATTCTTATTCTCCTTCATCTCGTTCAATTGGCCTGAACACCTTGAGCACTACGTTAATTTTCGGGACGAAAATTCTTTCAACTTGGGGATGCTGTGACAATATACCAAACTCCCAATTTAACAACGTTAACTTTTCTCGTTAGTTCCGTTAGCAAACACGTAGTCTATTATTTAAATGTTTATATATTTATTTATATTTAAATTATTAATTAATTTTAGTAATTTATTTTGTGACTTTAGGTATTTCTTGAAAAATTGCATTCGTGAGAAACAGGGTTTCGTACGCAATTTGAGTTTTATGTGTGTAAATGATAATTATACTTTTACCGACTAAATTTTACATTCTAAATAAGTTATTAACACTAGGAAATATTTCTAGTATTCTATTTACCAAGTTTTGGGGTTAATACTCACTTTTTACTTGTTTTAGGACATTTGGGTATGAAATGGAAATGGAGGGACCAAAAGTGTAATTTTTACAAACACAAAATGCAGTCATTTCCCCTCCTCCCCCTCATTCATGACTTCTTTCTTCTCCCCTTCCTTTCTCACGGCTCAACACACACATACACCCACTCTTGAGATTTCTTGAAATCAAGCATCAAATAAGCAAGATTTTGGGTGTTTAAGCTCATTCAAGCATCAAGAAGACTGGGGAAAAGCTCCATCTCCATCTCATCTTCTTCAATCCGCTATTTTCTTCTCAACTTGTAAGCCCTAGATCCTCACAACTCGAAATTGGTGGAATGCATGTGTTAGACTAGTGTTTATGTGCAATTTGGTGTGTTGAAATGCTCATAAAACATGTTTTATGCTAGGTTATGAAATCTTATGATTTTGGGGTGTTAATGAGTTGAAATAGGGGCTGTGATTTGGGGTAAAAATCTGCTATGAAAGGCTCTTGTTGATAGCTTGTGTAGTTGAACATGAATTTTAGGTGTATGTGGATTATATGCAAGTTTCATGTCTTGATCTTGTTATGAACATCATATGGATGCTATGAGGTCTGTAAAACTTAGGTGAAATGTTGTTTATGGTATTACAAAACTCTACTAAGCAAGATTTTGGGTGTTTAAGCTCATTCAAGCATCAAGAAGACTGGGGAAAAGCTCCATCTCCATCTCATCTTCTTCAATCCGCTATTTTCTTCTCAACTTGTAAGCCCTAGATCCTCACAACTCGAAATTGGTGGAACGCATGTGTTAGACTAGTGTTTATGTGCAATTTGGTGTGTTGAAATGCTCATAAAACATGTTTTATGCTAGGTTATGAAATCTTATGATTTTGGGGTGTTAATGAGTTGAAATAGGGGCTGTGATTTGGGGTAAAAATCTGCTATAAAAGGCTCTTGTTGATAGCTTGTGTAGTTGAACATGAATTTTAGGTGTATGTGGATTATATGCAAGTTTCGTGTGTTGATCTTGTTATGAACATCATATGGATGCTATGAGGTCTGTAAAACTTAGGTGAAATGTTGTTTATGGTATTACAAAACTCTACTAAAAGTTTGAAGATCAAAATGTTAAACAAAACTTTGAAGCTCAACTTTTATAAAATTCCTTTTTTTTGGACAGATTCTGTCTAGTTTTTGGGTCAACTTGCAAAAGTCATAACTTGCTCAATTTTTATCTAAATCAGTTGATTTTTTTCCGTAGTAAAGTTCTATGTCTTAGCTTTAACTGGGCTACTCGCACATGTTCTAAAACCTCCGTTTGGCCACCCAAAGGCTACTGCAAGTTAGGAGTGCATGGCAGTATTTTTTTAGTGAAAAGTAGACTTTGCATTTTGGTTGGACATGATTATTGTGTTTTAATGAAGGTATTATTGAATGGAATGATGTTTATATATTAAACTAAGATCTGGAAGTTTTGATAAACAATATCTAAGTTTTGATCAAGTTATGCAATTATTAAGCCTACTTTGACTATTTGGTAAAAAGCTTATTTTGTCAACTTCCAACGCACGTAACTTTCTCAATACTTAACTTTTTGTGTTGATTCTTTTTTCAACATTCCCTAAATTTTTAATAGTTTGTTCCTGCAAAATTTTAAGAGTTAACTCCAAGAAATGAGTAAATTAGGCGTGCCACTAAATGTGTGTTCTATGTTTGACTTTCAAGGCTTGTATGCGTTTTGACTTGGGATGTGAATCTATGTTTTTCTCCTAGATTAGGACTTGTGTGTAAGTATTGTGACTTAGATGAATGTATGAAACATGATTGAGTGTGATAAGCTATATTGCGTCCTAGTGACAACTTCTAATTTGGTTAGACCGTATTCACCCAATAGGTCGATTCTAACCCAACCGTAAAGTCAAGTGCCGCGTACCAGTGCACCCTAAGGTGAGTTTCACTACTTCTTTTAGTTGCATCCGGTAAGGGATGGCAATTCTATGACAAAGGTATTTTGTTCGCTTTCATGAATATCCGTTAAATATCACATGTTTCACTGAATTGCTTTTAATATCAAAAGTCATTACTTCTCGGGCCGTTAATATAGAATAGCAAGGTAATATTGAGTAGTAGTACTAGGGATTGACACCCCCGCTCAGCGGTGCGTAGGATGCACCCTCCCGACTGGTAGTCGGACTGAGAACAATATTAGACTAGGACTACCGTGATCGGGAAAGACACGGGGAAGGCAAATCACACAGGCTAAACCTGTGATGCATAGTCAGCTTCGATCGCGAACAATTAGGTGAACATAAGCATAGGTTAGCTACCTATCGATATGGGTATTACTTGTAAAATTTACGAATTGGTCTTTCGTTATTCGTATGCATTTTTGGTCTACATAGGTAAGTGTAGACTACCTTTGTGAACTCACCAGCTTTTGCTGACACTTGATTGTTGAATGCTTTTCAGGTTGCTTGGAGGATCATGGATGGCACGGGCGTTGGCAATACCTGTCTTTTGTAAAACCTTTTGGGAATTGTATTTCAAATACCTTAGTAATTACTTTTGCTAAACTACAACCTTATAAACTTTTAATGCTTCCGCTGAATTGCAAATGTAAACTCTGATTTATTAAAGGTAATACATGACTTGTTTATCCTTTAACTATGGCTTGGTTCTAACTAAAGACTTGGATCCTGGTCTGGATCACACCCCACATGGTTATACCCCGTTAGTAGAAATTGGGGGTGAGACAGGTTAACTCATCTTTGATATTAATTGTTGTTTTCTTCCCCTCTATGTTCGACTCTTGCGAGCTTTGTGAGCTTGGCATCCCAAGATCAAATGGTGGTCTGAAATCAAATGATGGTAACGTCTTGTCTACCATCTTTTCAGCCTTCTTCTTATCTCCCGCTATTTTGTTTATTAGGTCATCTAGCCCCTTTTCTCATTCTTTTGGGTCTTTTTCTACATGTTCTTCCTGCGGCACCTTTTTCAGTTTATTTTCCAATTGTCTTGGTTCCCTCTGAATATCACCATGCACCTTTACTTTCTTTTCTGTTCTATTTTCCACTTTTTTTTGTTTCTTTGGGGCCCTTCATGAAAACCTTAGTCCCACATCCTTTTCTTTTTCATTTTGTCCACTTTCTACCCCTTCTGTGCTCTTTTCTGCATGTTATGTGGTCTTTTGTTCCTCTTCCCTTTCTTCTTCTCTGTCATCTTCTCCATGTTTTTTTTTCTTTCGGTTCATCATCTAGGTCTTGATTGTCTTCTTGATTCTCGATGTCCACAGCCTCCTTATAATGCGACCTGTATTGTTCTATGTAACCCTTCACCTCCTTGTTTCCGTGAAACTTTGCCCATGCTTCTGATAATGCCTTCTCATTTCTTTCTTTTGTTGCTCAATTGTCGTGAAAAATACGGCCAGCTCTTTAGTATGTTCCTGTTTTACAAACATTAGATGTTAGTATTTTGGCAAAATTTATTTATGATGCACATGTGCATTAATGTTAACTTCTATACTACACATGTGCATTAATTATATTTACATACATGTATTGCATTGTGAAATATATATCTGGCCATAATTCAATATTAATTCACATGTGCATAGATGTAGTTGTAATTACAGTTTTTAAATTAATGCACATTTGTAATAATGTTGTGTCATTTTTATTATATTCGTGATCACGTTTCAATAGTACTGCACACGTGCGACAACCTTAACAGTGCCGAAAATATTACATATGGTGCCATTTTTTTTATTACACACGTGCAATAATCATGTTTAAGTGTATAATAATATAAATATACCTGCAGACTCGTAATTTCTGTTTGATCTTTCTTCCTTTTGTCCTTTTTTTCCTTTTTTGTTTTTCCATCCCCATCGCTATTCACATCACTGTTTGTCTCCTTTAGTATCAACATACGTACACCTTTCTGTTCCTAGCCCGAACCCCCATTAGCTATATCATATTTCTCCCTGATCTTCAACATGTCTCCAGTCCAGAACTTTAATGGGCTCATGTTACGTTCCACATTTATTCCCTCGCATGTCATGTTGTCTACATATGCGAGTTGCATGTTGTTACAAGAGCTAACATGTCAGATTATTATTTTTTATAGTAAAGTATTAATAGTCTAGTAATAGCGTTTAAAACACGTACCGTAAGTACCAACAACGGACTCGTGAATCTTATATTAGATACACACCTCATCCAATTTTCTTTGCATCTTTTTAATGCTCCAATGATATATTTGTTCCAGTTTATACCATCTAAATTTGTGTCATTTTTAATATTTGGCAAGTAATCGAGCTTCATATACTCACTGGTACCTACTTCTTCCATCACACTTATAAACACCGATATGAAATCGAGTTTGAACATCGTCCTAGCCTCTTCACTATGATCTATCTTCTCTACAGCTTGAACCCTTGTGATGCAACCATTCGGGTATCGTGCTTTCCATTCTTTACCAATTGGGTAGAGTTTTTTCTTTGTTGTTGGTTCTATGTCAAATCCTTGATTTTGCGGTCCAAATAATTATGAGATCCTTTCATGGTCGACCTTGGTCTTTATTGTTCCGAGGTCAATTTACAAAGTTGTTGGATTGAACTTATCCACTACAAAATGCCCTAACTTTCCGGGTATCCCGTCCACCCTTAATTTTAGGATACGCCCCATTCCCATTTGTCTCGCAGCTGCCCTCTGGTTTTCTTTTAGTTTAGTGACTGCTTTGAACAATTGGTGTGGTGCTGACCGCGTTCTCAATGAAAACCAACCATCATCATGTTTTACTTCAATCTCCTTCCCAATTTTTTCTTTAGCGTTGCCTTTTCGTCCACCCATCCTACTTTTTGCTTTTTTACCTTTCTGTAGTTTTTTATCTGCATGGCATATAGTGATTTAATACAAGTAATACATTTATAATATGTGTAAAAAAATTGTACGTGTATCTCAACATATTGTAAGTTTTTTATCTTTATTGCACGTGTGTAATAATAAATTGTTATCATTATTGCACATGTGCAATTATGCCAGTAAACATTACATTATGTCATAACAACCTCATTTTATACTATTTTGAATTAACATACCTTCAGGGCTTTCCTCAATTGGCTCTATCTCCGGATCATAGGCTACCACCTTTCTACTACTTCTCCTCAGCTTGTTACCCGGCTCATTCTCTACTAATTGTATATCCATCGTCGCAGCTTTAGTATCTGTGTTAACCCATTATTTGTATTAGTCATGTAGTTTTAGTTGCATTTTAAGATTATTGCACATGTGCATCTATATTTACAGACCCATTATTTTTGTCATTTATGTGCAATAATATTAACAGTTCCACTTTTTGCGTCATTACTGTGTTTTTTTTATCACAGTTTATGATTAATGTACATGTGCAATAATCTTATCATGTGTATTGTTATTTGTTGTTATAAATATTTTTTATTGCACATGTGTAATTTTTTATTGTTCTTACGTGATTTCTTTCTTTTTCTAGTTTCTCGTCCCGTTCCTTCTTTCAAGGCATTTATATCCGTCCGCACTTTCATCCTCACTTCAAGCTTGTAAGTTGTAACAATTAATGATATACGTTTAGTTTTAATAATGAATTTTTTTTATTTTATACGTTAGTGACTTAATCCATAGATTATCTTCTTTTTCCTTTTCGGTGTCCTCATCGGATGTGCTATCTGTTTTTTCTTCAGATGATGGAACACTGTTGTCTTTGTCGGTACCTCCTTCTTCATTATTATCGTTGCCTTCTTCGTCATCTTCTTCATCATCTTCTTCATCATCATAATTGCCTTCTTCGTCATCTTCTTCATCATCACCATTGTTGTTTTCCCCATTGTCTTCTTCATTTTCTTCTCTACCTTCCTCATTTTCTTCTCCTATGTCTTCTTGATCTCCACTTTCATCTTCTGCTTCATTGTTTTCGTCGTGCTCACCATCTTCTTCTAAGGCGCTTTCAAACTGTTCAACATCCGATATTTTACCATCTCCTGCTGCTTCATTATTTACTTTCCCTTTTTCAACCTTTTTCTCTGTTGCCTTTTTATCATTTTCTTTGTTGTATACGACCTTTAGACGTTTTACTGTCATTTTTTGTGTGATGAACATGTTAGAATGTATACTTGTTCTCATTTTTTAATTGCACGGGTTGAGTGTAATTACATAACATTACCTGGTTTTTTGTTTCTTCTTCTTCGCTGTCATTTACAACATCTGGGTTTGATGGATCGTTTGTGTATTTTCTATCAAAATGAGAAGCGATCCGTGAGCTCTTCCTTCCTGGATAGAAAGAAGAAAAAAAAACAGAATTATTAAATATGTTGATTTTCAAAGGTCAAATTGTTTGTGTTGGTTTTAGAATATATCCTCACTTTGTTGTGGCTCCATTTGCACCTGAATGAAACACAAAGCCAAATAAGTATTAATAAAAGTTGTTTGATATTGTTGTTTTCGCTTAAAGTGCACGTGTGTGGGTTATTTTTTTTCACTTTTTAAATTATTGCACATGTGCAATTGTTCATGCTGTTACTTTAATTCTATGATTTAATTTAAAAATGCACATGTGTAATATAGATTTTATTACATTTTAAAGATTAATACACATGTGCACTTATCTTATTTGTAACAAGTAACATAAAATGCACATGTGTAATACAATTTTGATAGTATTTTAAAATTAATTCACATGAGCAATTATAATAACAGTATTATTATTTTTTACCAGTAAAGCATTTGTAGTCACAATTAAAATTTAAAGCTCATGTGCAATAACATCCATGATAGGATTTTCTATAACATCTAATGTGATTATTGCACATGTGCAGTACAAGTTTTGACATAATTCAGTATTATTGCACATGTGCAATAATCATAACATTACCAATATTGTTTGTACTATCTAACGTTATTATTGCACATGTGTAATACATATTTGTCATAATTCGTTATTATTGCACATGTGCAGTAATCATAACATTATCAACTTTTGTACCAGTAAAGTTAAAATGCGCATGTGTGATGTATATTACATCTCTTATCAAGATTATTACACATGTTCACTTATTTTAACATCAACGTTTTGTGTATCAGTTAGGTTAAAATGTATATTTTTACAGTATTTCGTCGTAACGAGTGTTGTGCACCTAGTCGATCATGTGAATACCGATTATAACATAACAGTAGCGATTTCACGTGTTTTTAGGTTTTTTTTATGTAAACTGTGTGCGAATGCTATTTTTTTTTTGTGTGAAATAGGTAAAAAATTGTAACGATTCTTACTTTTTGATGTTAATAGTTCCTTCGATTGCTGTTTAGTTCCTTCGATTGCTTCCTTTCTTCGTTCGATTGACGGTTTTTCGACCGTTTCCCTATCGTTTTTCAGAGAACATAATTGATGGTGTGAGTTAGGGTTTTTTGATCGCGTTTGAATGTTATGTCGATATAATTTTTCGTAATTCCATTTTTTGCCCCACCGCGCTTTTTTAATTAAATGAGATACATATTAACAGGCATGGTCTTGTTTTTATGTTTTCGCAATAAGGCTTGTTTTCACATGATCCCTACCCTATATATATATATATATATATATATATATATATATATATATAGTGAAAAGTTCATTGTAGACACCCCCATAAGTGTAGACAGGTAGACACCCTTTTTCACCATTAGATCTCTAGATCTAATGGTTGTGATTAATTTTCTTTTTTCTTTTTTTCTTTTTTCTCATTAATTAGAAACTTTCACATGTGAAAAAGAGTTATTTCACATGCGAAAGTGTCTACAATGAACCTCACCCTATATATATATATATATATATATATATATATATATATATATATGGTGAGTTTCATTGCAAACCCCTTAAAAAGTGTAGACCACTATATTGTTCTATAAAACTCACTAAAAGTTATAAACTCATTACAGTTGAGTTTGGTTTTTTTTTATGCGATAAGTTTTTAAAAATAAAAAAGAAAACCTAGAAAGTTGTTAGAGACGTTGAAATATATTTGTTATTAGAAAAAGTTATTTTGTTTTATAAAACTCACTAAAAATTATAAAACTCATCGCTGAGTTTTAAAACTCACTATTATGTTTAAAACTCACTACAACTTATGTTATAGAAAACTCATTGAAAATTATAAAACTCACTCTTAAGTTTAAAACTCACTCTTGTGTTTAACACTCGTTGTTTTAAAAACTCAGTGCAGTTTTAATAATTCGACGTTCAATAAAACTCACTGAAAATTATAATTTCAAATTAAGAAAAGGAAAAATGGATTTTAATAATACAAGTTTTACCTAATTGGCCAATAATAATACGAGTTTCAAAATTTCCTCACAATAATACCAGTTTTATATGTATTGGATTATAATGATACACCGTTAGTTTTCTACTAACGGTGTTAGTATGTTGCATACGTGGCGGATGACGTGGACTCTTTTCTCTCCTACGTGGCAACAGACAAACACCGCCACGTATGCAAATTGACTAACACCGTTAGTTGAAAACTAACGGTGTATCATTATAATCCAATACATATAAAACTGGTATTATTGTGAGGAAATTTTAAAACTCGTATTATTATTGGCCAATTAGGTAAAACTTGTATTATTAAAATCCATTTTTCCTTAAGAAAATAAAAAATAAAAAAAACTAAAAACATTAGAATTAAACCCTAAAATAAAATATAAAGATAGAAATATGACAAAATAAAAAAAATACAAAATTCAACAGCAATGAGTTTTATAATTTGTAGTGAGTTTTATAGAACAATATAGGGGTCTACGGGGTCTACACTTTTTAAGGGGTCTACAATGAACCTCACCCTATATATACATATATATATATACAAATATATATATATATACATATATATATATATATACATATATATATAGGGAAAGGATCATGCGAAAACGCATATATTTTGCGAAAACACGAAAACCATCTTAAAACCAACATAACTTTTTCATACGTTAATATATTTTTTAAAAATTTTCACCAAAAGTCTTATAATTATGTTATGTTTAATTCTATAAAAACAAAAAATAAAAAGTTAACGTTTTTTTATTTTTTATTTTTTTCTGTGATACACATGTGTACCACAAAAAAAACTCATACTTTAGTATGAGTTAATATTTGTTTTCTCATATGTGTTATATTTCTGTTAATTTTATGTGTTTTTTTAATGATACACATGTGTACCACAAACAAAAAAAAAAACTCTCATATATGTGGTATACATTACTAGTTTTAAAAGGAAATTGCACCATAAGTCTTATGGTTATGTTATCTTTATATCTAATGAAAAAAATAACACTTTATAACTTTTTTAATTATATTTGCACATGTGCACTATGTTTCATTATCGTTAGTACCATAAATGTTTTAGTGTTTTTAATATGTTTTTAACATAAGGAGTGTTTTTATACATGATAATTCGTTTTTGTGCAGTAGTAAAGATGATGATACACATGTGTATCACACGAAGAAAAAAAAAACGTTAATTTTTTTTATTTTTGTTTTCAGAATTGAAGATAACGTAATTCTAAGACATTTGGCGTCAATCTTATGGAAAAACATTAACGTATGAAAAAGTTATGTAGGTTTTAATATTGGTTTTCGCGTTTTCACAATATAAAGGGTTTTCGCAGGATCATTCCCCTATATTATTATATATATATATATATATATATATATATATATATATATATATATATATAGGGGAAGGATCAAATAAAAACAAGATGTTATTGCGAAAACAAAGAAAACAAATATTAAAACCTCTATAACTTCCTCATACGATAATATTTTTTAAAAAAATTTGCACCAAAAGTCTTAAAATTATGTCACCTTTAATTCTGGGAAAAAAATTAAAAATATAAAATTTCGTGATTTTTTTAATTATTGCACATGTGCAATAATACGTATTAATTATATTACACATGTGCAATATTAACAAAAAAACGTTAATTTTTTTTAATTTTTTTTCCAGAATTAAAGATAACAGAATTATAAGATCTATGGTACAATTTTTTATCAAAAATATTAACGTATGAAAAAGTTATAGAGGTTTTAATATTATTGCACATGTGCAATAATAAATTTTTATTGCACATGTGCAATAATAAAAAAATAAAAAAAAAACGTTGAATTTTTTTTAATTTTCTCCAGAATTAAAGATAACAGAATTATAAGATTTATGGTGCAAATTTTTTATAAAAAATTTTAACATATGAAAAAAGTTATAAAGGTTTTAATATTATTGCATATGTGCAATAATAATAATAATAAAAATTATTGCACCTGTGCAATAATAATTTTTAAAAAAATTTGATTATTTTTTAAATTTTTTCCCATAACTAAAGATAACATAATTTTAAGGATTTTGGTGCAAAATTTTTATAAAAATATTAACGTATGAAAAAGTTATAGAGGTTTTAATATTTGTTTTCGTGTTTTCGTAATAAAAGTTGTTTTCACATGATCCTTACCCATATATATATATATATATATATATATATATATATATATATATATATATATATATATATATATATATATAGGGTAAAGTTCAATGGAAAACCTAGAAAACTCATCTTACACCATTGATTAGTTAATATATGGTTGAAAATGAATGTGTCATTTTTGGAAATAATTTGAAATGTATTTAATGCACCAAGGGCATAATAGACAAACCATAATTTTATTAATAAATGTTTAGATAAATTTTTCTCTCTCCCATCTCCTCTTTCCTAAACTCCCTCTCATTTAATTTCAAATTTTCAGGCCAAATTAAAAAAAAAAAAAACCTAATTTACAAAAGAAAAAAAATAGTTGATAATTAGTTCATCACCAGTGTAACGATTGTTACATCGTTATAACAATAATTTTAGGTTTTTTTTAAAGAAAATAAACGATGGTTACATAGGTGTAACCATTCAGAAAAGTTTGTAAATTGTGTTCGTGGTTCTATTGTTTCTAGATCTGATTACACGTATGTAACACTTTTATTTCACACGTTTTTAGTTGATGTTACACGAATGTAACACCATGTATTTTCTTTCTACAACGTTATGAAATTGTTTCACTTGATTACGCATATGGTAGTTATTACATACATGTAAGTAGTTATTACACGTATGTAACACTTTTATTTCACATGTTTTTAATTGATGGTACACGAATGTGACACCATGTATTTTCTTTCTAGAACGTTATAAAAATGTTTCACGTGATTACGCATATGATAGTTATTAGATAAATGTAAGTAATAATCTCTTATCAACTTCTTTCTTTCTAGGTAACTTTCTGAATGGTTACACCTATGTAACCATAGTTTTATTTTCTTAAAAAAGTACCTAAAATTATTGTTTCAACGATGTAACAATCGTTGCGTTGGACGTTGGTGATGAACTGTTGATCAACGATTTTTTCATTTGTAATTGTTTTTTTAATTTGGCCTGGAAATTTAAAATTAAAGGAGAGAGATGAGATTTTAAGAAAGAGGATATGGGAGAGAGAAAATTAATTTTAAACATTTATTAAATATAGTTTACTAAAATAGATTATGTCATGTTACCATATTGCCCCTTTAAATAAAAGAAAAATTAGAAAAGAAAGAAATAATGTGATTGGTTGAAAAAGGTTTTCCAGGTTTTCCAGGTTTTCCAATATTTAGAGGGTTTTCCAATGATCATTTTCCAAGTTGAAAAAGTTATGTAGGTTTTAATATTGGTTTTCGTGTTTTCGCAGTATAAAGGGTTTTCGCAGGATCATTCCCTTATATATTATATATATATATATATATATATATATATATATATATATATATAATATATATATATATATATATATGTGGGTTAGGATCCTGCGAAAACACATATTAAAACCCACGTAACTTTTTTATACGTTAATGATTTTTCATAAAATTTGCGCCAAAAGTCTTAGAATTACGTTATCTTTAATTCTGGAGCAAAATATTAAAAAAAAAAACTTAACGTTTTTTTCGTGTGTTGCACATGTGCATCATTTAATTAAAAAAAATTATAAAATGTTATTTTTTTTATTTAAATCTAAATATAACACAACTATAAGATTTAGGGTGTAATATCTTTTTAAACCTATTAATGCATATCACATGTATGAGGTTTTTTTTTTTTTACTATGATGCACATGTGCATCATTCAATAAAAACACAAAAAAAATAATGAAAATATATAACATATTGTGCGACTAAGAAAAAAAATATATTAACTCATACTAAAAGTATGAGTTTTTTTTTGTGATGCACATGTGCCCGACACAACAAAAAAAAAACGTTACATTTTTTAAAACTTTTATAGGATTAAAGATAACATAATTTTAAGACTTTTGGTGCAATTTTTTTTTTAAATATTAGCGTATAAAAGAGTTATGTCGGTTTTAAGATTTGTTTACGCAGTTCTCACAAAAAGGGTGTTTTCGCAGTGATCCTTCCCCTATAAATATATATATATATATATATATATATATATATATATATAGAGGAAAGATAAAATAAAAACCTATCCGAGTTTGGAAAACCGTAAAAACCAAGCTAAAAAATTCGATTTTTGTTCCGATTTTTTTTATGGTGATTCTCTAAGTTAAAAAAAAACCCTTTATGCAAAAAAAAAAACGCCTAGTAAAATTTTTTATAAAAAATATTTTATAACCGAGGTTATATATGTAACAGGGTATTGTTACATATGTAACCTCGGTTATAAAATATATTTTTTAAAAAATTTTACTAGGCGTTTTTTTTTTTTTTTTTGCATAAAGTGGGTCTTTTTAACTTAGAGAATCACCAATAAAAAAATCGGAACAAAAATCGAATTTTTTAGCTTGGTTTTCACGGTTTTCCAAACTCGGAGAGGTTTTCATTATATCCCTCCCCTATATATATATATATATATATATATATATATATATATATTATATGGATCAGAGGATGGGAACCGGTCAAACCGTTTAACCCGAACCAAAATGGTAAAAACTTCGTCATCAACCCGGTTTTGGAACCGGTCAAACCTTGTCAAAACTTTAACCTAAATAATATAGAATAACGAAGTATCATTTAATTGAACATGGATAAATATGAGGAATGAGATGTAGGAGATTTTAAACAATGATATATAAAATTATAAAGTAGTTTTTGTAGTTAAATTGATGTGGATAAAAAACGTACTATGAATGCTCTAATTAATCACATTATATGTTTATAATAATCATGTCTTATCATCTAATTAGTCTGATCATACCCTTTCTTATTAGGCTATCCGTAGTGACGTGAAAGCCCTTGATAGCGCCCGGGCACACCGCCCCCGGGACGCTTTGGGTATTAAATGACTGGTCGTCGACGTTGTAATAATGGCGCATCACCCTTCTTCGTTGATTGACTTTTTTTTCTCCTTTTTTTGATTGGATAGAAAAGTTTGAGTATGTCTTTTATAATATAATTGTGTAATAATTAGAGGAACGTTATGGTGCTTTAGGATTACAACATTTTTAACCATAAAGCCCCTCGCTTAGTAGGATGACACGTGTCGTGATTTGCCAAGGTGAGAGGGTTATGACTATGGATAGCCTTAAGATGAAACTATTTTAAGATGAAAAACTTAGATATTGACACGCGACAAGCTACATGTCGTCTTTGCACGTCTAAAAGGGTAATCTAGTCATTGAAAGATCAAACTCGCATTAGCTTGATTATTGTTCATTAGAAAGTTAAAACTAATTGAAAAAAGATGATAAAGGAGATGAGTACAAGCAACAAAATGATGACACAATTCCCCACAAACCAAAACATGCAAATTAAACCATCTTTACAACAAAAAAGAACAATTTGGCTATGCTTTTCAAAGGGGCCCAATAAAATTTGGTACTAATAGCTCATAATTGTGTCTAAATCAATCATGAAAGTTCATGCTTCAGGCTATCCGTAATGGGGCTTGAAAGGGGCTTGAAAACCCCTTTCGCGCCCCTATAACGCCCCGGTCACGCCCCCACCCACTACGGTGGGGCGCTAAAGAGGAAAAATGGGGGGGAGGCGCCAGATCTTTCACGCCGGAAAGGGGGAAGATTGTGAGAGGTTGGGGGCTTGAAAGGGGCTTGAGGGGCTTGAAAACCATTACACCTCTTTTATTTTCAAGCCCCATGCCACGTAGGATGACACATGGCGGATAATGCCCTTGGGTGGGGCTTGAAAACCTTCAACCACTACGGATAGCCTCACAACTAATGACTTGTGATCAATCTTAAATCAAAAATGTACAATTTTCATTGCATAAAGTACATCAAAGGTGTTCCCTTTATTAAAAGTACCAACCATTAGCAACATTTACATGTCAACATCCAACAATGATACAAAGAGAGCTACCATATTATAATAGTAAACCTAATTCATTATCTTTAACGGGCCAAATATATAAAGTGTAACACCACAAACTTTGTATAAACTAAGCTTTTACAAGTAGCATATGTATATATATATTTGTCAAGAAATGCAGAGATATGTTTCTTTACTTGCATTCTTTTCCTTCCTAAAATTTATGATTAGAATAACTAAAATGTCAAGGGTGACTTAGTGAAATATCTGTTTTCGCCCTAAAACCGCTAAAAACCTGAACTTTTTTGTTATAAACTTTGTTGTATTATCTGACTATCTGCATATTGAAACCGAATTTGATATTATGCAGCTGTTGATATTCCATTCCCTAGCGGAGATGCAAACGGACTTTCTGGAAGATTTAGTCCCTGACTGCTGCAGTTTAACCAAAAAGAAATTGTTTGCAAGGATAAAAAAGGGAGGAAAAAAGAAGGAAATATTAGGATTAAAAGATTATAGGTCAAATTATTATGATCATGGTATAACTTACTTCTCTTGATCATTGTATTTAGTATTTATCTGCCTAATTCTTTCGTCATTAGCCGAGCCATCATTGAAATCATCAAAGAGATGACCAAATTGCTCTGTGGATGAGAAATTCATGTGTCCTCTATGACCTACAAACATAAATAATTAAGAAAAGGCTTCAAATGTTCAAACTTTATATTGGATAATTTATAGCTGCTAAGTTCTGACTTCTGACCTTCAGATAGCTGCAACTCTTCAAGTGAATACCCAAAGCATGTTAACTGGTCTGTTGGTTTTGCAGCTAACTGTTCTTCGATAAGCAGCTGGTTCTTTAGAGACATAGAATTATCACAAACTCTTGACACTGCATTGATGTTGTAAAGGACAAAAGGTAATTATATTTTATATATGGAAAAAGATCAAAATTAAAAAAAAGGTCAAAATTGTTGTATATGTCTCACTTGACTGAAGCTCAGATTCAACATCAAGAATGTGGGAACCATAGTACATAGTATGTCGAAATTTGTCCCCAGTTTTCCTGCAGAAAAAGGCATAAATATTACTGTTAATGCCTAATATGAAGCCTATGAGATAACAACTGTTAGCATAAACAACATGCATACACAATGATAGCATAAGAGGGTTGTTTAGGATTGTGTTATGAAATTGATTATTTGATTATTGTGCTTCTGAAATTGATTAAGATAACAATTTGTAGTGTTTACATATTGCGGAAATTATATGATTTTGAAGTTCAAATAATCAGATTTGGTTAATCAGTTAGAGAGTAGGAGCAGCAAAACTGATTTTGGTTTTCTGATTATTATGTTATTTTACATGTAAATAATCAGAATCTGCCAAACAATAAAAAAACTGATTATCTGCTTCTCACAACTTCAAACAGCAATAGCACATCCAAATGCTCTCTTGCAGCCAGTGGCGAATTCAGGATTTTTTTTCATGGGGTTCGGTCACCAAGTATCTTGGTGTTCGGTTCATAAAAATCGAAAAAATACTAAAAATACTACAGCGCCAAAAAATTTCATGGGTGTCGGACGAACCCCTAGGCTTGTGCCTAAGTCCGCCACTGCTTGCAGCTAGTTTTGTTATATCACATAACCACTTTCAAACCATAATTTCAAACACCACCAAAATAACAAAAACACAAGTTGCTTAACTAACCATGTACTTACCTGTCGTCCCTTGACTTTTCGCGATATGGTTTGACCAAAACCCGTGCACCACACACGAAATGTGGGTTGCCTTTGTTTAAAACCACCTTGACCGTCTCCACAAACACAAAGGTCACAAAACCAAACATTCTCTTTTGCTGACAGGGAATCCTCACATCATGAACAGGCCCAAATTTTCTACATCAATATCAGAAAATAAAACCATTTCATTTCAATCCATATGTTACATATACATATACAAATATAAAATTTATGCAACTCTTACTTGAAATAATTTGAAACATCTTGTACTGTGAAAGTACTCTCAGCCGGAAACGTTAGATATATCTGCCTAGAACCCGCCACTATACCACCTTGTTCATTTCGCTCCCCGCTATAATCCATATATTTAGCAATTTCATCGGCTAAAATAACTGCATGCTGCCCATGCGGCCTATTTACACGATCAAATTCACAATAAGAAATCAATAAACAACAAAATAAATAATATTAAACTTAAAACATATAATCTAACCTATCGATAAGCGTTATTCTTTTGAGCCGTGCAAGAAGCTTAGTCAAACTATAACCCGATTTTCCATGTCTCTGGCTCTCAGTGAGATACCCATCAGCTTGAAGTGTCTTCCCAAACTTTTCATAATACAACATTGGTAAAGAAGCAATAGAAACTGGAAACCCTTTTCTTGATTTCAAAAGTTCAGTGAGTTCCATCTCTAGTTTCTTGAGAGACCCAAGTGAAAAGACGTTATTGTCCTCGTTTGAACCTGGACTAAAAATCTCAGGAACAGGATTACCATGAGAATACCTGCAGTTGTTTCCATGCCTGCAGCATCCTTTCATGAAGTAATGACAATTCTTGATAGGGAATTCAGGTAAACCAGGAGACCTTGTGCTGATTCCGGGACTCAATATAGGTTGGTCAGAATAATAATTATTGAAATTCGACCAGTTTAGAGGCTCGATCTGATTGTCTAATGACAAGAACTGAAGTTGGTTTTGGATGTGGTAATCTTCAGGAAATGAAGCTGGATAAACTGTTAAAGATTGGCCATGAGGATCACAAGGAGAGAAAGGTGTGAACTTTATTGGCATACTTGAAGCAGAATTGACCTGTGGTGGTGAAAGGGTTGAATTCGAGGGTAAACTGAGGTGGGATTTCGCTTTACTGATCAAAGAGTGGATTAAATTATCAGGGCCAAAGGCTAATCTAATCATCTCTCTTTCACCATGATCTTGCAGCAGGAGATAACCAATAATCTTGGAGACTTTTTCGGGTTCTAGTTTCTGGATCCTATCATACACAACTTTTGTAGATTCTGAGAAGTCCATTTTAGGCTCTAAACTGAATACAAACTCAATGTTAATTGCATCTCATAGAAGGAAAAATTCAAAAAATTCAAAAAAATAATAAAAAATGAATGAATTTCTCTTCATGAAAAGCATAGTTGGCAATACTATAAACTGAACTCTATATTCTAAACCAAATGTGTTCTTCTACCTGAATTTTAGTTAGTCCCTTTTGCAATTGCATAACGAAAAAATAACAAAAAACTCTTAAATCCAGAGAAGTGTACAGCTTTGACTGCATGATGTACAAGTCTTTGAAGAATAATTCCTCTGGATTTGAGAGTTTCACCTCTGGGAAAAAAGAGTTACCTGAAGTGGGAACAAGAAAGAACACATTCTATATCCATAAATATCACTAAATTGAAAAAAACTTGTAGGGTAAATAAAGGGGTTTCTTCAACATGGCTAGTGTGTGCTCTTTTGCGCTTTTCAACAAACACCTGGTGTGCGAATTTATGTTCAGCCATGAAAAAGAAACAACACAGGATGGGTATGATAGAAAATTCACACAAATTTTACATTTTAGTTATCAGAACAATCTTTCATGGAATTATGGAAACTGGAAACTTATAAAACTGAAGCATGAAAAGTAAAATATATAAATAAATATTGAATGATTTATGAAAAATAAATAAGGTGAACAAACAGTTGAAAGCAAAGATTTAAAATACCCACCAAATGTAATAGGCTTCTGAGCAAAGAACAAGTCAGAACAACCTCCTCTCTCTCTCTCTCTCAAATATACTAATATATATATATATATATACATATATGTATATATATACACTACTTTCTTGCTCTTGTTGTTGCTAATGTTTTAATAATCAATAAACTATGTCCTCAATTCTCCGCACAAACGACACAAATCTTGAAGCGGAAAATGACAGCCTTTTTGTTTTTTAGTTCAATACTTGATTCTTATGAGAGTGAAGATCATTAAAAACAAGAAATTTATGAAAATAATTCTTGCTTAAATCAAATGGGTTTTTGGCGACATTACATACAAAATTGGATTGAAAAGGGGAGGAGATTGGTCATTTGGATATTCTACTTCCACTGTTTTTACTGGTTAAATAGGATTTGAAAAGGTCAGGAAATTATACGACGATATTTATTTATCTGTATTTTATATTAGTTTGTGATTCTAACTTTTTACCATTTTGTTATTGATTTTTTTTCTTGTTTGCTACCGTAAAAAAGAAACAGATGACAGCAAAGATGCATTCATAATCACAGTGGGCAATCATATTAATTTTAATAAACAGTTTTCAAATGAAATCCCCTAGCATATGAAAGACCGAAAGAGTGATAAAAGTGATTTTGTTGTTGTGGAATAAGAAGTCTTCATATCAGAAAAATGAGTGATTCCAGTTGAAAGATATCTAATGAAATCGTCGCTGGAATTGAGATATTATTCAAAAAGAAAGATCTCATTTCAGTATTTGGCTTTGGCGATATTTATCATGCCCTTTCAGGACCTAAGACGCTTGAAGAATCTATCTTTTACGTTCTTCGGTTAAGTAAGCCCATATAGAGGATAGGTTGGTTCACCTAAAGAGAATTTTTTTTATGATCAAATACGAATCATGTAATCATGAGCAGGTGAGAAGCATTTCACTAACCACTTGAGGAGCGGTTACAAGTACCTCCCTTAGGGTCGGGTAGCTACAGTTACACACAGTTCTTGTACACAATAAGATAGTAACAACAGTAGCTACTGGAGCGTAAGATCGTAAGACAGTTACTCTCACAAGTATGGTTTAAACAATGTTTTATCAGTTTGACCAAGTTTAACAAGTTTGAAATATATGGTAGATGGTCTAGCTTTTGAGTCTACTTTTGAGTCTTTCCTTTTAGTCGAACTTGACTTTGTATATGTGGTAAGTATATTTATTTGTGGCTTGTTTTTCGTGTTTGGATGCTTTTCGAGTCGGGGATCTCTTTGGGTGCAGCTTCTTTATCCCTCGGGTTAAAGGTAAAGTTTGTCATCCTCCCACCCTCCCCAGACCCTACCCTTTGGGTGGGATTTCATTGGGTATGTTGTTGTTGTTGTTGTATTGTCTAGCTACCCAACTATAGCTGTAGTAGCTGCATTGTACCTCCTTAGCCGATAGCCAGTAGCCAGTAGCCAGTGGGTAGGAAACCTTGCCCGCCAACTAAAAAGAGCGATTAAGAGTTCCGAATCAAAAAAAGTAATGAAGTGCTGAAAGGATTGGACTAGGCGTATCGCCTAGTCCCGTGAACATGGCAAGCGATACGCGCGCGGAGGAAGTCAACAAAAGTCAAAGGCGGCTTTGCCCGACTATTTTGTCGTGTAACAAGCCCCAGGCGTATCGCCTGGGGGAAACTAAGATGCAGGCGATACGCGTCGAGCCTCAAATTCCAGAAACTTAGCCAAGTCGATATAAAATTAAGTTTAGGGTTTAAATTCGTCATTCTACGACTTCCAGACGAATTCCAGAGCGACCAGAGGCGATTTTCAGAGGAGGAAGGAGCTGTGATCAAGGAGAAGCATCGGGGGATCAAGAATTCACTACAAATCAATATCCGGTTCTTCCGATTTCTTCAATTTCATTACAAACTCCTAGTTTCTATCATGTTCTTGAACCAACATCCAGGATTTATTATGTTTTCTATTTTAGACATGATTGTAGGCTAAATTGATTGTACCATCTAGACCATTTTGATGAGCAATTGATGCTTTGACTTTATTTTTTGGCTTTTAGTTAATTGATTGATGTTGCAATTCTATTAAATTCTAATGATTGCCATGTTTGATGCATATGTGTGTTGCTGAACAGATCCATAGTTGATTATTAATGCATGTTTTATCAGCGAATATGTTTTGGTTTAGGTAAATTATCTAAAGTAGTTAACTCTAGGGTTAATTGCAATAGAGTAGTTTAGGGTTTCTCTTGAACTATTATGTTGATTGTTAATTACAGACTTGATTACAATGTGATGTTTATTATGAGACTCAAAAGGTAAAGAATTGTCAGGTAGTTGGGTTGGTTAATGAACTAGGTTAGCATTGTCTCAAAAGGAAGTGTCCTAGGAAATTGGTCAACTTGTTATTCCGTGTCATTCATGGTAGTTATTGGTAGCTCCTACTAGCCTAGGGTGCCTTAGATTGTTTCGAGGGCGGTTAGGTTAAGTTGAGGTAAGATGTACCCAAAAGGTGAACTCCTGTTAGGGCGTTAGAATTGTTGTCTAGGAAGGACTTAAAAGGTGAACTAGCCACCATCAGATTAGTTAAAGTCGAGGTAAAGTTTAGGTGTCAATTACGATTCTTGGTCTAGGTGGTATATCTTTCATCATCTGAATTTCTCCAAAAGGTTTCCTGTTCTCGTTTGCTAGTTGCCTTCATTAGTTAATTTAGTTAATTAATTCCTAAAAACAAAAACCCAAATCAAATTCTCAATTTTCCAATTTCTTAGGTCTAGGTTGTGTCTTGTCTATAGAGTGTCTCTAGGGTTCGATATTCCCGGTCTTACCTTAGCTAAGCTACAATCCGACAAGTACACTTGCCTTAGGGTTCGGTCTAGTTTAGGTAGTTTCGGTAAAATTTAGGTGTGTCTAGGTCTAGGTTAGGTCTAGGTTCTAATAGTTATTTTTAGGTACGTTCCGAACACATCAAGTTTTTGGCATCGGGTCGGGTGAGAAGCAAGCCCAGCAGACCCTACCTTAAAATGTCCCCAGACAGCCAACCCTCACCAGGATGCTAGCATTGCCAAATGCTCCGCCACAAAGCAAGCTCTCCCGAATACGACAATGCGGAAGTGGGGAAGCCGGAAGTGGCTAAAGAAGTCGGAGAAAGAAAGTAGTTGGAAAACTGTATACACGAGGGTACATTAGTATTCTGGGAATTGGTAACATTGACAGAAATCGGAAAGAGTGGGAATACACTTTTTTAGGTGTAGCTATACTAAATTGGCCTAACCTTCGATTCTGGTAACCAGTTTTTCTTTATCATTCCTTATGTACTTTTTCTTACTTGAAATTTTTCTATCTGAAATAAACGAGTATAACACATAAATCTGTGATGTAACGGGTAAAGTCGTGTAACATAACTTTTAGGTCATAGGCTCAACACTTTGAGCGTTCGGTTTCTAATTTTAACGTTCTAACATGGTTTTTTTCTAGTTGCAATTGAGTCGTTTGAGCTTGGTAAAGGTGTTAGTGTTTTTTTATGGTGTAATAGGTACACATAAAAGGAGAAATAATAACTTCTTATCTAAGTAAAACGATTGGTTTAGCACATAAGTTTGTGGTGTAATAGGTAAAGTCGTGTAATATAACTTTTAGATCATAACTAACACTTTCAGGTACACATAAAAGGAGAAATAAGAACTTTTTATCTGAAAGCAACGAGTTTAGCACATAAGTTTATGGTGTAATAGGTAAAGTCGTGTAACATAACTTTTAGATCATAGGCTCAACACTTTGAGCGTTCGGTTTCTAATTTTAACGTTCTAGCGTGGTCTTTTTCTAGTTGCAATTGAGTCGTTTGAGCTTGGTAAAGGAGTTACTGTTTTTTATGGTGTAATAGGTACACATAAAAGGAGAAATAAGAACTTTTTATCTGAAAGCAACGAGTTAAGCACATAAGTTTGTGGTGTAACAGGTAAAGTCGTGTAATATAACTTTTAGGTCATAGGCTCAACACTTTGAGCGTTCGATTTCTAATTTTAACGTTCTAACATAGTTTTTTTTTTCTATTTGCGATCGAGTCGTTTAAGCTTGGCAAATGAGTTAGTGTTTTTTTTATGGTTTAATAGGTACACATAGGTTTCCTTAGGTATAATAGTTTAAAATAGTTTTTGGTTTGAAGCGTTTTGGTCATTACACGTTTTTTTATTTTCATTTTCTTTACGTACCGTTATACAGTGCGACGGTTTTGTATGCTAATGTTATCCCATGACAATGTGCGGATGGCAAATCTAGTTTAATATAAACAAGATTATTTTTTTAAATATGGATTTTAATTAAGTTTGATGTAATGTTGATTACAATGGTTGATCAAAAGTTGTAACGTTAGAACGGGGGACAAAAAGAACTATAAACACACAGTTGTCTAATATTAGTACTAAATCTACATCGTTGTTAATTATGAGACTAACTTTCAACCTTAAACAAAAGCAAGATATGTGTACACACTTGGGAGTCACCACCACACATGCTTAACCAACCTTATACTTATGATCAAGAAACCATGTGGGTTTAACTTAGCCTCGTTCCACAAAACTTTTCAATTAGTCACGCTTATGCCGCGGGTCCAAAGTAGGTACAAACTAAGTTGTATTACTATAAAGCAACATAAATAAAATAAAAAATTATACATTTAAAAATAATAAAGACAGTCATGCGAACAAAAAAAATATACACAAAAAAGTAAAGGTGTGAACTAAACTAAAACCAAGGAAAAAACTACACGCAAACAATAAAAATCTTTACACCGAAAAGTAATGGTGTAAAGGTTAGGATCTCAAATCTTGCATTCTCATTAACCACACCAATATTTATAATTACATGAGATATCATTATGTACGACTATGATCCTTATAGAACGGATATTTACAATTATGACAATCTATTCTAATATACCCCCTCAGACTAAGGAGGAGGTTTGCGGATGCTTAGGCTGGATCGAAAGTCATCAAAGAGGACGCGTGGTAGACCTTTCATAAAGATGTCTGCAATTTGATAACGGGAGCCTACATGAAGAACCCGAATATGTCCTCTTTGAACATGTTCTCTGACAAAATGTAAATCGACTTCAATGTGTTTAGTACATTGGTGTTGAACGGGGTTACCAGTCATGTAAATAGCGCTAACATTGTCACAGTAGACAATGGAGGCGTGAGACGGAGGTCTACCCAACTCGAGAAGCAAGTTGCGCAACCAACAAAGTTCAACTACAGTGTGCGCAACTCCTCGGTATTCAGCTTCTACACTGGATCTTGAGATAGTAGACTGGCGTTTGGAGGACCAAGAGATCAGATTATCTCCCAGAAAAACACAATAACCGGAGGTGGATCTTCGAGTGTCTGGGCAGCCAGCCCAATCAGCATCGGTATAGGCAATGAGAGACGTGGTTGATGAGGAACTCATGTGAAGACCCATAATCAATGTGCCTTTAATATACCGTAATATCCTTTTAAGAGCATTAAAATGACCAACCCGTGGATCATGCATGTACATACAGACCTGTTGAACCGCATAGGATATATCCGAGCGAGTAAACGTCAAGTATTGCAGTGCCCCTGCAAGGCTGCGAAACATAGTAGGGTCCTCGACAGGGGGACCGGCATTTGATCCAAGCTTACCGTAGTATCCACCGGGGTATTGACCGGATTACAGTTCTCCATCTTTGCCCGAGTGAGAATTTCTTGAGCATATTGGTGTTGAGATAGAAAGAGGCCCTGCTTTAACCCGTAGAGAGACTTCTTCAACCTGCAGACATGGTTAGGATAAGATGGGTGCCTAAAGCCCATTGGTTGATGCATATAAACAGTCTCGGCCAGATTCCCATGTTAGAAAAGCGTTTTTCAACGTCGAGCTGGTTGATGTCCCAGTGGTTGGCCAAAGCAATGCTAAGGACTGTGCGAATGGTGGTCCGGTTTAACTACTGGGCTGAACATCTCCTGACAATCGACTCCCACCTGTTGAAACCTGCCATCACAGACCAAACGCGCTTTGTAGCGCTCAAGACACCCGTTAGATTTTGTTTTATGTTTAAAAAGCCAAATGCACTTTATAATATTCATATGAGGATGTCGAGGTACTAACTCCCACGTGTTATTTTCGATAAGTGCAGTAAATTCATCATGCATGGCCCAGAACCAAGTGGGGTTGACTAAGGCTGCAACAGGGTTTTTGGGTCGGGGTTCAATGGAGGTCGATGTGTTTAGGTTAAATGGTATTTTGGGTTTAGAAATTCCCGCCATGCTGCGGGTGGTCATAGTACGGGTGGGAGGCGGAGGTGGTGTAGGGGTCGGAGTGGAAGGGGGAGGCGAGGTGTTAGGAGTCGGTTGTGTGGAGGACGGGGAAGTGGGGCTGTCGGGTTGAGTTCCAGATGGGCTGGACGGGGCTGATGTGTGCGAGCCGGGTGAGGTAGAGGTAGGAGTGTCATGAGCCGATGGGTTTGGAGATGGACTGGGCGATGACGTGAAAGGAGGTGGTTGGGCTTGCCCAGTAGGATTGGCAGAAGTAGCGACAGAGTCCCAAAGGGATGGGTGGGGATCAGAATTAAGAAAATCATAAGAGGGAGGGTGGTTGTGAAGAGTAGCAAAAGGAAAGACAATCTCGTCAAACAAGACATGACGAGAGATGATAATTTTCCGGGAGGAGAGATCGTAGCATTTGTAGCCACGATAGTTTGTGGGGTAACCAAGAAAAACGCACGGGAGGGACCGATCGTCGAGTTTGTGAATTGTAGAGGAGGGGAGTAATGGATAACACAAACACCCGAAGATACGTAAATGTGCATATAAAGGATGCCTTTGATAAAGAAGATAGGTGGAGGTTTGAAAATTTTTAACTTTGCTAGGAAGAATGTTTAGAAGATACGTCGCTATTTGAAGGGCATGGTGCCAAAATGTGTTGGGAGCAGAAGAGTGTTTGAGGAGGGTGCGAATTAGATTATTTATGGAACGTATCTTTCTTTCGGCTTTACGGTTTTGAGGTGAAGTATGAGGACAAGAGAATCTGAATTGCATACCGTTAGTGGAGCAAAATTCATGGAAGTTTTTGTTATTATACTCGGTCCCATTATCGCACTGAAAGCATTTAATTTGACGTTCAAATTGTGTTTTGATTAGACGGTGAAAATTGAGAAAGATTGAGAAGACAGAAGATTTGGATACGAGAGGGAATGTCCATAAATGGTTGGTGTAATCATCTAGAAAGAGAATATAGTACCGATGGCCTCCTGAACTAGGGATTGGAGATGTCCATAAGTCGCTGTGTATAATATCAAAAGGACATGCAGTTTGAGACATAGAATCAGAAAAAGGCAATTTAATTTGCTTTCCAAACACACATGATTGACATAATTTCTTATTAGTAGCAAAGGAGTCAATACAAATATCTTTTTGATTATTTAAAAGACGTAGCAAAGTCGAGCCGGGGTGGCCTAGTCGACTATGCCAGAGGTCTTGAGATAGAGCAACATAAGTAGAAGGAGCAGCAGTAGCAAGAAACTGAGGAGTGAGAGGATAAAGGTCGCCTTTGCTGTTACAACGAAGGAGGGGTCTTCCCGTCTGGTAATCCTTCACAAGAAAACCAAAGGCATCAAATTCTATGGAAATATTATTATCTGAAGTTAAACGACGTACGAAAGAAGATTTTTAATCATGTAAGGTGAGAAAAGAACATTATTAAGAACTAAGGAAGGATGAGGAGGTTTTAAGGTGGTGTTTCCTGTTACATGAATGGGTATCTTGGTTCCATTGCCAACAACGATGTAATTCAATCTGTCATTATTGAAATAAGAGGGGAGTGTACATGCGTTGTGAGTCATGTGGTTGGTGGCACCAGTGTCCATATACCAGGTCGGGTCTTGATTCAATGTCGTTGTGTGCATGACTTGATTCATATCTGTGTAGTAATTAGCATATGTGTAGTGTGCCTGTGAAGGTGGCCCGAGAATTCCAGGTGCGGCCGAGGGTGGTGGACCGGGTCTAGCAGAGGCCATGCAAGGGGGAGTAGCAACTGTGGGGTAAGAGCACGGTTGCGGGTTGGGGTTCCATGTCCACGGCCACTGGCGAAGCATATAAGGGACCCCCCCCCCTCATTTTTTTTGCCGTA
>JBCNJP010000008.1:55657452-55689153 GCA_039602395.1 Deinandra increscens subsp. villosa
ATCAAACTTGTTATGCTCACTATATAAGATTCCTAACTCTCCACCATTTCTACACCATCTCTACAAACCAACATCTCTTCAACAATCCCTTCAATCTTCTTACTTACAGAAATGGCAACCTCTGCAATCCAACAGTCAGCATTCGGGGGCCAGGCATCACTGAAGCCACAAAACGAGCTCGTTAAGAAGACCGGCAGCTTCAATGGCGGCCGCTTCACCATGCGCCGGACCGTCAAAAGTGCACCACAAAGCATTTGGTAAAAGAGCTAGCACATTCATATTTCAATTCTCATTTTCCAGATTTATGCAAATGAAAACTAACCGGAATTGGAACTGGTTTTATAGGTATGGAGCAGACCGCCCAAAGTACTTGGGCCCTTTCTCTGAGCAAACCCCGTCATACCTAACTGGGGAATTCCCGGGTGACTATGGTTGGGACACTGCAGGATTATCAGCTGACCCGGAGACATTTGCCAAGAACCGTGAGCTTGAGGTGATCCACTCCCGGTGGGCTATGCTCGGTGCACTCGGGTGTGTGTTCCCCGAGCTTCTTGCAAAGAATGGTGTCAAATTCGGTGAAGCGGTCTGGTTCAAGGCGGGATCCCAAATTTTCTCTGAAGGTGGGCTTGACTACCTCGGAAACCCAAACTTGATCCATGCCCAGAGCATTTTAGCCATCTGGGCTTCTCAAGTTGTTCTGATGGGCCTCATTGAAGGTTACCGGGTTGGTGGAGGCCCGCTTGGTGAAGGGCTTGACAAGATCTACCCAGGAGGGTCTTTTGACCCGCTTGGGTTGGCTGATGACCCAGAAGCATCTGCTGAGTTGAAGGTGAAGGAGCTTAAGAACGGTCGATTGGCTATGTTTTCCATGTTTGGGTTTTTCGTTCAAGCCATTGTAACCGGAAAGGGCCCGATTGAGAACTTGTTTGACCATCTTAGTGACCCGGTAGCTAACAACGCATGGGCTTACGCCACCAACTTTGTTCCTGGAAAATGAGTAAAATTAGTGTAAGATTTGGTGCAATATTACAAGCAAAGGCTTTCATATTTAAGATTTGTTTCTTTATTCTTATGTGGTTGATCTTTAGAAATACCATTCATTCTATGCAAATCCTAAAAAATCATCACCATAGTCCAAGCATGAGCTATTTTTGGCGAACTATGGCAATGTTGCAGAAAACATCCTTTTGTAATTGGTATTTTTAAGTTGCTATGGAGGTTATTGGCCTATCATTAGAGGCACCAAAATGGGTGGGTCAGGTCGGTTACATTGTAAAATGGGTACTTTTTTATATGAGCCGAAATAGTCAGGTTGGGTTAGGTTGACAAGAAACACTTATTTTTCAAAAATTTACTTTCTCATGTATGATTTAAAAAAAAAAATTATTTCAATAAGTTGGGATTGGGGTGTTACATGATATATCATTTAGAAATTTAAGAATTTAAGTTCCAAACATTACCATGCCATAGCGAGTCGATAGCATATTCATGTAGAAGTCAGATTTGAAACTGCAACTCAGACTTCAAACGGGTGATCAATCTGGTAACTGAACTGTAAATAGACTATCATTTGTAGGCATTCGTGACATTGTAATACTAACCACATCACCACTAATCCATGCAAGAACATGATCCATTTTCGAAATATTGAAAACGGCTATTGTCCCTAACGATAGTTGATCATAAATCTTGCACAAGATTTTTGTACCAAGTGATAATCATTGCAGACACAAAGGTTCTTCACTACCCGAATTGGGTCCCAGGTTTAAGATTAATTAAGCCAAAAGCAATAGCTTACTACTATGGCTTTCCATTTAAGTTTCGTTCTCATCATCCCCTTCAATATGCAGCAAAACTTGAGATTTGTCAGTTACATGCCCTTAATATTTAAGTCGTTCCCTAATCTCACTCAACTTATGGTCTATCTGGTAGTCTCAGGATGTGATTTATCGCCCACAGTGAAGTAAAAAAACCTCGCCTTTATACTCTATGAAACTACATCCTGGATCCTTTTTAGCTCTGGTTTTCCTCATTATGCGTGACATTTTATCCCAATTCTTAGTGGCAGAATACATGTTAGACAAAAGCACATAACTTTCTATAAACTCTGGATCAACTTCCGTCACATTTTGAGCAGCATATTCCCCAATTTCTACCATCTTATAGATTCTTGAACCACTAAGCAAACTCATCCAAATGATTTTGTTTGGTTTCATAGGCATCTTTTCAATCACATTCTTTCTTCAAGATGACTTGCTCGACAAAGAATGTCAACAATCCAAGCATAATGCTCGACCATTGGTCCTATTTTATAACCTGTGTACTATCATATTTAAAAAAATCTTCTGCCATCTTCAACCAAACCTACATGATTACAAGCAATTAACACGTCAAAAGAAAGTTATAGGCTTATAGCATTAGAAACTGATGTTAGTTTTATGCATTTCAAGAAATAGATCAAGAGCATGTTTAGCATGTCCAATGACCCAACTTTTTCTTAGGTATAACTTCAAAAACCATTAAAGCGGTCTCGAAGCTCCCATGCTTGCAATACATTTCGATTAGTGAAGTACTGAAGTAGTGAAGTGTCAAGCACACCATCTAATTTATGTCCACTTTTAACCATATAAGAATGAACCCACCTAAGAGCTAACCAGAAAACTACTGATAGTGTGCTAACTAAAGTTTTATCAGATAATGCTGATTTGTACTAAAGCAACTACAAAAAAAAAAAGACCTAAAAATGCTATTAAAAAAAACGTGTCTACTCAGCTTCAATATTAGAAAAACACTCGTTTTTCAACGCACTTATAAGTTAAAACCCACCCAAAAAGGAAACCCCAAAACATTATCAAATCATCACCAATTTGTTTTTTATATTTTTTTTTGAACGGCAAATTTGGATCACTGACGGGGGCATTACCCACCCACCCGATCATCTCCAATCCCCATCAGGAGGAAACTCACCATAGGTGAGAAAACCCTGGCCCAACATGTAACCCCCATTTATTTATTTTTGTTACAAGTGGGACTTACCACTCATTCTTTTTTCACCCTATATATTTAATACAAAGATACAAATAGTCCCCACCACAAATTGGTTTTTGATCGTTCTTGGCCAAGAACTAAAGGGTAAAAATGTCACCTAAAAAATGAGAATGAGACCCACAATAAGTAGAAACAAAAAACGCCATCTCATCCCAAAATGAATATACTGGGGATAGCAAGAAATCTGAAAACCACGTGGCAGAAGAGAATCAGAAACCAAATTCAATAGACCAATAAGATAATGCTGACTTGTAGACATCCTAATCCATCAAACTTGTTATGTTCATTATATAAGAGCCCAATTCTCCACCATCTCTACACACCCTCTACAAACCAACATCATTTTCAACAATCTCTTCAATCTTCTTACAGAAATGGCAACCTCTGCAATCCAACAGTCAGCATTCGCCAGCCAGGAGTCACTGAAGCCACAAAACGAGCTCGTTAGGAAGACCGGAAGCTTCAATGGTGGCCGCTTCACCATGCGCCGGACCGTCAAAAGCGCACCACAAAGCATTTGGTAAAAAAATAAATACTAGCACATTGATATTTCACATTCTCATTTTCCAGATTTATGCAAATGAAAACTAACCGGAATCGGAACTGGTTTAACAGGTATGGAGCAGACCGCCCAAAGTACTTGGGCCCGTTCTCTGAGCAAACCCCGTCATACCTAACTGGGGAATTCCCGGGTGACTATGGTTGGGACACTGCTGGATTATCAGCCGACCCCGAGACATTCGCCAAGAACCGTGAGCTTGAGGTGATCCACTCCCGGTGGGCCATGCTTGGCGCGCTAGGGTGCGTGTTCCCCGAGCTTCTTGCAAAGAACGGTGTGAAATTCGGTGAAGCGGTCTGGTTCAAGGCGGGATCCCAGATTTTCTCTGAAGGTGGGCTTGACTACCTCGGAAACCCAAACTTGATCCATGCCCAAAGCATTTTAGCCATCTGGGCTTCTCAAGTTGTTCTGATGGGCCTCATTGAAGGGTACCGGGTTGGTGGTGGCCCACTTGGTGAAGGGCTTGACAAGATCTACCCAGGAGGGTCTTTTGACCCGCTTGGGTTGGCTGATGACCCGGAAGCATTTGCTGAGTTGAAGGTTAAGGAGCTTAAGAACGGTCGATTGGCTATGTTTTCCATGTTTGGGTTTTTCGTTCAAGCCATTGTAACTGGAAAGGGCCCGATTGAGAACTTGTTTGACCATCTTAGTGACCCGGTAGCTAACAACGCATGGGCTTATGCTACCAACTTTGTACCTGGAAAATGAGTTTGAATTAGTGTAAGATTTGGTGTTCAATGTGCAATATTACAAGCAAAAGCTTTCATATATCAAGATTTGTTTCTTTATTCCTATGTGGCTGATCTTTAGAACCATTGTGCCTTGCATTGCAAGCTGCCACTCATTCTATGCAAATACTAAAATCATCACAAGGCCAAAGAATGAGCTATTTCTGTCCACGACCGCTCATTCTTGCAAAAACTAAGTTTCTTTCTATTCTGACATTCCAGAAGAACACGATGATCATTTGCAAAAAAAGGACAATGAAGTTCAAAGATCAGAGAAGAAAGAAAGCATGAATCATGAAGTTCAAAGACTTTAGAAAGCTAAAGATCAATCTGAATCTGTTACGGATTTAGAGCAACATTAATTGCCAATCTAAACACTAGACAAAAGAAATAACTTCTGAATTGAAGAAACTAAAAACATATATAAACAAAATGAAAAGAACATCAATAAATAATATGATGTCTCATAACCCCTAATTTTAAGTTCCAAGTCTTTGGTAATAGACTAATATACCTTTTCACCGTGATTTTGAAGTAGCTATGGATGTTAGTAGGTTATTATTACTTACTAGAGGTAGCAAAATGTGAGAGTTGGATTGATAACAGACCAAAATTGGAACTTTTTGATATTAGCCGAAACGGGTCAGGTTGGGTTAGATTGGCGGAACACTTTCTTAAATCTTTCTTCATGTTATTAGTAAGGCAAATATATGATTACAAAAAATAAAATCATTTACTTTGGGCTTAAGGTGTTACATGATACAACATTCATAAATTTAAGGATTTTAGGTGTCAAATATTACCATGCCATATTTATGTAGAAGTAAGATTTGAAACTGCACCTGAGACTTCAAATGGGCGGTCAATCTTGTAACTCAATTGAAAACAAACTCTCATTGTGTAGGCCTTCATGTACTCTTTTCACGGGTGAGATCGTAATATTCACCACATCACCAGTAATCCATGCAAGAACACGATCCATATTTGAAATGGTGAAAACGGCTATTGTCCCTAACGATAATTTCACGATCATAAATTTTGGACAGAATCTTTGTAACCGAGTGGCAATCATTGCAAACACGAAGGTTCTTCACTACCCGAATTGGAATCCCGTGTTTCAAATTAATTAAGCCAAAAGCAATAGCTAACCTCTCACTATGGCTTTCCAGTTCAGTTTCTTTCTCATCATCCCCTTCAATATGCAGTAAAACTTGAGATTTATCAGGTATATGCCCTACAGATTTAAGTCGTTCCCTAAACTCACTTAACTTATGGTATATCTCGTTGGTCTGAGGATGAGATTTATCGCCCACAGTGAACTCATGAACCTCGTCTTTATACTCTATCAAACTGCATCCTGGATCTTTTTTAACGCCGGTTTTCCTCATCGAGTCCCTAACGTGTGACACTTTATCCCAATTCCCAGCAGCAGCATACATGTTAGACAAAAGCACATAACTTTCAATAAACTTTGGATCGATTTCCATCACATTTTTAGCAGCATATTCTCCGATTTCTACCTTCTTATAGATTCTTGAAGCACTAAGCAAACTCATCCAAATGATTTTGTTAGGTTTCATAGGCATCTTTTCTATCACATTCTTTGCGTCTTCAAGATGACCCGCTCGGCAAAGAACGTCAACAAGACAACCATAATGCTCGACCGTTGGTTCAAGTTTATAATCGTTTACCATCATATTAAAATACCTTCTGCTATCTTCAACTAAACCTGCATGATTACAAGCATTCAACACACCAATGAAAGTTATTGCATTAGGTATGATGTTAACTTTAACCATTTCAAGAAATAGATCAAGAGCAAGTTTAGCTTGTCCATGCATTCCCAATCCTGCTATAATAGCCGTCCAATGACCCAACTTTTTCTTGGGTATAAGTTCGAAAACCTTTAAAGCACTCTCGATGCTCCCGCACTTGCAATACATTTCGATGAGTGAAGTACCGAGCACACCATCTAATTTATGTCCATTTTTAACCATATAAGAATGAAACCACCTTCCTTTGCTAAGCAGAGCTAACCCGGAAACAGCTGATAGTGTACTAACCAAAGTACTATTTGTTGGTACATATCCCGAATTTAACAGCTCGGTAAACAACTTCAGAGCTTCGAAACATCTTCCATTGCGTTCATACCCTGCTATCATCGAATTCCAAGTGATAATATCTTTATCTTCCATTGAATCAAACAAGCTACGCGCAGATACAAAATCACCCGCTTTCATATACCCATGTATCATCGCGTTCCATGATGCTAAGTTTCTGCTTGGCATTTCATCAAACAGCTTTCGGGCATCACCAACGTTTGCCACATTTCGACAATCCATTGATCATTACAGTCCACGATACAACATCTCTCTGAGTCATTTCATCAAACAACTCCTTTGCAAGCTCAATGTCACCAGACTTCACATAACCGTCCATCAACGAGTTCCACGAAACCAAATCTTTTTCAGTCATTTCATCGAACACCTTCCGTGCAGAACTAATATCTTTAAATTTCGAATACATACTGACCAAACTGCTCTGAACAAACACATCCAACCCCAACCCAAGCTTCAAACCCAACCCATGAATCTGCTCCCCTTCTTCCATTGCCATTAATCTTCCACACCCTTTGATCACACAAGGCAGAGTAAAAACATCAGGCGTTAAAGACGAGCGTGTCATGAATTCAAGAAACACAACGAGGGATTCTTGCGAGCGATGGTTTTCAACATAGGATTTGATGAGGGTGTTCCAAGAAAACAAGGTGGGTTCTTGGAATTGGTCGAAAACCGATCGGAGATGATCGAGGGTGGTGGATTTGGAGTGGGCGTAGAGAGATATGAGGCGAGAGGAGATCAAAGGGTCGTTGAAAGTTGCTGTTTTGATTGACACCGCGTGTAGCTGAGCGGGTTCAATTGGGTTTCTGTAGATTTGGAATGGATATAGGTTTGATTTTGACGGAGGAGAAGAAGCTGCAAATTGAAGCATTTTGAAAAGGGGTTTATTAAATGGTGGAGGGCTTTTCGATCGTCGGAATAATATGAACGAACTCGTACCCGCACTAAACACAACTGTTGGATTTGCCGCCGCATATACATCAACGCGTTAAACACCACCATTTGATAGTCTAGTCAGCGACAAATCTTGTCGCTTTAAACTTTAAAAAGTAAAGTCTAAAGGCTATATCTGTAACTAGGTTACTAACCCGTGTAATATACAATATTTGATAGATAAAAAAAAAAGGATAATGATTAGGAAATTTGAAAATTATGATTGATATAAAAAATTTATAACATTTAAAATTTTATTATGTTTGACAAGTTGATTACTTTCCATAAAAGACTAAAATTATTGGTTAAATTAATAAAATCTATATTAATTTTATCAAAATTTTAAAATAAAATTTTAGTTTTGATAAAATTGGTAATTAATCTTAATTGATAATTACTAAATTGGTAATTGATTATGAGTTTGACATATGGTGTTGGTGATGTGGACCATTTATAAATAAGACATGTGACAAAATTTCTATTGCTTTATTAGGATTAAGATAAGATAAGATAAGATGGGGTTTAAAAAGGGCTTAAAAATCACTTTTGCGCCCCTATAGCACATTGGTCACGCCCACACCTACTACGTTGGGACGCGAAAGAGGAAAAATGGGGGGGGGGGGGGGGCGCCAGATGTTTTACGCGGAAAGGAGAGAGGTTATGTGGGTTAGATCACGATTTTGGGGCTTGAAAAGGAATTTATCCCACTACATAACATTTAGTTTTCAAGCCCCTTATCACGTAGGAAAACGCCCAAAAGAAGGGCTTGAAAACCTTTCACCACTACAAATAGCCTTAGGCCCAAAAACACCCAAAATGTTTAACACCCAAAACACATAACCTTAATTAAGTAAATAATTGTTTAAAACAATTAAAAAAAATTAAGATGGTGATAATTAGACGTGGGCAAAAAAATCGGTTAGGCAACCGGTTATGGAAAAAAAACCGGAACTGGTTAGTATTGTAACCGGTTAGAACCGTAACCGGTTCGGTTACAAACCTAACTGCCGGTTAGGGATCGGGCAGGGTATCCGGGCGGAGAAACCGGTTAGGAAACCGGTTATTGAAACCGGTTAGAAAAACCGGTTACGGCACCTGAACGTTGCAAAACGGTCATATAGCCGTTATGGAGCCGTTGGACCTGTTTTTTGGACCGTTTTTTTTGTTTTTTTTTTGCTAGTTTACCCCCATAATGATGTATAAATACTTGGGGTATGTTTTGGTTGATCCTTACACCATTCTCAACTCTTTCTAAACTATCAATCTCTCAAAAAACGATCACTATCTCTCGTAATGGCATCATCAAGTGTCCCAAACACCAACGACTCCAACCCCGAAATCCCCGTTCTTGAAGTTATTCCAACCAACCGAAACCCAAAAATTTGGCAACATTTTGATATGTGCAAGATGAAGGCGGGTGGAAAGAAAGCTCGGTGCAAATATTGTGGTAAGTTCATCGGAACCGAAGCGAATTCGACGTTGAAGCTACATGTCGAGTATCCCCATTGTAAGGTTCTTCAAGCAAGACAAAATGCGGCGGGTCAAGAAACGATGTCTAACGAAGGAGGAATCTTTGCATACGATGTTGAGGCAACTAGGCTTGCAATGGCAAGTTTTGTCATTCAACAAAGTTTGCCTTTCAACCATTTCGACAACAATCGCTTGACGCGCCTCATTCAAAAGAATCTCCAACCGCGCTACACTAATGTAAGTCGTACTACACTTAGGCGTGATTGCCTAAAATTGTGGAAAGAGGCGAAAGCCGAATTACAAGAAGGTTTTTCAACTTTAGAAACACGTGTCAATTTAACGAGCGATTATTGGTCAACTCCTCATGGTTCACCCGAATCTTTTATTTGTGTGACCGCTCATTGGGTAATGCCCGAAACTTGGACCATGATGAAACGAACAATCGCTTTTGAACAACTTGAATTGCCTCACACCGGGTCAAATATTTTTTAAAAAATTGACAAAGTTATCCGGGTTTATGGTTTACAAGAAAAATTGTTCTCTATTTCTTTTGATAACGCGTCCAATAACACGCGTGCTATCGAACAACTAAAACTCAAATATAAACCCGTTAGTGAAGGAAGTTTTTTTCATAGTCGTTGCGTTGCACACATAATCAACTTGTGTGTGCAAGACGGTTTGAGGATTGTTAACCCAATCATTCTAAATTTTAGAAAAATGTTGTCGGATGTGTTTAGCAAACCAAGTAGGCATAGTGCCTATATAAAATATTGCAAACAAGCGAATGCCATTTGTTTAGGTCCGAATTGGGACGTACCTACGAGATGGAATTCGACTTGTACCATGTTTGAAAAAGCTCTAAAACAAAAAGATAGTTTGCGTTCTTACCACAACGACCTTTGTTCGAGGCACTCAAAACTTATTGAGTTTTCTATAAATAGTTGGGCTCTTATTGAAGATTTAACAAAGCTGTTACATGTTATGTGGATCTGAATGTGGTTCTGAACGTGATTCTGAATTTGTTTACCGATTTTATATTGATCTGTTATTTCTGAACTTGGCTCTGAATTTGGCTCTGAAAGTGGCTTCGAATGTGGCTCTGAATGTGTTATAATTATCTGTTTTGATTGTGTTATTATCGAGTTTGTTACACCGAGTTTTAGATATTGTTAAGTATATGTATATGTATTATTGTAATATAGTTGTTATCCCACTCAGTAAAACGATTTACTGAGGCGTATATGTGCTTGCATGTACGTTAGGTTACAGGGCTATTGGGGAAGACACGGAAGATCGTTCAAGAAAGTGGGAAAAAAAAAGTTATTATATTTTTTTTTTGTGTGTGTGTAATATAATGTGTTTTGTAAAAGTTTTGGTATGATGTAAACATGTTTTTTTTATATTACTGGATTGGTGTTTGAATTCTGATATTGTATAAGTGACACGTCAGCCCTAGTCGGGTTGGGGTGTTACAATTATGGTATCAGAGCTCAGGCTCTTTCCTGTAGAAATAAAAATTTATTATTTATATTTTAAATAAACTTCTAAGGTAATTGTATAGATGTATGAAATTTCATAAGTTTTTATTCGACAAAGTTATTATAATTATGTTAAAGTGTTTTATTTGGTTAATTGTAATTTTTTTATAATCTCACGAAACAAAAGTTTTATATGATTATTTTATTATGAAATCACTTTTCTAGTTCATGAAGATATAGTCTATATTAATTTAAAAATTTAGCTTCAAGTTAGTATTTGAAGATTGATTAGATATGATATGAACTGAATTCAATTTATCTTGAGTTTGAATTCAAGTGTCGATGCTGTATTTTATATTATTTTGTTACCTTTATATAAACAAGTTTGGCGGCTTAAAAAAAACAAATAGTGAGGCCACTTGTAGAAATCGGGCTAGGACTTTTTAGGCCTTGAATAATCGTCATCGCCATGCTAACACGACATCTCGTTGTAGATGCCTCCGTATAGAAGATCGTACCGTCGTAGATCTGGCACGTCTTCCAGGCGCCGAAACTTTGATGAGGCAGTGCAACGCGCAGTTGAGGGTTTGCTACCGGGCATTCTGGAAACCGTTGTTCAACATGTTCATTATGACGCGAACCATAACCCTCCGACGCCTCCACGTTCCCCGACACCTACACGTCCCCCAACCCCTCCACGTTCGCCAACGCCTCCCCGTTCTCCAGCCAAAAGTAGCCAAGGAGATACTGTTGTAACACCGACTGTCAATATTCACAAGTGGCTCTCAAGGTTCCAAAAGCAGAAACCACGCTCATTTAGCTCTGCGACCACACCGATTGAAGCACAAAACTGGATTGATCACGTGGAGAAAATCTTTGAAGTTCTAGGCGTTGGTGATGAGTTTAAAGCAAGATTGGCAGCATACAAGTTGGAGGATGATGCGCAGACCTGGTGGGCATCCGTCAAGCATTCTAGAGGAGGAGATACGTTCGCTGCTACACTTCCATGGGATGACTTCAAGACACTGTTCTTCCATCAATATTTCCCTACGGCTTTTAGAGGTGAATATGAACGAGAGTATGCATCCATTAAGCAGAGGGATGATGAGCCCATGATTGAGTTTATGGCACGATTCACAAGGTTGGCTAGCTTTGCAGGACCTGCTGCTGGAACTCCAGCGGTTCAGGCTCAGAAACTAAAATGGGCACTATGTGATAAAATGAAGTGGTTTGTTGTGAACCAAGAATTTAAAGATATCACGGAGGTTGCAAATGCGGTGCAAAATTTGGAGATTGCAAGCAAAAGTATGAAGTTACCGTATGGTGAAAATCCTAAGATAAATCACACTTTAGCCACTGGGCAATCTTCCATCCAAGTTCCATCCACTGAAAACCCAAATTCACATTCAAGTCATAACTATAGTAACCAACATCGAAACCGACAACAAACCTCTCTGGACCCTAAACTTGCCCCCCATCAGCCACAAAACAAGGAACTACAACCATGCAAGACCTGTGGGAAACGACACGAGGGAGTGTGCTACAAGATTTCAGGAGGTTGTTACAGGTGTGGACAAGGTGACCATAAAATTAAAGACTGCCCTAAACCATCGAAAAATGCTACCACGAATACTACTACCCCTGCTACAGGGGCAAATGCTGTGCCACCCACTAATGGTGGACGAGTGTTCGCGTTAACCGCAGATAACACACCAACAGAATTAGGAAAGGACCCATGGGGTATGAAGTTTTCATAAGTCAAGATCCTTAAAGAGGATGAATAGTTTCACTCGTTTAGTTTCTATCACTGAATAAGCTTGAAGGACGTCATGATTTCCATTATCTGATTTGTTTGAACCTTAGATTTCGTATTTTGGTTACTTGAATTCCGTGATGTCTGAATTGGAACTTATAAGTTTTATTTTTATTTTCCTTTATCGTTTGTTATGCCGTGTTTGTTTCTCTATGCATGTTCTGTAATTTCGGGGACGAAATTATTTTAAGTGGGGTAGAGTTGTAACACCCTACTTTTTTTTTAATTTTTTTTTAAATATACTAATCATTAAAATATATTTAATTATATACTCAATGAATTATCTGATTAATAAAATAATTTCGTAGTGTAGATTTCTTTGAACACATGAATTATGAAATGTAAAATTTATTTTCATATACTCCTTTATGTAATATATGTTTAAGATGTTATATACGACGTGTGTGGATTAATTGGATTAGTCAAAGGATTCAAAACTATGTAAATTTAATATACATCCGGATAGAATTCGAAATTTGACTTCATAATTATCACAATGTGATAATATTAATATTAATATTAATATTAACATTAACTCTCACCTATATATACATATGCATATTGGTACACGGAAAGAAAATAAAACGAACTCGATCAACAGTTGAATCCAGCAAGAAGGTGGTGTGATATTCGGTGGGTTACGTGACATAACGAGCATAACGACTAAGGTTTGGATTCTATATAACTTTACGTGTATGAGTTTTGATTTTCTCTACTTCGTAGTAGAAAATTAAAATTCATTATTATGTGGATCTGAATGTGGTTCTGAACGTGATTCTGAATTTGTTTACCGATTTTATATTGATCTGTTATTTCTGAACTTGGCTCTGAATTTGGCTCTGAAAGTGGCTTCGAATGTGGCTCTGAATGTGTTATAATTATCTGTTTTGATTGTGTTATTATCGAGTTTGTTACACCGAGTTTTAGATATTGTTAAGTATATGTATATGTATTATTGTAATATAGTTGTTATCCCACTCAGTAAAACGATTTACTGAGGCGTATATGTGCTTGCATGTACGTTAGGTTACAGGGCTATTGGGGAAGACACGGAAGATCGTTCAAGAAAGTGGGAAAAAAAAAGTTATTATATTTTTTTTTTGTGTGTGTGTAATATAATGTGTTTTGTAAAAGTTTTGGTATGATGTAAACATGTTTTTTTATATTACTGGATTAGTGTTTGAATTCTGATATTGTATAAGTGACACGTCAGCCCTAGTCGGTTTGGGGTGTTACACTTTAATTGAAAACATTTGTTATGCTTTGGATTTGTATACCGAAAACGAGCTCATTGGTGAAGAACTAAAAAGAAAATTTAACAAAGACCTCACAAACTTGTATGATGCATATGTTGCTAAGTATGGTACAACATCAACCATACACGAGTCTATGAGGCAACATCAAGCGGGTGTGGGTGCAAGTAGTAGCTCGGATCGTTACGTAAACCTTTTCAACATGTTTTCAACCAACAATGCTAAAAGGGCAAGGGGTAACACTCCGAGTAGCGAACTCGAAAGGTATATGGGGACCGATTTCCTAGCGGGGATTGGGATGGCCGGTTTCAAAGACTTTGATTTGTTGGCTTGGTGGAAAGGAAAGGAAAAATAATTTCCCGTGCTTTCCATCATGGCCCGAGATTTACTAAGCGTCCAAACTTCCACGGTAGCTTCGGAGTCCGCTTTTTCTGTTAGTGGCAGGGTCATATCGGTGAGGAGGACAAGGCTAACTCCGACATCGGTGGAGATGTCGATTTGCTTGAAAGATTACTTGGATGCGGCGGAGAGGATTCAAAACATTGCTACACTTGAAGGCATTGAAGGAGAGATGGAATATGAAGGCCAATTGTACGATGGGGAGGTTGCGGGTGGATTAACCCCGGGAATGACCGATGATGAAGCCGGTTGGGACTACTACTTGAGGTCCGGTCCATCTAGCTCGGGCTCTTCAAACGAATAAAGTTAAACGACTACGGAACCGGGGAGAAAAAATCGAAGAACAAGTTAAATTTAGTTTGTTTTAAAGTTTTTCGAATTCGATGTAATGGGTTTAAAAACTCTTTTTTTTATGTTTTTCAAGTTTGGTGTGCTTGTTATGTTATGACAATGAATAAAATTTGAACTTTTTAAAAAAAAGTTGCATTTTACGGTTTTTTTTAAAAAACACAGCCCCTTCACAGGAGGTTTTGAGCTGTGAAAAAAGGAGCTGAAAACGTAACCGAAAAAACTGTTTTTTTTGTTAACCAGTTCGAACCGGGTTGTAACCGGTTGCTATCGGGCACAGGTTTCCAAATCGGAAACCGGTTACTAACCGAACCGGTTAGGTCAGTAACCGGTTATTCTTCGAGAAAATCCTAACCAGTTTCGGTTAGTAACCGGTTTCGGTTACGATTTTTAACCGGTTTGTGCATGTCTAGTGATAATCAATGTTTTGACGACCGGATCGGACCGGCCGGTTGGACCGGGTCCGACCGGTGGCCGTTAAATTTTCGAACCGATCTATGGTTTTGGGCCGGACCTCTTTTGAGCCGGAACGATTCACCGATTGACCGGTCAGGCCGGCGGTTCGATGCCCGGTCTGGCCGGAATTTGCAACTTTTTAACCGGAAAACATGGTCTTGAGTCAGCGGCGGAACCACGGGAGGGTTCGGAGGGTCCGTTGACCCTCCGACGACCGGAGCTCTCTTAATCTAGGTATTTCAGTCCGAAACTCATTTCGAACATTGACCCTTCAAAAACATAAGGAGAGAGATGGAATTAGAAGAGTTGAAGAGTGAAAATTGCTTTTTTTTCATTCTCCGGCCGGCGAGTCTGCGACTCCTATGCATCTGGTTCTGAAAAAAGAAGGGGAAGAAGATGACTGAAATTTTATTTATTTACTTCTGGTTTTTTTCTTTATGTTAAAGTCGAAATAGAAACTTGATTGACACAATCACCGACACGCATCACTGTCAAAACTTATTTTATAATAATTTAAATTTATTTATTGATTTTTTTAATGTATTTACTTTAACTTATATTCCTATATCAATATTTATTTTATTTTGAAAATTATGTCCATGACTTTTTTTTAAACCATAATAACTCTTTACAAATCATGATATAAAATATAAAATTAATATATTAAGTCAACCGGTTGAACCCCCGGTCCGACCATTCGGTTCCGGTCCGACCTTTATTTCGAAGGATACCGGTCGTATGACCGGTCCGGTTCTGAAAACATTGGTGATAATTCTTCAAACCCTACCAAAACCTTTCAAAATCACTGCACAGTTCCGGTGAACCGTTCACAGCCTATCACAGTATCACTCTCGTTCGAATTTGCCACATTTGATCACACAAATATGCACAGGCTATCAAGGCGTTCCGTTAACTCGCTCCTCCGATACGGCGGCCATCGCCGCCGTGATGCCACGGCCGCGGCTTCCATTGCTTCTCCCAATCTTAACGACTCGGTATAATTCTTCTTAATCCGTTTCACATCTCATTCGAGCTACGATTTTGTGTATGTAACTGTTGCTAGTTGTCATTTCTGTTAAGCGGTATAACTGTATAACCACTTAACCTCACCATGTATTCCTCGTTGAGTCATTTCCTCTGAGAATTTGGTTCGTCTAGTCGTTAAGGTATATCATATCACGCTTTATATGTTCGAAGAGTGAATTCTGTTGACATTGAATGTGTTACTTTTCAGCTACAGAATTGGTCAGTTAATGAGCCTTTAGAAGGCTACAAATAGATTTCGGGCTTTAAATTTGTATCCATAGTTAGCAGTGGCGGATCTAGAATTTTTTTTTTCAGTGGATGCAAAAAAAAAAAAAATTTCAGTAAAAGATTACATAAGTTAATAAAAAACAGAATTAAAGTTAGTTATTTGTATTCAAGAAATTTGATAAATTTAGGCGTCTTGAGTGCCAAAAACAGCTAAAAAGAAGCTATTTCCACAAACCTTGGGTGCCTTGGGTGTCAAAAACAGCTAAAAGAAGCCATTTTCAACAACCTTGGGTGCCTCGGAAAAAAAACCTTAGGTGCCTAGTCATTCAGTTCAAGGAATTAGCACTAAAATTTCAAATTTGAGTGGGTGCCTAGGACCCCGCTGGGTCCTAGGTGGATCCGTCTATGACAGTTAGCCTCATAATCAGTATCTTATTTAAACATGCTGCTTTTTTTCAACGTTGTAAAAATCTCTAAGGCTCTAGTCGGGGGTCAGGTTCAGCTTGGGGATTAATTGGCCTGATTAATTGGGAAAAATCAGGAAAAAGCGGAGCTACTAATTCCGATTTTTACAACACTGCTTTTTTCCCCTAGATGTGAGAATATACTTTTCCTTTCTAGTAGAATGTACTTGTTAGCACTTAGCGTCATAATCAGTATCTTATTTGCAGATGTCGATACATGATAGAAGTAGTGATTTGTTTGAGTTTTAGAATCACATAGAGGACAGGCAGTAATGCACTATGAATCCAACTTGCTATCTGTCTGTAGTTCCAAGGGTTCATTTGGATTCATATAGTTAGTTGATAATGAAAAGGCTGCCTGGTGAGTGGTGGCTCATGTTAGCAGTGCAATTATACTGTTATTGATTGCAAATGGGTTTTGTCAAGTTTATCATTTGTTTTTTTGATGTGCTGGACATGAACAGGGTAGAGAGAGGGATGCAGGTGTCAGATGTTATTCAATTTTACCCACTTCAATTTGCAGTGGGCCTGCTTTCCCGAAACCTTTGAAATCAGGAAAAATGATTCTTTCTGGAAAGCGGTACGAGTCAACTGCTTCTGAGTTTCAGACATCTGATGCACCTGTGGAGAAGTATGAGTATCAAGCAGAGGTGTGCAAATAGAGACTATGGAGTTTTCCCTTCTCTATTAGTATTACATTTGTTTTCGTTTTGTTACCAGGATCATTTAATATAATGGTGTTCATGTTTTGGTGCAGGTAAGTCGACTTATGGATCTTATTGTTAACAGTCTATATAGCAACAAAGAGGTGTTTCTTCGTGAACTTATCAGGCAAGTTTCAAACATCTCCATCAAATTTGCAATGTAGTTGTTTTTTCGTGTGATTTAAACTTTTTAAAGTATTTCAATTTTGAATTTGTGGAAACAAGCTATAAGCATATATGGAAACTCATTATTGTAAAGACAGTGTGTGTGTTTGTTAATCCTTTTTATTTGAAAATATTAATATTTCAGCAATGCAAGTGATGCCTTGGACAAGCTGCGATTTCTTAGCGTTACTGAGCCACAGCTTTTGGAGGGTTCTTCTGAACTTGACATACGTATTCAAACTGATCAAGAAAATGGAGTAATTACTCTCACGTAAGATTTGCAGCTGCTAAGAATTTGGTTGAAAATCCACTAGAATTTTTCTAACATGCATACTATATTCAGGGACTCTGGTATTGGTATGACCCATCAAGAACTTGTTGATTCCTTGGGAACAATTGCTCATAGTGGAACTGCAAAGTTTTTAAAAGCTTTGAAGGTGAACTATTTTATTTCTGTGGTTTGACTGAATGTTCATCGGATGCTTACACAAACTATTGCATTTGTCAGGATAGCAAAGATTCTGGTTCAGATAGCAATTTAATTGGTCAATTTGGTGTGGGTTTTTATTCAGCCTTTTTGGTTGCTGATAAGGTATGATGTGTTTGAAATCTCATGAACCTTTTTAATAATTTATTGTCTTTGTCTGTCTCATTGTTTATGTTTCTGACAGGTGGTGGTCTCAACAAAGAGTCCCAAATCTGATAAGCAATATGTTTGGGAAGGAGAGGCGAATTCTAGCTCATATCTTATCCGAGAGGAAACTGATCCTGAGAAGTTCATTCCGAGAGGAACTTCCATCAAATTGCATCTCAAGGTTGAATATGCAAACCATTTTACCTTTTCTGTTACTTTTTATTATCAGACTTTAGTGACAATACCAGTCTATATTTTTTGTACCCAGCGTGACGAAAAAGGTTTTGCTCATCCTGAGAGAATTGAGAGACTTATTAAAAATTATTCACAGTTCGTGTCGTTCCCAATCTACACATGGCAAGAAAAGGGCTACACAAAAGAGGTATTTTCTGAGCTTATCAGAGTTATACACATGTTTTCTAAATGAATAAATGTAATGTCTGGGGGTAAAAAAAACATGTTCACAGTTTATTGTTTTGCTTGAAACAGGTTGAGGTTGATGAGGATCCAGCTGAGGCCAAGAAAGATGGAGTTGATGACAATGTTGAGGTAAGCGGTTATTTTTTATTATAAATGAGTACGTGCAGCAGATGCATATCTGGCTACTTTAACATGCTATTTTCTTTTGTTCCCATAGAAAAAGAAGAAAACTAAAAAGATTGTTGAAAAATACTGGGATTGGGAACTCACAAATGAGACACAACCTATATGGGTGAGTTATTTTTCCTTTATGCGAATTGTAATTGTCATTTCAATATCATGCAAGTAGTTGCGATGACGCGTTTTTTTTTGTTTTGATGCTTGCAGCTTCGGAACCCTAAGGAAGTTACAACAGAGCAATATAATGAATTCTACAAGAAGACATTCAATGAGTACTTGGAACCTTTAGCATCTTCCCATTTCACAACAGAGGTGAAATGCAATAATTTTGGTTTCCAATGTTGTAGTTGATATACTTAATGCAAGTATTAAAGTTCTTAGAAGACTAGTTTTTTGTTTCGACCATATTTTGGTTTCCAATGTTTTAGTTGATATACTTAATACAAGTATCAAAGTTCTTAGAAGACTAGTTTTTTGTTTCGATCATATAACATCTATACTTTTTCGGCCCAACTTATAATTTGGTATGTCCTCAGCACAAATATTGTAACTATGGCCTATGTGTACCGTTAAGTGATATAGTTTTTGACAATTTTTTCAACTTGTAGGGTGAGGTTGAGTTCAGGTCAATTCTGTATGTTCCTGCGGTTACTCCAATGGAGAAAGAAGACATTGTCAATCCAAAAACTAAGAATATAAGGCTCTATGTCAAACGTGTCTTCATTTCAAATGACTTCGATGGAGAATTGGTAAAAGATCAATCCCTATGTGTGTTCTGCTGGAAAAAGCTCTTTGGTTTTGATTTGATTTTGACTAGCTTTTTTATTTTATTTTATTTCGAGTAGTTTCCACGGTACCTAAGTTTTGTCAAAGGTGTTGTTGACTCTAATGACCTTCCCTTGAATGTATCACGAGAAATTCTCCAAGAAAGCCGCATCGTAAGTACATCTAGCAGTTTTTCCCCTTCACAAATTGTAAAAGATAAAGTGAATATTGAATTTTATTTTTCCTGCCCAAAGGTGCGGATAATGAGGAAACGACTTGTTCGGAAAGCATTTGACATGATTCTTGGCATATCTGTGAGTGAGAACCGAGAGGTAAAACAGCTACTTTTATTTCCTATATTTCCCAGAATATTTGAATTGATCATACTGGATTCACCTTAATACAGAGGTGACAGAATTGAAGGGTTAACGGTGGCGATTGGTTTATTAGTTCTGGTTGAAATTTGTATTTTTTTTGGTACGGTCAGTTGCAGGTTGGTTTGAGCTGAAATGCTTTTGTCCAAAATCAGTAATTTCTTGTTTGACCTGTCATATATAAAACTTGACCCTAATTGACCCCTTGATAACTAATGATAAGTAAATGGGTTGATATTTGCTACGATACCGTATCTAATTATAAGAAGTAATACTTTTCCTCTGTTCACTTCTACTTGCTTAATTTTTGTCCTTTATTTTAGGATTATGAGAAGTTTTGGGAAAACTTTGGGAAGCATTTGAAGTTGGGATGCATTGAAGACCGTGAAAATCATAAGCGTCTTGCTCCATTGCTTCGCTTTTTTTCTTCACAGAGTGAAGAAGAAATGATCAGTTTGGATGAATATGTTGAGAACATGAAACCTGACCAAAAAGATATCTATTATATTGCTGCTGACAGTGTCACAAGTGCAAAGAACACACCATTCTTGGAGAGACTGTATGAGAAGGATCTCGAAGTACAGTTTTTATGTTTATTTCCTATTTATCCAGTTTCATGAAAGACTGCTACTTAATAGTTATGGTGTTCTCTATAGGTATTGTTCCTAGTTGATCCAATTGATGAAGTTGCTGTCACAAATCTCAAATCATACAAGGAAAAGAACTTTGTTGACATCAGCAAGGAAGACTTGGACATTGGTTGGTCTTCTATTTCTATAAACGTTCTTTTGAATAAAATATGAATGCACTTTCACTTGTGTCAATTTTTTTCTTGCACCTGTGGTACCATTTGAGCCGTTAAAAGATGTTCCTTTTTTCTGTTCTTCCTCATACATACTTTTGTCTGTTTGGATCATTATTTTGAATTGGTTTCCCATACTATTGTTTTTTCTTCTGTTAAAATTACTAGGTGACAAGAATGAGGAGAAGGAGAAAGAGATGAAACAAGAATTTGGACATATTTGTGATTGGATGAAGAAACAGTTGGGCGACAAAGTTGCCAGTGTCCAAATTTCAAATCGCTTAAAAACATCCCCTTGTGTCCTCGTATCTGGAAAGTTTGGTTGGTCTGCAAATATGGAGAGGTAAATCTTCACAATCAAGGATTCGAGGCTTAGAAATTCCTGGTTATTTTTCTTTATCTTTTTTTTTTGTAACTCCACAGGCTGATGAAGTCACAAACTGTTGGAGATTCTTCTAGCCTGGACTTCATGAGAAGCAGGAGAGTGTTTGAGATCAATCCTGAACATCCAATTATTCAGATGTTGAATGTATGATACCTTTCTTAAAACCATAGAGTCTACTTCTTTTTGGGGAGTCCATAAACTGTTAAAACCTACAGAATTGCCCAAACCAAAGCAATTCGGTTGGTTTGGCCGGTTTGAGATTCCAAATGGTTCGGTACAACGTTTCGTTTTTCGGTTTGGACGTTTAACGGTTTCGTCCGGTTTGAAACTCGGAACCGGCTGTGTAAACCGTATCAGCCATTCAACCTTTATTGTTTTTTTATATATATTATTCATTTTTGAAATATGGAAGTTATATATATGTATCATTAAGTTTCTAATAATAAAAACTAATGGTTTTTTAGAAGAATAAAAAAGTTGGTTCAAACCACCGTCACCAAACCGTTAACCCACCAGCCGGTGTGGCAGTCCCATCCAATGGGCCTGTTTGGTTTGTCATTCCCCAAACCGTAGTTGGTGGTTCGACCCAAAGTTTTCTTCAAAACTGGCCGAACAAGATCGTGGACACATTGCATCTGTTAGGAATGTTGATATGGTTTTTTTTGTAATATCTTTATTATCCGTGCATACATGATGCAGGCTGCTTGCAAGAACAATGGCGATGATGAAGAAGCCCTTAGAGCTATTGATCTTCTGTATGAGACTGCACTAATTTCTAGTGGTTTCACTGTGAGTCATCCATCCTTCATGTCTATAATGCATTTTTGTTGTGGGTTGAGGTGGTAAGTGGTCGGGTTGGATTCTTGTCGAAATGGGCCTGGTTGGGTTGGGTTGGGCTGGTCTGCAACAACTTTTTCTTTCCTTGAGGTTTACAAATAACTGGCAATTCAAATATGATGGCAAGAATAATATTTTTACATTTTGATCTTATTTTTGAAATAAACTATATAGTGGTTTTTTTTGCATTTTGAATACACTTTGGGCGACTCTTGACCTATTTGAACCGTTCAACCTCTTTCCATCACAACAATTTTTTGATTAGGTCTCGCAAAACATGTTGTATCGTGTCTAAACAGGTCGTTGAACCAGAGCAGGACATCTTCAACTAAATTTGTTATTTTCCTAAATTCTAACACGGATGTGTAGTGTTGACCTATTAACCAATTTAACACACGATAAACGTGTTATAAACTTATAATAGTGTCATTAACGTGCCACTCTGTCCATGACCCGAACCTGTTCACCCAAACACTAACCTGTTTCTTCGATGCAGCCCGAGAGTCCATCACAGCTTGGTGGAAAAATTTACGAAATGATGAGTGTGGCTTTGTCTAACAAATGGACAACTCAACAAGCAGCTTTTGATATGCACAGCTCACAGGCACAAGAGGCTGAGATAGTGACTGGGCCGGAACCGACCCTTGAAGCAGAGTTAGTTGAGCCGATTGAAATCACTTCTCAGAAATGATGGCTGCATATTTAGTTGATGCCTGCATATATCATAATGGTTCGTTTTGGGTATAAATTGATTGTGAATTTTGGTTGTTGAGAAAGGCTATTTTGCTAATCCGGAGTTAACTGCTGGTTCTGGTGCCGGTTCTACACGTGTTCGGCACATGGGCTTATTAAACTCATTTTAATTATTATACCTTTTAGTTTTCCACAATCTTTTATCTTGTCATATCAACTTTTACTTGTTTCTTATCTTACGCTATGTGTCCCGCCTTAGTGGTGGTCATGGAGCCTGTAACGCCCTTATTATGCATGGCGTTACATTGTTGTATTTCATCTTTTACATAGGTTTAAGAAGAAATATTACGAGTTAATAAGTTATTGGGGGAAATCAAATCATGCCTAATAGTGTCATTGACGTATATAACTAGTGACAGAGTTGTCCGTGTGTTGTGACGGATTATTCATTTGTGATAAAAGCAACATTCCATCAAATATACGAGTCATCCATAAATCCGGTTCTTTTAATAATCTTTTTGACCTTTTATTTTTTGATTTATTTGATTAAAGTTATTAATTAAAAAGCAAACTTATAAGTATGATATTTGTTATACATGTCACCGGTTTACATATGAAAACACCTTTAGTTACCCTACCATATATGTCCATCATCACTAAGCTAGTTTTTACATATGAGAAGACGCTTATCTATCCTACCACATATGTCCATTATCACTAAGCTACTTTCTCTAAGTATGAAGACTTCCTGCTAACTCCCCAACCATATCGGCCTTCATCCCTTTCTGTACGCATATGAACAAATTTTTCAAAAACAAACCATTATCAAGCCAAGCAAAATATTCTCAAACAGGCCAAGATTTCTAAAGACCAAAACCAATCTCAATACAAAGTAAATCATCATAGGCTCAGATCATCTGGATCATCACAACCATTATAAGAGAGCGAAAAAAAACCTGAATACACATTACAAATTTACAATACAACCAACTACTTTTAAGATCAATTTGAAGACAAACTTTTGGTTCCATTAGCTGGTTTCTAAACATATGAAGACTTCCTGGCAACCACCACCACACACCGACATCATAACTTCCCGCACAAATGTGAAACTGTAACAAATCTTTTAAAACAGAACATTATCAAACCAAACAAAATGTTGTCAACACAAGACATGTCTGAATACAAAAGTAAAGCATTCTAGGCTCAGGTAATCTTCATCATCACAACCATCATAGGAGGAGGGGGGGGGGGGGGGGGTTCCTGACATTCAAGCTTTCTCAAGACAAAATCATCACAACCCTAAAGGCTCAGAGCATAGCAGTACGTGTGAAGCATCATGGATTTTGATTCACTTGGATCATAGCAGTACGTGTGAAGGCTCAGATCAACCAAAATCATCACAACCCTAAAGGCTCAGAGCAGATATGAGTCTAAGATCCAGGCAAGGACTGCGATAAACCAAGGGCCTACGCCATGCCGACACCACAGTGACCACACCCAAAAAAGAAAAAGAAAGCTCATCACAACCTTAATTAGAACCCCCATTTCCTTCTTAAACAACGGAAACCATCTAACAACCATCGATAAGACAACTACAAATTACAGTCAAGAAAAAAAATCCAAGATCGCATCCATTGCACATACTTAAGTTGTCAAAGAAATCATCACACCTTTTAAGATAAAAAAGATGTAATGAGCTCTGATGCAAATATGTAAAGTCGTATAGTGCAAATGGAGCCAACAGGTGCACAACTCACTACACGCGTATGGAAAACATCCGATTTTGAAAGGAACAATAACTCCCCTCTCACAACAGTTACATATGAAATGTAATGTATAAAATTAAAGCGTCGGCGACACACCGGAGTTCAACCGTCACCACCGTCACAACAAAAGAAAAAAGAGCAAAGCCAGTCGTAGCTTCGATCTGACAACCACAACCGTAACTCACGACGGCTACTAGAAAACCAGACCAAACAACCACAGAAAACCCAACCCTTTAAAGCGGCGACAATAGACCATAGTCAAAGCAATCAAATATGAAAATCGAAGATTGCTTAGGTTAAGGTCACATCGCCGACCATCGTAACACTAACTGGCAACAAGTGAGGCGTCCACCACACCCAAATGTTGCTCAACACCAATGAAGCCAAAAGAGGTTCTGAAAATCGAAAATGAGAGTGGCTGAGGGTTGGGGTCACATCGCCGGCCAGCGTGACATAAACCGAAAGCAACGACGACTTCCACCAAACCCAAACGCTGGTCAGATCCAACACCGATGAAGCCAAATGAGAGAGAAGATGAAGATGGATGAATTATGAGAGAGAGAGAAGAGCGTAAAAACTAATCAATGATAAGGGAGGAGAGAGAGAGTGTGAGGGGACCAGATATGAGCTGTAAATTCGTGTGATTAAAATGGAGCCAACATGTGTACAACTAAGTACACGCGTAAAGCAGATGTTACATTTCAAAGGAGCAATAATTCCTCTCTCTCTACAGCCGCATTCTAATTGTGAAATATATAAATTGTGTCCATCTCTTCAAGCATAATGATTTCACGTCTAACATATTTCAAGCCATAAAAAGTGTTCGCAATAGCATGCATGCACGTTATATCAACCTATGATCACGTTTTCTATTTTAAAAAAAAAGAAATTAATATTTATTCAAATATATTATTTTTCATGCAACCAAACACCAAAATTACAACTTTATCATCCGTCATGCATTCCATAACCTAGATCATGTAACTTTATCATAGATCGAACGTCAATCAACCACCTTTACCCTAGATCTATCATGCATGAACGTAAAAATCAGATTTTTATTGAAGATTTCACGTAAAGTTGGCACCTTTATCGCATGTCAACCCTAGATCTAGCATTATCAATCATCCATTGACATGAATCACACATAAATCACATATTTATTCTCATGCAAGCTTACAAACTCTAGATCTAAGCATGGATCATCATTATTATCATAAAAATCACATTTTTATCATGAAAATCCAATCTTTTTCACATATAACTCTAGATCTATGCATGCAATCATCATATCAACATCATAGCAACCTAAATCTATCATAAAGGTGCAAGCTTGATGACTTTTTAAGCAAGAAAAGCAAATATATGAACATACCAACGATATAGGAACGATCGGTGATGAAAAATGAGCTTGGTTCTTAATTTAACACCCCAAAAGCTTGAGATTAGAAGCCAAGAATGATTTGGACAGTATGTAGAGGCTGATGGGGCGTTTTAGGGCTGTAAGAATGGACAAATGGTGGCTAAAATCGTTTAAATAGCTGGTCATTAGGGTTTTGCCCGTATGACAATTTTCGCAGACCGTCAGGGTGTCCTGACGGGCAGTTTCGTGGTCTGCGAAATTCCTGGTCAGACCCCTCCGTTTGACTTTTGTTCACCGGTCCCTGTTTTGTCCATTTTTCGCGTTTTTGGTCACGTTTTCTACGGTTTCACACTTTCACCATCATATTTATCACATTGAATCCAATAAAATCAAGTATAAATATGCCATATATCATAATAGGATCACACAACTAAATACCCCTATTCCCCATTCGTTTTTCTTCACTAACTCTTATCTCTTTCGTTTTCCCTTTCAAAAGAAAACCTAACAAAAATTATTTCAATCTTCATTTAATTAATGGCCTCTGCGAGCACACCCTCGAAGGTCGACAGTCGTCTAGAAGTCCAGATAATCATGTGTAAGGCTATGTGCAATACCTCCCTGTCACCTTTCACTCCCGTCACTTATTTTTTTTGTCAACTCAACATCACATCACTAGCCCACACTCCCCTCACTTTCACTTCCAATACATTCCCCTCACATTTCCAACCCCTCAATTTTATCTTAATATTATTTTATTCAACACAAATAAATATGTATTTTTTAATATTTAAAAATAAAAATACATTTTATAAGAAAAATTACATTTGCTAAAATAAAAAAAGATACATTTCCTAGAATTTGACATTTCCTAAAATTAAAGAAAAATACATTTCTTAAAATTGAAAACCAAGAATTACCACCATATATCGGAACTGGAATCAGAGTCGGGATCCTCAACCATCGGGCTGATTCTCATTCTGTTCTCAGTTCTTCTCACACCTCACGAAGTGCGGCTTCATCTTGTTCTTCATTGTCATCAATCGGTTCTTCAACGTCCTCGAGTTGGAATTCATTGTCGAATTCGTTGTATTCTTGAAGTAGCTCCTCCGGGGGGTTCTAAGGAAACCAATAACCAAATGCCCAATTCCAGAAAGCTTCATCCTCCTAAAGTTCATCCACATACGGTGGAAGGGTGAGGTTGAACAATAGGTGGAGGTGGGGGTTGAACAACTTGTGGAGGTGGAACAAAATTTGGAGCTGGAATCAGAACATGAGGTTGTTCAACATGTGGTGGTCGAAAGGTTGGTCGAGGTATTCTTGGATGTAAATGATTATAGCGTGCAGGCCTTGCTCCATGGTATTCCGTCGCATCTCGTGGTGGTGTTGACATTGTAAGATTATGGAATTCTTCAAGTATTTCGAGTAAATTTGGCATGTTTGTTGCAATGGACCTGATTAGTGAAGTATTTATAGGAGATGATGAATATAGCTGTTGTTATTTTAACGGTCATTTTTTGTAACGGTAATATTTTCTAACGATAAGATTTTCAAACAATAGAAATTACAATAACTGAAATTGAAAATACAATAATTAAATAGAACAATAAAAGATATAATCAATCACCAAGGTTCGTCCCGATCTTCATTGTCTTCGTCTTCTTCATCTTCTTCATCTTCTGGATCAGTTGGAACGTAATCTTGAACATTATTAATGTGTTCGATCAAATCCGATTTCAAATTGTGGTGTGTTTCGCGGTTACGAATTTCCAGAACATTTGCATTAATGATCTCTTCTAGAGGTTCCCCCTGATCCGGTTGAACATCTTCGGGATCGTACTCACAAATTGCATAACCCTCGTCCTCCCTAGTCATACTATGCAAAATCATGCAATCGAATATGATGTATGTGCTCTTATTAATGAGGTATGAAATTGAGATGAAATGGGTGTGAGTTGTGTATAGTATATATAGGTAAATAATTAATTAATCTTAAAAAAAATCAAAATGTATCCGTTGGGGGGGGGGGGGGGTCCACCACGAACGACCCAATCTACCGAGAAAAGGGAAATGGGGAGTGGTGCCCGTGATCAGCCCCTCGCGCCATTCATCGCAACCGACTTAGTGGTGACACCGAGGTCACCGAGCAACATCATCATGCCACCACTGGGCTCAGTGGAGGCATTGTGTTCATATAGCCATAGTTTACAATTTTAAATCGGGGGGGGGGGGGGGGGGATTCCCTCACCGGCGAGGCATACTTTTGACCCTCCAGTAGGTATGATCACCCTTTACACCGATTTCTGCAAGTTTAGCTACATGAGGATTCCTTTCAGTTCTTTTCTAGTATGAGGGTTTTGGAGACCTACTAATTTCATATATTTGAGATGCACCCTTTAGGGTTGGCTAGGGTTTGTTATTTTGAGTTTGTTTTTCAAAGCATTAGGCAACCCCCGTCAATTGCTCTGTTCAAAACATTTTTAAGCCGGTACGAGAGAGCTCATGGTATAGTTTTGATAAACGTTCCAAGTCGAAACAATTTATTGGAAAATTATTTTCAAGCTCGAAGCATACAGACTAAAGGGAGCGTTTCTTTTTTGTTAATTCAAGAGTGGTCCGGATGATATGGTATTTAGAGCGAAGGAAGAAAAAACTATAGATTTAACACCAGTGTAAGCAACGCTTGATTCTGATGTTTACAAATAGCTAATTGCACACCCCACGAAAATGTGCTATCTCAATGAAGATGCGATGGTAGCTTTGGGCATGAGCCGTAGCTGGACGCGCTCAGGTTTCCAATCTGTGTTTGGGAGGCTTGAAGCATGTCGGTATTTTATCATAATATTTCCTTATATTTGGGTTTTGATAGATTATGTAGACACTTGGTGATTTGTGCAGAGTGGTTCTGTTATTATGATCTACTAGCAAAGGATCCGGAAGGGAAGGTGAAATCTAAAGAAAGGGTGTTGGCACGGGGGGGAGCTTGATATAGGGCTGTAAACGAACCGAACGAACACGAACGAGACATGTTTGTGTTTGTTTGTTAACATGTTATCAGACAATCGAACGAACACGAACAAGTAACCGAACAAGATTTTTTATTTGTGTCCGTTTGTTAACCAAATAGTTTTGTTCGTGTTTGTTTGTTAATTTTTTACATTTCTGGTCAAACGAATCAATGAACCAAACAAACCAAACGAACCGAACGAACCAAACCAGACATAATCACAAACGAACCAAACCAGACATCATCACAAACGAACCAAACCAAACACAATCACAGACAAACCAAACGAACATAAATGAACTAAAGAAACAAACACATATATGCAAGTTGAATTGAACCCTAATTTACTAAAGGAAGTTAGAGATATGCGATGATCATAAATATTTATAAAAACTAAAAGGAAATTAGAGAATATCTAAAAGGAGATTGGAGGACTGGAGCCGTACGTTGTTAAGTGTAAAATGTAGCTTATAAATATTTAAAAAAATATTATTAAAAGTAGTATTGTTAGCAAACAAACTGTAACATCCCAAAACCGAACGAATATTTTGTTCGTAAATAAATAGGACGGGACGTTAGTTCATGACTTGTCCCGTTCTGAACATGAGGGGGTTTAAAGGATAAGTAGATAAAATGAGATTTATTCTAAATAAATCTCAAAGTTATGAGTGGAATTGTAACATCCCGGTTTTCTTTTAAATCGGATATATCTGTTAAATAACATGGAACATTAAAACCCCTAACTTTGTTATGATTATGTGTTATATGAAACCACATGGGCTTATTTTACAAAATAAGACATTGTTGTTTAAAAATTGAATATTTGAAAGGTGGAGGGGCCAGAATTGTAATTACACTAAAGTGTAATAAACAAAAGAGGAGGAGAGGAGGCTGGAGATCGATGTCTCCTCCCCCTGGTGCGACTTCACCCTCTCAAACCCTCTCACCCACTCGAAAATTCTGCACAAGGATGTGGGGGGGGCTGCGATTTTTATGTACAAACTTGGAATTGGAAGTGCTTTCATCTTCCCAAACTCAATTTCTCATCAAGTAAGTAAAACCCCATCATGATGCATGCTAGGTCTCGAAAATTAGGGGCTTGCAATCTGAAATTGGTTGATGTTTTAAGCATCTTAGGATGTTAGAAACTTTATATGTTGTATAAATTTCTATCTTGAGTGGCAAATTGGTGAAGTAGTCACCAAATTCTCATACTTGAACCTCCATGCAAAATGACCACTTAAGAGAGTGGTGAAATTGCTTGCATTAGTTGAATTCTTGCTTGAATATGGTACTATATGAAGAATTGATGATGGGTTGGGGATGGATTTCATCAACGTTATGTTAAATGGTTAATTGGAGATTCAAGGGATGGGGTTATGTGTGTGCATATATGTATGCACACCAAGTGTTTGATAAAATGCCTAAATGGGTTTTTAGTTAGTATATTGTTGCAAACGAATGCCAAATGTGAAGCCTTGATATATCTTGATGTTTCAAGTGCTAAAATTTATAATCGTGACATATGGAAATCATGTTAAATGCCTTAGAAACCTCATGGACATAAGGCTTATTAGCATGTGAAAGAGTTGAGCCATATTGTATGGTTAATGTGTAGATGATATAAATGTTAGATGTAAAGTGTACTTAATTGAATCAAGTACTAAAACATGACAAATGTGATATAGAGAATCATGGTTGACGGTGCCATGTGTATCTAGCAAGAATTAAGTCCAAGTCAAGCAATCAAGCCGAAGGACACACGGTAAACCCGGTAAAGATGGTTAAAGCTCACGAGGTAACATTTATGTTATGTTACACATTTAGTTTATTGCCCACTATGGTTATAATGTTATGTAATGCAATTTGACGAGTAAAGTGTTAAACTTGCTCAAATCGGAAAGGTATGAATATGTCAAGAAGAGTCAAAATCTAGCTAATTGATGATGTGCCTAAACAAGGTTACATTATGACATCTTAGATGTATAATGTTGAATCTTGTACGGTATGGATACATGGGGGCTAAATAGCATGTAGAGAACCACAATCATGGTATATCTTGTTATTTGGAGGTTAAGCTGATTTAGAAACCTCTATGATACGCTAATGGTATGAAACATGAATATTAGGATTCATGTTAACGGGTCAGGCGGGTTAATGTGTAAAAACTCAAATGAATCAAGGTGTTGAACCAAGTTTTAGTTGTCAACTAAATGAATTATGTGAACCACATTAATTGTGAAATTTAGGGAATGGTCTTGTAACGTTTTCCTACATGTTATATTCATATGAAATATGTTGGACAAGTGGTCGTTGAATTGACTAGGTACTCGTTATTAAGTGCATACTTGAGATGGTAAAATGACTTGTAGTAGTCATGCCTAGAAAAGGGATTGCATATGGTAAAACGTTGATGCACCTAAAGGATAATGGTTTAACAAGTTGGTCCATAAGGACGATTGTTAAACCTATAGTTGTCTAATTAGAACACCAAGCGATGTTGAGGCCTTAAGGATAATTGAATCCTCATGCGTTGGCCCAAATCATCGATGGTGACCAATGGGTCGATAAAAAGAATTTTGGTAACTAAATCGTATGTAGAAATATGTATATAATGTAGTTGAGTTAGACCCGTTGGGTGGTTTAATGAGTTATATGTTTTGACATTGGTAATTGCCGTAAAAGTCGTGTTATTAGACTCGCGTTACATTGCAGGTTCGAAAGGAATGCTTGGGGGTTACCCCGGATAGATTTCAGATGCAAAAGGGCAAGGAAAAGGGGGGGGTTCCACCAGGTGCCACCGTAGCTTACGGTGCCACCGTAGCTTACGGTGGCCCCTGATGAGAAAACCCACCGTACCACAGCACTTGGCCACCGTAGCCTAGCCAGGACCACCGTAGCTTACGGTGGCTGGCGTAAGCTACGGTGGAGGTGGTTCAAAATGTTGAAAATCGTCCTCTTTTGTTAGTTCAATGTCGTTTCTTGCATCCATTATGTTTATTACTAATGGGTTCAAGCTGAATGCAGGTAGGGGATGTGCGGGACTGGATTCCACAAGCAAGTCCAAGGACCGAACACTCGAAGACCGTTGACATCGGCATTGTTTTGTAAATTGTAATGGTGCTAAAACACTAGTTACTTGTATTAAAAACAAATTATCATGTCTTTTGGGTGAATCGAACGTTTTAACGACGTTAATTAACGAAAATTTTCTGGGACCTAAATTCTAAGCTAACGTTTTAACGTTATTTTCCTAAATTGAAACTCGGGTGTTACAAGT
>JBCNJP010000008.1:55689653-55730404 GCA_039602395.1 Deinandra increscens subsp. villosa
TAAAAGGAGATTGGAGGACTGGAGCCGTACGTTGTTAAGTGTAAAATGTAGCTTATAAATATTTTTAAAAAATATTTCTAAAAGTAGTAATGTTAGCAAACAAACACAAATGAACAATACGAACAAACACAAACGAACGTACACAAACAAACGTTCACGAACTCACTTACCGAACGTTCATGAACACAATTGAATGAACGATGACTCTTTTCGTTTTCGTTTGTTAAGCTAAACGAAAAAAAATTAATGTTTGTGTTTGTCCATTTAGTAAACAAACATTTCGCTAAAATTTCGGTTCCTAGCTTGATATATTTTAACGTAATGTACCTGTTGCATGAATCCTCGTTTAAATGGGACTTTTGACGCAACTCTGAAAATTTTCGCATGGAGTTCAGGTACCATTGTTTTTTTTCTTTCTTGTAATCGGGATTTCCTTTCTTGTAAGTGGGATTTCTTGAGTGTTTATTTTTTTACGTGTCAAGCGGTTGGTGTGATTGAGGAGTATGTTGATGATTATGTTGGCGTTCTAATATCCTGGAAGTGGGTTTAACCTTCATGATGGAAACATTAAAGGGCATTGCAGGAGATGGTGACAAAGGTGATGATGTGCAGCCGTCTGATCTTGATGATCAACATCCCATCGACAATGTGTTGAAGGTGGTACAATAGAAGAAGAAGAAGAAAAAGAACGCTGGTGGTGAGTTAGCGAAGTCTGGTGAGGAATTCGAATCTCGCAAGAGACCTACAAAGTTTCGCACGACATCAATCAAGTATCGTTATACTATTTAGCGATTGTGATTATGTGTCCCCCTATTGTTGTTTATAGGAAATGTTTTGCGCAACTGGTAAAACAATTGTTGGAGATGTTGGGTCGGCGCTAGTAGCAGGCCTGAGGCCATTGTTATTGATTTGGAAGGCTTTGAGCAGTGTAAAAAATCTTCTGTGAAGAAGACGTCAAAGAAGAAGAAGAAAGTGGTTGAGGGTAATCCATCTGGTACTAAGCATGTTTTATCTACGGAGGTGCTGGTGTTTATTGAGAAGATTGTAGCGTAGAAAATGGAAAAGAAAAATCCTTGTTTGATTCTGAGGTGGTGAAACTAATGACTGATGTTTCCACTAAGCAAGCAGAGGAGCTAGCGAGGGCCTGGTGCAGGCATAAATGATCGCTTGGTTAAGGAGGAATTGGTGAGGGATGGCTCCAATGTTTGAACCGGATCGAGAACAGATCTAGCTCTAGTGATCAGGATCGAAACAGGTTTGGTACCAGCTCCAAAGTCTTATCATAGCACCGGGTTTCCGGTGAGCGAATAGGTTTCCTACATAAGTAGCAGCTCGTTAAGGCCTTAGCAGGGCAGGAAATGGTGCTCTGCAAAGACTCTCTAACGTGAGAATAAGTACATGGTTTAATAGGAGAAGATGAAGTGTAAGTGAAAATGTTGTAAGATAACATGAAGAAAGTACCTCAGGTGACTATTTATAGTTGGAGAATGATTTAGGGTTTAACCTGTGACGTCTGGCATGTGCGCGTAGGGGCGAGTAGATCTTCTAGAAACGGTTATGCACCATGCGCGTTGATTGGTTAAGGGGAGCAAATCATGTCACTGCATGGCACGTCTAAATCGTCTTCTGGTCTCCACGCACCTAAAGATTTTGTGGTACCACTTGCTAGCTTACATGGGGCCCATTAGGAATATTCTAAGTTATATGGGTTGTAGTGGTGGTCCGTAAAGGGCCCATATCATGTGTTGCGGATCTATCCTCTTCATTAAGTTTAATAACTCAGCTATTTTACTATTAATAGACAAGTAATCATTTAAAAGAAGGAAACTACTAAATAATATATAGAATTGGTATACCACAAATAATAATATGTTGATTAGTCGACTCGCTCTTGTTTTACCTATTTGACTTGCTTTTTAAAACTGTTTATTTTAATTTAAACTTATTTTAAGAGGATGTTTGAGATTGATTATTTAAGATCAAAAGTGCTTTTCAAGAAAAGCGCTTATTGACTTACTTTTCAAAAACTCAAAAATAAGTTCAAAAAAAGTGTTTGGATTAGCTTCTGTGATAAGAAAAACCAATTAGTCAATAAGTTATTTTTCAAAAAGTGTTTATTTAGCTTTTATATGTAAATGACTAGAAAAAGAGTTAGATGGGTATAATGTTTGGTTATAGAAAAAGTTAAATGATTTATATAAAAATCAATAAGTCACAAGCAGTTTTGAAAAGTCAAGAAATCATGGCTTATACAAAAATGACTTATTAGCTTATAGAAAACGTTAAAAACCAAAAGTCCTTATGAATTACCAAACACTAAAAACTACTTATTATCTTTTTAAAAGCTAATAAGTCAATAAGGAGATTCAATAAGCAATCGCAAACACCCACTAACTTGTTATCCAATTAACTTAACACGTTTGTTTTGAAATGCAGAGGCAGACCTTGCACTATAAGTAAGGTTGGTGTCATGCTAACGTGATGTGAGGTGCCTAAGTCGTATAAACAAACTCCTGCAGGAACACATGATAATAATGGACACATCAAGCCAAAAAGGCCTAACACTCTATGAACAGTCTCATGCATCAAATCACCCTTTTGATTATAACTACTTCTAATTAGTTGTTTAGGGTTCTATATGCTAGTGTTTGAATCTAGTGGTTCTGGTTTCAAGACTATATTTGGAAGGCTTCTTAGGCCTGTAATTCTATAAACGAACCGAACGAACAAGAACAAGGGTATGTTCATGTGCGTTCATTTACTTTTAAGCGAACACGAACACGGACACGAACACTAGTCGGACACAATTTTCTTGTTCGTGTTCGTTCGTTAAGAAAATGGAAATGTTCGTGTTCGTTTATGTTCGTTCGTTTAACGCTAAACGAACGGTTCATGAACATTAATGAACATGAACATAAACGAACGGATTCATAAACAAACATAAATGAACAAAACCATAAAGAACAACTAGATATATGACATAAACGAACAGATTCATAAACGAACATAAACGTGTGTTAAACAAACAGCAACAAGTTTAAATTTAAACAAACACATCTAAATGAATAGTTAAGAGGTTCATAGTTTCCAAAATTCACAAAATTCTTCTAAAAAATCATCCATGTTGCATCAGCTAAACCTATAAGGAAATAAAAAATCAGGAGAGTGGAATATTTGTTAGCCGAGACAGGTGGAGGTGACGGCTGCAAAATAGTTTTGAAACCCTAATGCCAAGGGAGGGACGATTGACGAGGTTAGCAAGACCATTCAAAAAATAATTTACTAATTTATTAAATGATAAATCTTTTATAGTATTATATCAATGAAAATAAACAAACATGATCGAACATAAATGAACACAAATAAACGAACATAAACGAACACAAATAAACGAACATAAACGAACGTTCACGAACATGGCATTTGTTCATGTTCGTTCAATTAATTAAACGAACGAAAAATTATGTTCGTGTTCGTTCATTTATTAAATAAACGAACATAAACGAACTTCCCGCCGGACGGTTCGATGAACGTTCGGTTCGTTTACAGGCCTAAAGGCTAGATGTAGGGCTCTAAACGGAACGAACGAAGCTTTGTTCGTGTTCGTTTGTTTAGCATTGAACTTGTTCACGAACGGTTCATGAACACTAACCAAACGAAAATTCCCGTTCGTGTTCGTTCATTAAGGAATTGAACATGTTCACGACATATACTATATTTTTAATTGATATTCTTAATCACAAACATTAGACATAACACCTTAACTAATATGAAATGTCACACCTCCGTCTCCCCCGTCGCCCCCTGCCAGGGATGGGAGGGAGGCCTTGGTAGCCTGACCGGCTCATATAAGAACTCGTGGAAGCATACAAACAAATACAACTTAATGGGCTCGAACGGGTAAAAGAAAATTAACTTTAGAATATAATTAATACAACCCAAAATACAAAATGTACATAAGTTTCACTGACTTGGTCCCAGACACTCCAAGATTATCTTTAATTTTTTATAAACATAAAACTAACTTCCTTCGGGTTTAGCTAGAATCAACTAACTAATCACTGAAAATGTTAGTCTTAAACTCTTATACCCTAGACCAACCTTGATTTTTCTTCTCTTCCCTCCTTCCGGCTAACCTTGATTACATGCCTTCATTTATCTGTAATATGAGCTAAAATACGCCAACAACCGGAGTTGTTGGTGAGCCGTAGCTTAACTTTAGTTCAAATAGTTTTAAAAAGTAATACATGCGTTGTTAAAAAGTGGTTCCTGCACGGTACAAATCTCACTTAGTTGGGCACGTACATGAGTTCTTGCGTCTAACCTTATGGTTAACATGCATATATATATGCCGCATCAACCCTAATAACTTTACATAGGGCATTAGGGCCATCTTAAGGTGCAAGAAAACTATTATACTTACACAGTTGCAAAGTTGAGAATATATGCCTCGAAGCCACACAAGGACCCTAATGATTCACGAACATCTCCTGAGGAAATGCCCATACGGTTTTGAACACCTTGATTTCTAACTAATATACCAAAGTATACATTGCACAAGTAACATCAAAAAAAAGTTTGATACAACTCGTATACAACCCCAAAAACTTGACTTCCAAAAGGGGAGCAAACGGTACTCACAATAATCAATAGGATGCAATAAGCACAAAATAGCAAGCAAAGCCTAACTCACATCAAGCTAGCAATCTTCAGAAAACCTAAACAGTTAAAGGTATTCTATACGAACTTATGGTTCTATCAAATATAATACAAATAATAGAATCTAACTTCTCGGGTGAAAATCTCAACACCCGAATACTTCGTTTGAACCAATTGACACACAAGAACCCTCGATTTTGACAAAATAACTCTATTCTAAGAAAACACGACTTGAACAAATTACTCGTGACCCCATAACTTAACTTTTGTCAAATTAACGGTCCAAACACTTGATTTTAAGAAAATTTCACTTCTGGGCAGCAGACGGTGTGACCAGGGGCGGATCCAGTATACGGGCACCGGGTTCACAGGAACCCAGTGACTTCCTAATTTTTAGTGTAAATACGTATCGAAAACGACGAGTGAATCCATATGTATCTTACGAGTGAATCCCCTTACAATGATTCACTTTAGCTCAGCTGGTAAGGCGCCAAAGTTATATGCCGAGATCCCTTGTTCGATTCCCATAGGCTACCTTATTTAGCCCGTTTTTTTCCTTTTTTCCTCTTTTACTTTTTTTTTAAATGGACACCCTTATTAGGGTTTTAAACAAAACTGAAAACAAGACCTGCCTCTTCACTTCAGTCGATCCCTCAAATCCAGTCGCTCTCTCCAGACCTTCCTTCAATTCCTTCCCCCAAATTAGTTTCGCTCCCTCCTTCAATCCTACAGACCTTCGTCGGCTCGTCCCCTCCTGCCCTCCAGCTGTCGAAGTGCCACTGTCGCAGTAGGGTTCCCTCCTTCAAGTCGTCGCCCGTCGCACTGTCGCACTGTCGAGACTCGAGATCGGAGATTGGGGGATTTTCTCTGCTAATTAGGTTAAGTTTGTGCAAATTTACTTCTTAATATTTGTTTTGTGTTTGGTATGATTCTGAATTTCTGATATGTGTAGTGTAGATTGAAATACATGATTGAAAATTTCTACATCTCAATATCTCATTGTAGAGCTGTTATCCGATAATATTAATTGATTATTATCCGATAATATTAATTGATTGAAATACACTTTTTTGTTTATCAGTTGTTGCTATCTTCTCATTGTAAAACTCAAGTCTTACATTTAATGTTCAGTTGTAGTTCAATAATATTAAATGACTGTTGTTTGTTGAATTATGAATAGGTAAAACGAGTATTGAAAGGTTTTTGACAAGAACACCATCAAACGTTGAATCGTCTTCAAGTGATAAATACCCAAGAGTAGACTTGAATGATCTTCCGTATGATCCGGGCCTAAGAAAACCAATTTCATCTTATAACCCCAATCAAAGGGATGAAATTAGACGAGCTTATTTGAAAAAAGGTCCATGTCAACCGATAGTTTTGCCTAATTTTCCACAAAAAGATTATAGTGGTAAACTTAGCCGTTTTAATAAGAATTGGTACAAGGGAGAACATGGAAATTGGTTAGAATACAGTGAAAAGGAAGATAAAGTGTATTGCTTGTTTTGCTACTTATTTTCGGGAAAAGATCATAATGATGCATTTGTGACTGAAGGGGTTCGGTGTTGGCAAAGGAAACAAAGGTTAGATATTCATGTTGGTGATTGCAATAGTTTTCACAATGTAGCACGTAAAAAGGGTGAAGACTTGGTTAAACAAGCTCAATCTATACATGTGGCTTTTGAGAAACAAATTGATAAACAAAAAAGTGATTATAGACTTCGATTAGGTACTACAATTAAAGTTGTTAGAGCTTTGTTGAATGGTGGATTACCATTCCGTGGTCATGACGAATCAGAAGATTCCTTTTATAGAGGACATTTCATAGAGTTCTTAAAAGTGTTTGGTGATTTAAATGATGATATTGGTAATGTCATATTAAGTAATGCTCCTGGGAATTGCCAATTGACTTCTCCATCGGTCCAAAAAGAAATTTGTAGTTGTTTTGGAGAAGAAGTATTAAAGATGATATTTGAAGAACTTGGTGATGATGTGTTTTCCATATTAGTTGATGAATCGAGGGATGTGTCTGATAAAGAACAAATGTCTGTGGTGTTAAGATATGTTGATAAACTAGGATTTGTGAAGGAGAGATTTATTGGTCTTGTCAACGTTAAAGAAACAACTGCTTTATGTCTTAAATCTGCAATTGATGGACTATTTGCGCGTTTCAATTTGAGTTTGGGCAGGGTTAGAGGCCAAGGATATGATGGTGCAAGCAACATGTCCGGTGAGTTTAACGGTTTAAAAGCTTTGATTTTCAAAAAGAATCCTTCAGCATATTTTGTTCATTGTTTTGCTCACCAACTCCAACTTGTTTTTGTGGGCTTAGCAACCAAACATCATGAAATTTCCAAGTTTTTTTGGAGAAGTCACGGATTTAGTAAATGTAATTACCGCATCTTGCAAAAGAATAAATGTGGCAAAAGAAGTTCAAAGAGAGAGTTTGGGATTAAATCCAGAAATTAAAACGGGAAGAGGAAAAAATCAAGAACTATCACTTGCAAGACCCGGAGATACACGTTGGAGTTCACATGACAAGACACTTCTCCGTTTGATTGCTTTATATCCTACCGTATTTGAAGTGCTTAAGTATATAGAAACTTCGGCAAGTAATGATTTTCATAGCACTCAAGCAACCGGACTTCAATTTTACATGAAGACTTTTAGTTTTGTATTTTATCTACATTTGATGAAGCGCATCTTGGGATTTACTAACACACTTTGTGAAGCTCTTCAAAGAAAAGACCAAGATATATTGAATGCATGTGAGCTTGTTAAATCAACCAAAAAAGATTTACAAGATTTTCGACTTGAAGGTTTTGACTCACTTTTAGAAGATGTTACATCCTTTTGTGATCAACATGATATTGAAGTGGTTAAAATGGAAGATGAGTATGTGGACACGAGAAGTCGAAGAAGGAAGACAAACATCACCAACCGTCACCATTATGTGGTTAACAATTTCAACACGGTTCTCGATATGCAAATCCAAGAGCTTGGAAACCGTTTTAGCGAGGTAACCACTAATTTGCTTATGTGTATGAGTTCTTTGAGCCCGCGTGATAATTTTAGGGCCTTTAATAAACTAAAGTTGTTAAACTTGGCCGTGATGTATCCATATGACTTTAATTTTGATGAAAAAGACAAGCTTATTTATGAGCTCGGCTACTACATTGCTAATGTGAAAGAAGATACACACTTTGACAACTTGAATGGGGTAAGTGATCTTGCTCAAAGGATGGTGGAAACAAGAAAAAACATTGATTATCCTTTGGTTTACCGTCTAATAAAGTTATCACTACTTCTACCGGTTGCAACGGCAAGTGTTGAAAGGAGTTTTTCGTCAATGAAACATGTGAAGACGGAATTGCGTAATAGGATGGGTGATGGATACATGAATGATTGTTGTCTTTGTTACATTGAAAAGGAGTTCTTTCAACAAGTTTCGATCGAAGATGTAATGCAACGTTTTCAAACAATGAAGACTCGTAGACAACAACTTTAGGTACTTTTATTTTTCGAAAAGACGATCGTACTTTTATTATGTTTGTTTCGTAATTTCTAATGACAGTATTTTGATTTATTATCGTATCTTATATTTGTATTGTTATTAACCTTAACCGACCCGACCCGACCAAACCGATTTTTTTTATATTTAATTGGTAGAATTCCGACCGCCAAAAAAAAAAGTGAACCCAGTAAAAAAAATTCCTGGATCCGCCACTGGGTGAGACGGTCCGCTTTGACTATTTTGTCCTTTTGTGCATTGTGTCTAATTTTCAGATCCAAGCTCGTTTTTGGTCGGGTTTTTCAATTAGATCAGTTTCTTAAGTTAATTTTACACTTCCTTATACTTCTGTGACAACTGATCAAAATCCAAACAAAGCTTTTTTATAAAATGGAAACTCCTAGGTACATGCATTACTACTTGTACCTTGTGCACACAGACTTGTAACCCAGACTTTTGGACTTCTTGCTTCTGTCCAAATCTTCCAGCAACTTATTCTTGCTTATCTTTAGCTGCATGCATGATCAAAGATGATTAGACTGACTAATTAGCATTATCAACCATAACAATGGTGATTTACCTTGCTTGTACACTTGATGGCTCCAAAACTCCCATGATCACAACTAATCATCCATGCATTCATTCCTATGAACACCAAACCCAAATGATCCAAAATCAAGCTACAAGGGAGGTGATGGTGTTTAGAGGCTTACCATAGCTAATTCTTGTTTCAATTCTTCAAGAACTTGGCTTCACAACACTTGGACACTCTTCTGGAACAAATGTAGGTCGAGAGAGCAGAGACAATTGAGAAAATGTGTGCATATATGACAATTTTGTGAAGCAATCTTGTTTTGTATCGTCTGGTGGTCGATGCAGACCGTTTGTGGTCCTTTTTGGGCTTGGACGGTCCACTTGTTTCTTATAAAAACACGCGGACCTGACCCGGCGACCCATCAGGCAAGTGGACCGTCTGTGTCTAGAAAATGTCTAGACGGTCCGTCTCGACCCTCTTTGGGATTTTCCAACTTCTCTAATTTGTTCAAAATTTCCTATTCCGGTCCATATCCAAGATGTTACATGAAGTTAAGTATCTGACAAAATAAATAGAAGCGTAATTATCCCAATACAATGCACAAATTAATTATGGTAATCATAGACATAATTAATCCAAAATAATGTCTCAAATATCTGAGTTTCAAATAACATGTTTTTAACAAGATACAAGATTCAAATGACTAGGTTTCTATTCAAATAAACGAACATAAACAGACATATTACCAAACGTAAACAGACATATTATCGAACGTAAACGAACATATTATCGAACGTTCACAAATGTAATTGAACTAACACAACCTATGTTCGTGTTCGTTCATATAATTAACCGAATGGGAATTTAACCTTTTTCCCCTTATACACACAATAAATATTTAATAGGTAAATGTTGGTTGCATGTGGAAATTGCAAGTATATTAGTGTTAGGGTAAAAAGTGCGTAAAAAGTGCATGAGAGAAGAATACGCGAAAAACCGATGTGACATGCTAACTAAACCTGCACATAGAAAGAATGAATGTTAGCATTGAAGACGGTCCAAGTTAGGTTGAAACTACAGGGCAATACGCTCCATGTAAGGCTACCAATTTTTTTTTATTTTTTTTTGACACAATCGCAGATGGAGACAAAGACGTAAATGAGTTGAGTTACTCGTAAGTAACTTGAGCTCTCTAGACTTAGACAAGTCGAAGTTGAACACCACCCGTTTACATCCCTAATCGCACTTAAAACATTTACTATAGTAAATCTGTGTTTAAGGTTAAGCGAGTACAACTACAATCACTAATCAAAGCTCATAATATCTATCAAGATTCAAGACTATTGGATTTAGAGAGTACAACCCATCAATGCATTTGAATAACAGATTACCCAAACTCAAGACTAGTTTCACTCCTCCCTGCAACGTGAATACTCGATGGTACAACCCATCAATGCACAAGGGTATAAACGTAATTAGTACATCTAAAATGCAACTAATTCATAAGTAATTAGTACCAGTCTCTCAACCAACATTTAAGCCATCTTAAAACCAAATTTGACCTCCAGCTACCTAAATTTCTCACCAATTGTCCCTAATCATGTGTATTGATTGATCTATACACTTTCAATCTCAGACATTTATCAGAGTAAATGACCAACATGCCCTTCCACTTCACCCTTCTTTTCATCTTCATTTTCCTCTGCCTGAAGAAGTTGTTCTGGTGTAGCAGCAGGGTCAAGATCCCAACACCCATCTGGCAAGTTTAGTCCTTGACCTTTTAGCAAACAAGCTGGAACCTGGTGCGAAAACCGGACCATCTCTTTTCTGGGAATTAACCGAACCGCATTCTTGTTAGGGTTTCTTTGATACACAGTCTTGTACCCTTCTAACTTGATCAAAGGTGTCACACACACTCCAACCTTTTCAGAATAATCATCAAGAATTTCCACCATTTCATATTGTTGCTTCACTTTTCTTGATGTTTTCTTGTTCCAATTCTCTGACCAGTTTCGATAAACCGCCCATACATCGCCTCCTTTCGGGAAAATCTTAACACACCCTTTTTTGCCTTCTCTGCCCAAAAGATGGGAAAAGATGTTGACTTGATCAACAAACAGAGAATGGGAAACCTTGAAACTTCCACATGATTTATTGAATCCAAATTCGGGGTCGGGTAATGAGTTTAAGTAAGTGATGTGAAGCTGAAACGGTTTCACGGAGATGACCTGGCGAATCAGACAGTAAAGACGAGGCATCCCGTCTTCCTCATCATATATAGCCCATATCTGTTTCGACTTAAAGACTTCTTCAGATCGATCCGTGTCAAAATCATGAAAATCGGGGTCAGGGACAGTTATTGCCATAGAACTACTTTTCTTGAGCATTTTTCCATTCTTTTCAGGCTTCAAAGCAGAAGCCATTTTCATTTCTTTCAACTTACCGCGAATTACTGATCTAGCTTTATCAATCAACAACTTTCTTGCATCAAAAACAGGAGGAACCAAGTACTGCCGGGTTAAAATCTCACCGTTGAAATTATTTATCATCGAATCCGGTTCAGTTCTTAAACCCATTTCCCCATTTTCTATCTTTCTTTTCTTGGGAGGCCTACCCATCCTCGGGAGCCGCGGTCTCACCTGGTCCCGTGTTCAATCTCATCTGGTGTCTCCCATTCACTTTTTGCTTACTAATGTTGCCAGATTTAGAAGGTAAACCATTAGGATCCAAAGCAGATGAGCCAGGAGGCCCAGGATAAGTATTCCACTGAAACGATACGGTCCCTGCATACTCATATCCTTGTGTAGGATGAATAACCGATGACCCGTTGCCTGTGTAACATACTGATGAGCTCGGCACATTGGGAACCGTGTTATATATATGGTTAGCATAACCGTTTTCCGATGTATATGACCATGGAGCATAAGTAACAGGAGCTGCTCCGGTTTCAACAGCCACGAAAACCCCTCGACAGTTTTTACACGAAAGTCTTTTATTCACATATTTTCTAAGATATTCGTATTGAACCCGACACGAGGTGCACACAGTCCAAAAAGTGTCGAGTCTTGAAGAAATCTCAGCCGATAAGTGTTTATTTCTTTTCGCATCATATGAGGTTCTTCTCACATTATCAGATAACACGGCCCATGCTTCCGAGACAAGTTTGAAAGCTTCATCAGCTCCAACGGTTTTGTTTTTATCAGGGTGAAGAAGAACAGCCATCTTTTTGTAACGTCTTTTCAGGATCGATTTGTCTGCAGATGGGTCTAATCCAAGAACCGAATAGAAATCAATTTCTTGATTCATATTCGTCTCTGTAGCTGCGTATATTTCAAATGTAGCCACCATTTGAGAGATGCCCTCAAGTTGAGGGCATAAAGTTTGAGCCCGTAAAGCATACTGCTTCGCACCCGGAAAATCTTTCACTAAAAATAGCTTCTCTGCATTCTCTTTAGCTCTCAGAGCTTCTTCTATGGTTGGATCCATCTCTAACGGTCAGCCCTATAAGAAAAAGCGATAACCTTTGAGCCGATTTCAAGTATACAAATACGAGAAACATCCAAAACTGGCAAATTTTAAAAAAACTTGCAATAGAAACTAAAATTTCCCAACTTTTTACAAAACAAAACTACAAATGCAGAATTTATGCATTTCAGATTTTCAGTCACATGTTTAGGGTAACTTCAATCATCATCAATTCATCATTGACAAGTTTTTACAAAAAAAGTGGCAATAGTGAAACATTCAGCCCTATAAGAAAGCGATAACCTTTGAACTGATTTCGAGTATACAAATACTATAAACATCCAAAACTGGCAATTTTTTTAAAATCTGGCAATAGAAACTAAAATTTTCCAACTTTTTACAAAACAAAACTACAAATGCAGAATTCATGCATTAGGGTAACTTCAAATATCATCAGTAACAGTTTGCACAAATTACCAAATCCAACTAATAATTATCCAACACATGGATCAAAACTAACTTATCTTTAAGTTAATCCACACAAAAAAAATGGAAAACAGGTTAATTATAAGCTTAATTACAAAACCCCCAATTATATTCACCCAAATGCAAATTATGCAATCATTACCAGATCAGGAAACTTCAACTAGGTCAACAAGTTTTCAAATTGAAGTCAAATTGATAATCAAAACGAACATAATCATCAACGTAACAGCAAGATCTCAGCTCCGATCAGCTAAAATGTCAAAATCAAAACCACGAAAACCCTAAAAATTACCAATTTATATCCACATTATCCAACATCTAAACACAAAATTGAAGCAAAACTTACTTGAATCCGCATCTAACAGCAACGGAACAGCTGCTAGATCTCAAATCCGTTAGCAGATTTGTGTAGATTTGCTTCAGATCTACGATCAAGCTACTAAAGAGGTTAACTTTTGTAAATTTAGGAAAAGTGAAAAATAAAAAATAAAACTTAACCTTTAATAAAGAAAAATATACCTTGTAATTATTTATACTAAAATAAATATTAGGGTTTTGGGTAGTTTTGATACTTTAAACCCCAAATTAAATGCGTATGGAGAATTCCGGCGGCCGGCGGGAGGAATTGGGTATTCCGGCGAGACTATTCAATAGAAAATTAAACTATTGTAGTGTAAATACGTGAATAATACATAGTGTAATTGGATATGTACAATAAGCAAGCCTTACACATAAAAATGTTTACTAAAATTACTTGTATTATAAAAATTTTAAAAATATGTACTTAAATCACCTTTTTTTTAGTTAGTTATTAGACATCCTAATTAAGTGATCTTGTCACAATAATTTGTTAAATGATACATTTATAAGGTCTTGAAATACATTTGTACAAATCCTTAATCATTAGTTATTAAAGTAATGGTGTGTCTTTTCATGAAGTTACAACATCACCTCCTCAACTTTTGGTGAACTTATTATTTAAACTCTATACTTTTTCTTTTGATTTTTTTAATTATTATCTAAACTATATACTTTTTCTTTTTGATTTTTTTAGTGACTCGCTCATATAACTTTTTAAGGGTTTCTCGTATAATTCTTAAATTCCAATGTTTTATAAAATTCTGAATATACGACGGTAACGGATTTATTTTTATCCATGTTTTGGTGTAAAATTTATTCAAAATCGAGTTGTACGCGATAATGTACAAATGATCGAAACACAAACATACAAGTTGTCAAAAGTGTTTCAAGATTTTTTATTTTTTTTTTCGCTTACAATCTTTGAAATATGATATTTTATAAAATTATGTTTATTTTAATCAACATTTCGGTGAGAAAATTTTAACTAAGTGAATGCTAAGTTAGGGGTGAAAATTCATAACACAACGCGAAACATGACTCGAACATGACATTAGAAAAAACAGTTTTTTGTCAGTCTATACGACCGGTTTTGTTAAACAGCTCCGCCTAAACACGACATGTCTTATAAAAAGATCAACCCATACACGACCGGTTAAATAAGTGGGTCACTATTATAACCATTAAATAAGTGAGTCAACCTATTAATCTCTTTAAGGATTTTCAAAGTGTTAGCATTTATATTTTAAATATAAAAATATTAATATTTAAAATTATATATTTTGATTTTTATCTTATAAATTTCTATAAGTACGTGAGACTGAGATTAAGTTCCTCATTTTTAACCTTTTTCATCAATTATTTATTTTCATTAATTTTATTTTGATAGTTCTACATACTCATTCCTAATATTTTTTATTCGCTTATTCTAATATCGAGCTAAATATTTATTAATTAAGAATGAGTGACTAATAAAAAACAACTAAAAAGACACAAAATAGAAAAAGGTTTCAAATAGAAAAAGGTTTCATTGAGTGTGGATAATTAACTATTTATATTATTACCAATTCACTAGGTATTATCGGCTGTAGCCAAATCAACCCAGAAGTTTTACTGGCCGGTTGTCGTTATTTTTCGATCGACAAATCTGCTTACCGAATTTCATACATCTTATTTCATCTATTGTTTTATTTTAACTCAACAAAGATATGTATAATCTGTTGAAAAAGATTGATAAAAAATTACAAATCATCCTTTAGAACACCAGGACTCTTTCTGATTCAAATCTTACAAGTTTAACAAAACTAGGACGATATGCAATTCCGTTAAAATAACGGTCAAACAATTCCACCTTTTCAACTGTTTTCCTCTCAGGGCAATATTTCAACAGAAAGTCTTCATAATAAACCATCAAAAAGCTTCCATCTTTCAAACCCTCCATTAGATACAAAGGCTCCCACATCACCCAATCTAGATCAGGGCTAACACTTTTCTTGATCACCACCTCTTTACACCAAGACTCTTTGATTCCATATTCTTTCATCACCCAAATAACGATTTCGTCATCGTAATAAGTATCGGATTGGCATAAACAACCCCTCATGACCGCCAAGCTTACGAAATGCATTGGACTTTCGTCCTTAGCGTCAGAAGGACGCGATGGGAATAACTGAAACGTCTCGTTTTCGATATCGAAAGTACAAAGCTTCTCTATCGAATCTTTATCAAGAACGATCCAGTGAACATTGCCGTTTAGAAACGGCCCGTGCCATCCGTTGAGCCAGTATGGGACGGGCCCGAGACTCCTCCATTGGCCCGTGCCAAGGGTGTAAACCTCGGCTTCTAGTCGAGGTGTTTCGTGTGGGTTTGGTTGTATAAGTTGCGAACTGCGTATCACTTTGTATTCGTTTGTGCGTAAGCCGACTCCAAAACCGTAAACTATTGTTCTATGAGCATTTCTATAGTGTATTTGCCTTGGGAGGATTATGTATTCTCTGGTGATTGGATTGCATATATAAGTGTCATCACAATTATCAGAAATGTCAGACCCGGACTGCCACAAGCATATCAGACCGTTGACCGAGCCCACCTGGAGTAGCGTTGACTCTCGGAGAACAGGTGCGAGACCGAGATCAAGGCTCATGACAGGGTCGTGGTGTAGACGTTGGTGATCAAGCTCGTTTTTAATCTCCACCCACCTCAAAACGCCTGGTCTATCGATACCAGATCTCATGTTTTTCGAATAGGTGTGATGGATCATTAGGCCTGCAGGTGATCTGGAGAGGTGAATATCGGAAAAGCGAGAGTTCGAAACTAGATTACGCCAGCGGTTGCATACGCACTTGCAGTGGATGATTGTTTTCACTGGAAGTCTTGAGAGAATATCAATCATGATGTGTGATGGTAGCTCCTCCATTGATGGGTTGTGATAAAACTTAAGTTGAAGGTAATTGGAAGCTGGAATTTGGTGGTGGTATCAAACAAAAGAGATAGTTGATTATGGATTTGGGGGTGATGCTGGTTTGTGTGGGTGTGTATTTATATAAAATCTTGTGGTGTATAATGATGAAGAAAATAGAAAGGGATAAAATTCCTCTACTTGGAAGACAAGTAAAATTATGTTGACAAGTCATTGTTCAAATAAGCCTGTCATATTTGACCATGTGGTAAGGTGGAGACCAAGTCTTTTATTTACTTGGATTTCTTAAAAGAAAATTAGTAGACTAATAAAATCTATAAAAGTAACACTCCTTAAGTTGAAGATATGCCATTCAACTATTTTTCTCTTAGGAAAATATTTCAACAAGTCTTGATAATACACCATGAAGATGCATACTTCTATCCCTTAAACCCTCTACCAGATATATTGGGTAATGCAGAAGGTATATATATAAACTTAGTATGATCACAGATTGATCAAAATGGAAACCTTTAAATAGGCTGGAGAAACATATTCATAACATAATTAACACACACATTAAACATGAATAAAAACAATTCTCTACACCATACCATATGATCATGATCAGGAACCATAATCCACTCGAACGAACATAACAGTTGCATGCCAACATCCTCCCTTAGTTCAAATTGCTACTACTCCAAGTCTTGATCGAATGTAGCAGAACAAACTGTTCTTGAGTTATCGGTTTAACATGACCTTAATTCAGTTTGCTTTTCCACCACTAGACTTCTGATGTAATGGAAATATAGCAGAAATTATTATTACAAAATATTGGCATTCTTGCTTCTTGTTCTTGAAGCATTTCATTGAGTAATTGAAGCGGCCAAACTGTTTGGCAAGCAGCCGCATTTGCTGCAATGCTTTCAGCTTATGTACTGGATAATGTTGGGTATGAGGGATGGATTTGGAAGATAATAATATAGAAAACACAGGCCCAATATTAACAAGAGAATATGTGCAGGCTTTTAAACCAAAGTAAAATACCAGATTTCATGCATTATTATGTTCAATACATCATGCATGCATTTTGTATAGGCATCTAAAGGACACTTTAACTACCAAGACAACGGTTAATGTGGTAGTTATTTGACTAACTTAACTACCAATATAACTAACTTAATACCCACAACTTATACATCTAGAGCCATGGGTTGGACTGACCCATATATGGTTTTGACCCAAACTACATAATAAGTATAACCATTAATAAGCATACCCACTGTGAATGATTAGTATTTACTAATTACTAGTAAAGAAAATAAGTGTGCAATGAGGTGATTAAATGGTGCCAATAGCAGCAACTATTGTTTTAAGTTTCAAATGCAATAACAAGGGTAATTGCAGTTTGGGTTTTGTCTTTACCTTCATATGCATAATAGTGCCAAGTAACCAATGATCTCTAGCCCAATTAGTTAAGGGGAGGTACCCAAAGACATTATAAATGGGAGGTCTTGGGTTCAAGTCCTATTGTAACAAAGAATAAATAAATGGGGGTTACATGTTGGGCCAGGGGGTTTTCTCACATATGGTGAGTTTCCTCCTGATGGGGATTGGAGATGATCGAGTGGGTGGTGTAATGTCCCCGTCAGTGATCCAAATATGCCGTTAAAAAAAATTATAGTGCCAAGTAAAATTGCTGTGACTTAACTATAAAGGCATAAAAAAGACAGTTGTTCAATTTTCAAATGTGTTTAAATTTCAAAAGGCTGCAGTAAACAAATGTAGCTTCAAATTCAATATGCAGTTAATAATTATTGTTTCAATTTTTAGATGTCAGTTATATAAAGAAAGAGGTGGATTACATGTGTTTGACTTTGTGAGCAGGAAGGGCTATTATAACCATAAGATGGTTCATCAAATACTTCAAGAAATCAAGCAAATACATCTAGTTTAGTTTCATAAAAATGGGAGCAAGACAATCAAAAAACAAAACTACTACTACAGTCTTCATAACATAAACTACGTATTAACAAATGCTTGTGCAAACCTAGCAATACTGCCCGAACAAAACTCACCTCAAAAGTCAGATTCAAAGTCAGCTTTCTTGCAACTTTAATACAGAATCTTTAACTACCTCTATGCAAATCTAGAACCATGAGTTTGAGCAATATTGATGAAAAAGATGATGGAAAAAAGTACCTTACAATTGTCCTCTAAGGTGATTTCATCTTCTGGAAACGATCAATCACATCTTCATTAGTAACAATTGCAAGTTCATCTTTTTCTACGGCACATATTACACAAGCGTTCAAGAAATCATCACCAATACGATTATGAAAACTTGACTTTACACGCTTTATTGCCGAAAAACATCTATCATCGGCCGCGGCTGCTACAGGCAAAACCAATGCTAGCTTTAGTAATCGATATACCAAATGATAAGAAATATGTTTCCCAGTTTCCACCATCACTTTGGCAAGGTCAGCAATACCATTCAAGTTAGCAAAATTTTTATCCTGTAGCACATTGTGATGATATAATTCAAGTTGATGCTCAAGCATAATCTTTTCCACAGCACCAAAATCATATGGATAAAACTCACTCAATTGAAGCAACTTGGATGCATCGAAGTTTGAGAAAGAGTTACGGGGACTCAAAGCTGCCATATTTTTAAGCAATTCCGTATTAACCTCATTAAATCGGTCACCAAACTCTTGAATCAACATGTCCATAACCGTGTTAAAGCAATCAAACTTAAAATAATGTTGATTGGTGATTTTGTTCCTTTGTGTTCGAGGTCTTGAGCTAACATAATCTTCCATCATGCTCAACATTTTTCTATTATGCTTTCCACAAAAATAATATACCTTTTCTATAATTGAACCAAATCCACATTCTCTAAAATCTTGCAACTTTTCTTTAGTTGATTCCACCAATGAAACCGCTTCTAATATGTCTTGATCTTTCATTTGGAGTGCTCTGGATAACGTATTTGTGAGTCCTAAAATGTGTGACATCAAATGCAAATGGAACACAAACTCAAATGATTCAAAATATTCTAATATATCATTTGCTTGACTTTTGCTAGAATCATTAGGGCTTTCATTTGCAATGTTTTCAAGCATCTTATCAATAGTTGAAAACAAATCAATCAAGTGTGTAAGAAAAAGCTCATGGTTTAACCCACTTGCGGTTTCAATTAACCCACAAGCAATGTCTTCTAATTTTTCTCCCTCGGTTGCTCGAAGAAAATCTTTTTCTTTACAAGATGCAACCAAGTTCATCAAAGTGGTTATCTTGTCAAAAAACTTGTCAACACCCACATGTTTTCTTGCAACCGCCACCATCACTAATTGAAGCTGATGAGCAAAACAATGTACATAATATGCCGACTTATTTTCTTCCAAGATCTTTGCTTTTAAACCATTAAACACACCACGCTTATTGCTAGCTCCATAATAACCTTGACCTCTTAACCGTTTCAAACTCAAGTTATACTTTGCAAGAAAGGTGTCAATCGACTTGAGAATTAAAGAAGATGTTTCCATCATATGAACAAGTCCCACAAATCTCTCTTTAATAAGTCCATGCACATCAACATATCTTAAAACAATAACCATTTGTTCCTTTCCAGATACATCACTAGACTCGTCAACTAATAATGTGAACACTTCATCACCAATTTCATTAATAATAGATTTGAGCACTTCTTCTTCAAAACAATGAGCAATGTCTTGTTGAATACTTGGACACGCATATTTATTATTCCCAGTAGCTTTTGGTAAACTTTTTAGTTCCTCATTTTGACTTATGATTAAATCCATTAATTCCAAAAAAATACCTTTAAAACTAGAAACTTCCCTTTCATCATGGCCACCAAATGGCAATGCACATTTCAAACAAAATCTACAAGCTTCAACCATGGCTTTCAAATGAATTCGATTTTCTTTTTTCACAATATCATCTTGTTTATGAAGACTTTCATTTCTCACAATATCATCTTGTTTATGAAGGGTAACGGCAATAGACTGAGTCCGCTTCACTAGATCTTCACATTTTTTAAGTGCTTTATTGTGAAAACTATTGACATTACCAACGTGTCTATCAAACCTCTCTGTTTTGTTCCAACAATTAAAGCCTACTGTCATAAACGCATCACGTCCACCTCCATTGACATTCCCAACCCCAACACAATCTCTACATAAATAACAACATAAACAAAAGGCTTTATCTGCTTTTACACTATACTCCAACCACTTACCATATCGATCAAACCAAGTACGTACAAATCGTCGTTCTTTATTCCCTATCATTCTTTTTGGGAAGTTATGTCCACGTGGTTGGTAAGGTCCTTTTAACCAATATTTTCTCCTTATCTCATCTCTTTGATCTGGGTGATAATCTAGAATTCTTATCCTATCAACGGGATCCAAAGGAAGATTATTCAAATCGACTAATTTAGGCATAGAAAGTATAGAGACAGGTCGGGGAATGTTGTTGGATGGATTTTCATTTGAAGATGACAATTTTCTTTTTAATTTTTTTTCCATAGCTCCTAACATATAAAAGAAATCAATGTAAAAAACTAATATAAAGTCATAAACAATCAAATTAGTATAAACATCTAAATCATCAAAATCAACATAAACACTAAAACAAACATCAAATAAATAAAAGAGTTTTGATGAGTTAAATAATAAACAAACAATAAAATATAACAAATTGATGAAATTGAATTATGAATATTTGAAGAAGCTGGGAGTTGGGACAGTCAAGCAACACATGGTGGGTAGACATATATGCAAGATCCAAGATTAACACATATCAATAACTGATTTAAATAATAAATAGAGGATGGAAGTATCTTGATGGTCTATTATGAAGACCTTTTGTTGTAATACTGTTCTGGCCTCAGAGGAAAACAACTGAAAAGATAGAAATGCTTGATTCCTACTTCAACGGAATTTCCTTAAAGTTCAAAGATTTGATTGAGAAAGAGTTCATGTGTTCTAAAGATTGATAACTGTTCTACCATTAACATCTGTACCATTATTATATCAAAGATGTTTGATATGTTGTTGTCTAGATATATAGAAGACCAAGGTTATTTTCTGCAATTTGACATGTCCTGAATATGGTGGTGCTATCCCCACACCATCACTAAGTTTTAAGTTTTTATGTGGAAAGATTATAAGCAAATAACTAAATCATATTTGTTCAATGTGAAAATTATCAATAGCTACTGTTTAGTGTTTACTATGGAATCATCACAAGTTCACAACCAATAATATGTATAACCATTAATAATCATAACCCATTGAATGTTTAAAAACTAAAATTTCTCAACTCTCAAAACTGGTAATTTTACGTATTCGAACACAAAAAACATTCAAAACTTCTAAAATTTTTAAAAAATTGGCAACAGAAACTAAAATTTCCCAACTTTGTACAAAAGAAAACTACAAATGCAGATAATTTGCAAAGAAAAAAGTAACAATTGATGCATTTCAGTCACATGCTTATGGTAACTTCAATCATCATCATCAACAGTTTGCACAAATTACCAAATCGAACGAATAATTATCTAAACATGAATGAAAACTTACTTATTTTTATGTTAATCCACAAAAAAAACGGAAACAGGTTAATTTTAAGCTTAATTACAATATCCCCAATTAGTTATACGCAAATGCAATCATTATCTGGATCAAAAAGTTTTTAAATTGATAATCGAAACGAATAGCAAAGATATTCAAACATAATGATCAACGTATCAGCCCCGATCAGATAAAATGTCGAAATTAAAACCACGAAAACCCTAAAATTTATCAATTTATTTCTACATTATACAACATCTAAACACAAAATTGAAGTAAAACTTACTTGAATCCGCATCTAACAGCAATTGAACAGCAGGTAGACCTCAATTCCGTTAGCGGATTTGTGTAGCGTTGCTTCGGACCTACGATCAACAGAAGGAGTAACTTTTGTAAATTTATAAAAAGTGGGTAATAAAAAATAAAACTTAATTTATAATAAAAATATATATATATCTATGTAATTATTTTTCCTAAAATATATATTAGTTAACTTTTTTTCTTTTTTTGAACCGCAAATATTAGTTAACTAGATGGGTCAACGAGCTCATAGCTCAGTGACATTTGATGAGACTTGAGATTTTAAGGTCTTCGTCTCAAAGTCGGATATGAGCAAAACTACTCTCTGGGTTGTAGACAAGGTTTTTTCGAAAATAACCGAGTTTCTTTTGAAATTGAAGATGGGTATATGAAGAGCCAATGCCGTTGAGCCCAAACATGTCATTAAAGAAAGAGTTAACTAGATGGGTCCTCTCTTGCCTGTTAATTCCTTGGCCATCAGAGGAGGCTACCTTATTAATTGTATTGTTTTCATGGTTAGATGTCAAAGTGGCGGTGTTAGAATTTGGTAGTAACAAGACCCCTCCCCTAATGGCTTTAATTTTGAGTTTATCAAGAGATTTTGGCACTTTTTAGAATCAGACTTTGTGGATTTACTAAATCAGTTCTTTGGGGATGGGGTGATTCGAGAAGGGTGTTTGGCCTTATTTATTTCCCTTACCCCAAAGACACGGGACCAACGTCTTTGTCGAAATATAGGCATATAAGTCAAACTGGAGTTGTAAAAAGGTGATTTCGAAGGTGTTAGTTAATTGGATGAAAGGGGTGATTAGGGGGTTGGTGCCAGAGGAGCAATCGGCTTTTCTGAATGGCCAGAGTATTTTGGACAACACCTTAGTGTTGAATGATATGGTTGCTTGGCTAAGGAAGTCTAAAACCTCAAGGATGATCTTCAAAATTGATATTGACAAGATATGCGACTAGGTAATTGGGCTTATCTTTACTCAATGCTTTCCATCATGAACTTCCCTCAGCGATGGAGATTGTGAGTTTAGGGGTATCGTCTCTTTGGCTCTGGCTTCTTTTTTGGTTAAACCAAGGCTCTGATACCAACTTGTGACGCCCACTACTAGACACTGTATTAGTATTTAAATCTCTTAAACCAAGGCTCTGATACCAACTTGTGACGCCCACTACTAGACTTGGCCCTAGGAGCGGTCACGCATCGGATTTACTCATGAACACAAGGTACAACAGAGATAACTAAAGCAGCGGAAATAAAAACTTTTATTCATATGCCAAGTATTACATAGTAAGAGAGACAAATACAAAAGAGAAATAAACATCTCCACGCCAGTTTTCAAAAATGTCTTCTCTCGATAGCTTGACATTGTCTTGATAGTATATGCCACCTAGTTCCTGCTCACATCTCAGCCTTCCCTTTTCGATCCGAAGGTCCAGCCTCATCTGACATACATAACTTAACAAGTCAGCTTACGCTGGTGAGTTCTACGATTTGGGAAAACTTTACCTTTCGTAGGCACTTAGGTTTGTCAAACACATTTCTGCAATTAGACAATCAAACACAAAGCATATAGCACATATATTCACATATTCTAACCTTGTGAATAAACTAACCTTCTGTTGCTTTGTCATCCTTGTCTCATATTAAATTTTATCTTAGGGAAATAGTGTTTCTACTTGCTTTACGAACACATCGTGTAGCAATGGTCCCTTTAGTTTTGACACTATATAGCTTTGACGCTATCTGGCTTTGACGCCGCTTAGCTTTGACGCTTTCTGGCTTTGACGCCGCTTGGTTTTGACACCATTGGGACAACACTATTTAACTTCTTGTTTCAGAAGCCCCTTACTCACCAATCTTTTCTCGATTACCAACCTTAATCTATTCTACTAGAAACACCGAAATGGCAATCTATCTTCCCTCTAATCATCACTATACAATCAATACATATAACATGCAATTATAACAATTGAAAGTATTTTCACAGAACGTTATGTATATCAGCCCAAAATGGTTTAAAGCATTTAAACAATTTAAAAGATGGCTCATAGAACTCACTTTTCACACATCATACCCAAATCACATAATAACATATTTTCAATCAATATGTATAACAACACTTATAAGCATTTGGAAATACTTTTCATAACACAGTATGTATGCCAGCCCAAAACGTTAAAACATTTAAAACATTTAATAGTGGGCTGTTAGAACTCACATTAGCTTTGCAAAGCTATTATTCTTGGGGTTAAGTTCTTGTGAATCAGTTTCTTAATGCCTTTAAGGTAATGTCCCTATCAAGACATCCTAAATGTTACAAATCACTTTTAAGAACTAACTCATTATCCAAAACTCAACTCTTTATTGGTTAATACCCTTAATAGTCAAAATGACCATTTTGCCCCTTTTACATATTTTGTTATATATCTTTCAAGTCTTTGCTCCTTAACGTTTACCGCTCGTGTTTCCTCATGACCGATCATTTGGCGGAATTACTATGAGGAATAGTCACGGGGTTTGGAATTTGGTGACGATTGTTACCGGCCGTGTAGGCGTCATTGACGACCATGAGGCGGAATTACTACAATCGTTGCACCGAGTAAATTAATTATAAATTACCAAAATTTGAACTCATATATATTTAATATATATGTAAACATGTTACCATACCAAATTTCAAGTCCTCATACCTTCCGGATTATTTTATATTAAATATCCATATTCCGAAACCCTAATTACCCATTTTCCTCGTTTCTATAGCAAAACTCATTTTTATTCAAAACCATCTTAGGGTATTATCCATTATGACATTTTATAATATCCCTTAAAATGGCAAAGCTTAATTCAAAAATGTTTACTCGATTTGGGTAGAATAACGTCATGAAAACCCTAATCTTGACCCATTTCCAAAACTCATACCAAACCTTCACCAATTCTGAAATAAACTTATGTCTTTCTTAAAACACATCAAATTAGGATTACCTACCAAAATTCAGAGCTTAATTCCCATCCGATCATCCAATTTTACCCAAACAAGCTCAAGAACCCTAATTTGAGCATAGTTTTAAAAGTCATACTTAGAGATTGATTTAGCCAAAACTGAAAGAGGTTATTTTAGACCTTACCTAATAATGCTTGACTGCAGAAATTCGGATCTTAACTCTTCACCGTTTGAGAGAATTGCTCGTTTGAAGATTCTGCGTTTTCTAGGGTTTTCTATGGAGTTTTTGAGTGATTTCCAGCAGATTTTGATGAATTGGGGCTGCTATATATAGCCATTAGAGGCGTCCCATGATCCTAACACGTGCCTAGGTGAGTAATCAAGTTAATTTGACGCGTGGATGGAGATTTGGTGCTCAACAAGGCTGAAAACGTGGCCAATTCGCGACCAAACAACAAATCTGAGCTGCAGAGCAGCTCGCGTATCGCGCAGGAATGGCTCCAGATCCTCGCGTACCGCGAGCCAGGTTTCACCTAATGACAGTTTTGGTCCCTGTGGTTTTTATTTGCATTTCAGCCCCCTAACTTCTACCAAACTGTTATTTTATGCACCGAACTCTTATAAAACATGATTAATAAAGTTTCTAAGGCTCGGGACACCCTCGATGATATACATATACATACGTATATATTTTTATATATATATATATATATCTTTTGATATTTTACGTTCTAGCCCCTCAAACTTTCCAATAGTTATCATTTCATGTTATGGGTCACATTAGGATATATTTTTACTATATTCTAAGCCTTAACATGTATATAATAGTTATAGATACGTATAATATCCTTATACGTTGATATCTTTATATAAATTACACTTTTAACCCTTCTACTTTTCCCTTAGCTACTAACACACGTATTCACATGTATATATCTATCAATTCACACATATATCATCATGTTATTTGTATAAACATATATTTATCTCATATTTTACTTTCTTTACCCATTAACTCATCCGTTTATACAAATTTCATCATTTTGGCCACTAAACACGTATTTCTAACACATGCGATTTATCTAATGCATAGTTTACCATTTTTATCAATCAAACTTACGTATTGATAATATAGACACGTATTTACTTAAATATATCATGTACCTTTGAAATTGGGGTGTTACAACTCTCTCCCCCTTAAAAGGGTTTCGTCCTCGAAACATGCTCAGCTCGAGAATAACTCGGGATGAGATTCTCTCATTTCATCTTCTCGTTCCCAAGTAGATTCCGAACCTTTTCTGTGCATCCACTGCACCCTGACCATCGGAATGGTCTTGTTTCGGAGTTTCTTTTCACTGCGATCTAAAATCGCAACTGGCCTTTCCACATATGATAACTTTTCGTCTACCTCAATTTCATCTAAAGGTACTATTTCTGATTCATCATATATACACTTTCTTAGATAAGAAACATGGAATGTTGGGTGAATCCCAGACAATTCCTCAGGTAGATCTAACCGATATGCAACCTCACCTACCCGTTCTACAATCTTAAAAGGTCCTACGTACCTTGGGCCTAACTTTCCCCTTTTACGAAACCGAATAATACCCTTCCAAGGAGAAACTTTTAGTAACACAAAGTCTCCAATTTGGAATTCAATTGGCCTTCTCCTCTTATCCGATGACTTTTGTCGATCTTGTGCCGCCTTTAATCGTGCCTTGACCACATCAAGATCTCGAGCCATATTTTCGACTACTTCTTTACTTCCTATTTCTCGTTGGCCAACTTCACCCCAACACACTGGAGTTCGACACTTTCTACCATACAACATTTCATAAGGAGGCATACCAATACTAGCATGATAACTGTTGTTGTAGGAGAATTCTGCTAGTGGTAGGTGACTATCCCAATTTCCTCCAAAGTCTATTATACGCAACATATCTTCCAGAGTTTGTATCGTTCTCTCACTTTGTCCATCCGTCTGAGGATGATACGCCGTGCTAATATGTAACCTCGATCCCATATTCTTATGGAATTTCCTCCAAAATCGCGAAGTGAACCGAGTGTCTCTGTTGGAGACTATAGACACTGGCACCCCGTGTTTAGAGATGATCTCCTTAATAAACAAACTAGCTAACTCTTCAGAAGAAATTGCCTCATGAATAGGCAAAAAGTGAGCACTCTTGGTTAGCCTGTCCACAATCACCCAGATGGTGTCATAACCTTTAGCTGTACGAGGTAGCTTAGTTATGAAGTCCATCGTGATATGTTCCCACTTCCATTCAGGAATCTTCAGAGGTTGAAGCATTCCATAAGGCTTTTGATGCTCAGCCTTAACCTTTGCGCAAGTCAAACACCTATTCACATATTGCATGACATTAAACTTCATACCTGGCCACCAATAGTCCCGTTTTAAGTCTTGATACATCTTAGTTGCACCAGGATGAATTGAATAGCGTGACTTATGAGCTTCGTCTAAGATCTTACCACGAATCTCACCTAAAAGCGGTACCCACATTCGACCGTACCTAGTTTTGACTCCAAACTCGTTTTCTTCCAAGCTTCCTGCTTGCCAACCATTCTTTCTCTCTTGATATTCTCATCCTTAAGGGCTTCATATTGGTCCTTACGAAGTTGGATAAGAAAGTCAGGAGTGATTACTAACTTATATGATTTCACCCGAAAAGAAGGAAGATTCTCCTTTCTGCTTAGAGCATCAGCCACTACGTTGGCTTTACCTGGATGATACATAATCTCACAATCATAGTCTTTAATTAACTCTAACCATCTACGTTGCCTCATGTTAAGATCTTTTTGTTCAAAGAAATATTTTAAGCTCTTATGGTCAGTGTAGATAGTGCACTTAACTCCGTACAAATAGTGCCTCCATATTTTGAGTGCAAACACAACTATAATCAAAAGATAAGAGAAAGATACAAAAAGAAAAGGAAGAAACCTTATATTATTATCCTAATCGAACCCTAATCGAAAGATAAAAAATTAACGGCGTGTCATTATAATCACCAACATGTTTAATTCGTATTATTGTGATGCAAATGTGAAACTAGTGTTTTGTACTCTGAATCTCTGTAATCGTTCTATTGGTTTAATGAGATTGAGTCGTTTTATTTACATTGCTTGTTCTCGTTGTTTATCACGTTATTGATGTCGAACTAAACCGATCCACACGCTCCAGCGTTTTCAAGTGGTATCAGAGCTGTTGGCTCTTTCTATGGTGGAAATCTATTGTTTTTCTTCATTTCGAGACGTTAAACCTTCGGTTAGGAGTGATTGAAAGTGTTTCTGATTGGTTTTTAATCAATCGAGTCTTCCTGAGTCATGTTTTTACCTAACAGAAGCATCTGGTTGTTCAAATTCGATCAAATTCTGAATCTAGTGAGTTTTTCCGAAATTTTTTGGTTTTTTCGCGTTCGGCCGAACTCCACGTTCGGTGTAACCGCTCCGAACTCCAGGTTCGGAGTACGCTCGGAATAACCGCTCCGAACTCCAGGTTCGGAGTACGCTCGGAATAACCGCTCCGAACTCCAGGTTCGGAGGGTCCGAAGATCAGGTTCGGAGATGGCTCCGAAGGTCAGGTTCGGACTAGGTCCGAAGGTCAGTTTCGGAGAGGGTTCGGAGGTAGATCGGACAAGGTTCGGACGAGTTCGGATGAATTTTTAATGAAGCAATTTTGTTTAACGAAAAATTTTTTCGCGCTGACCTGGCAGCTCGATCCCAGCCAGGGGCTCTGCCCCTTGGACCCCGCCAGGGGCTGCCGCCCCTTGGACCCCGCTTCTCAGGGGCGCTGCCCCCGAACCCCCGTTAGGTGGGAATTTCGCGGATCAGCTATCGAGTTTACCCTTGATTCGGTAGTTGTGGGGTGTTATGTTTGAAGATAATCCAGATCATGATATTTGTTACGAGCTAGTGATCGAATTTCAAGAAATGTGTTTGTGGGTAGTCATGGTTCTTGATGATGGACAGAGATTCAAGAATACGTGTTTCTGATGATGGACAGAGATTCGGAGACATGGTTATGATTACTTGGGAACGTTTGTCGGAGATTATCATTCTACACAAACTGAAGATTAAATGAGATCAAAGATTCCGTTGCGGGCCACTTGAGTTTATCATTCCACTAAAACACATGCGGGGTTGGAATCATAAGAAATTGAAGATTTGAATATGTCACTTGTTTAGGGGGAAATTGGGGACCCTAAAAACTTTCAAAGTTTCATAATTGAAAAAGTGAATATTCAAAAGCAATCAGTTCAGGGATGATGGTGGTTTTTGATCTTCATGGAAATGTGGTATATTCTGATGTTCGTGCGAACCGATATGTCAATGTTTTCAATTATGGTTTGGAACTTTCTGTCATATGCCCGATACTTTCTTGAGTTGTCGAAAGACTTGGTCAGATTCCAGTCTGCAACGAGATATACATTTACCGGAGTAATATATTGGGATGGATTTGATGCTGAGGGGAAATTTCCGTGATTGAAGATGCTGATCGTGTCTGTTTTCATAAAGATCAGAATGTGTTACAATTCGGTGAAGATTGAAGATTATTATCAAGATGCAGTGATGTTCGTGTGTCTTTATAATTTCCGGATACAACTTATGAAGTAAACCATTATCATACATGCCGGTTCCAATTGGATGGCTGTGCTTGAAGCTAGGGGGAATTTTATTGGTTGTGGAGATTGTACAAGATTCGAATTGTGTCCTGCATACCTGATGATTCGGTCAAGGGGAGTTTGTTAAAGATAGAGGCGTCTGCAACAAGCTGACTGAAGATTGCTAGAAGATCAATGTCTGGATTCGACAGTAACGTCCAAGGGGGAAGTTGTTGATGAGAGCTTGTGTGTGTGAGAACTAGTGTTTTGTACTCTGAATCTCTGTAATCGTTCTATTGGTTTAATGAGATTGAGTCGTTTTATTTACATTGCTTGTTCTCGTTGTTTATCACGTTATTGATGTCGAACTAAACCGATCCACACGCTCCAGCGTTTTCAGAAACTCATATTATTATCCACCAATCACTTAAAACTTGTATTATTAAATTCCAATTTTCCAAAAACGAAAGAGTAATATTTTTAAAATTTTTTATATAGCAACACTATACGCGTTTTGAAGATAAAAAATGCTCGTTTTTATAGTGTAATTTTTTTTTAAATAATTTGGTATGTGAAAGTTATGAATGTTTTTAAAAAATAGAGGAAGTGGGTAAAAAGTCAACAAAGATGGCAAAGACTAAAATACCTGTCATTTTCTTTTTTATTAAATCAAGATCCGATGGCTAAAATCCTTAAGGTCTCTAGAACCTCCTTTAAATGCATCGCGTGATCCTGCTCATTCCTGGAATAAATTAAGATGTCATCTATGAACACAATTACGAATCGGTCCAACATAGGTCGACACACTCTATTCATAAGATCCATGAAAGCTGCAGGGGCATTGGTCAACCCAAATGACATTACTAGAAATTCATAATGACCATAACGCGTGCGGAAAGCTGTCTTTTCGATATCTTCATCCCTAATCTTAAGCTGATGATACCCTGACCTCAGATCTATCTTAGAGAACCAACTCGCTCCTTGTAGTTGGTCGAACAAATCATCGATCCTAGGCAAAGGATATTTATTCTTAATGGTTAGCTTATTTAGATCCCTATAGTCGATGCACATTCTCATGCTTCCATCCTTCTTTTTGACAAAAAGAACTGGAGCACCCCAAGGTGATATGCTTGGTCTTATAAACCCTTTGTCAAGCAAGTCTTCCAATTGTGACATCAACTCTTTCATCTCTGATGGGGCTAACCTATACGGTGACTTTGCTACGGGTTGGGCTCCTGGCACTAAGTCAATCCTAAACTTTATCTCTCGATCAGGAGGAATGCCAGGTAGTTCTTCTGGAAACACGTCTGGAAATTGGCATACTACCGGCACATCTTTTAGCTCCTTAGTCTTTATCCTTGAATCGATAGCATAAGCAAGGTATGCCTTGCATCCATGCCTTATAAACTTCTACGCCTTGATCATTGAAATGATCTTTACTGCTGAGCTATCACGATCCCCATAAATGGATATGATTTGCCCAGTTGGCGTTCGAAGTTGAACCTTCTTTTGGTTACAGATAATCTGCGCATCGTTCTCTGCAAGCCAATCCATTCCTAACACAACATCGAAACCTCCTAGCGCCATAGGAAACAACTTAATAGGTAGTTTATACCCTTCTAACTCTATTAAGCAGTTATCTACTACCTCAGTAATCCTAATACTTTTCCCTGAGGCAATCTCGACCTCGAATGGTTTGTTAGCCTTAACAATTGGTCTATCAATTAGCTCACAGAATTCATGCGAAACAAAACTCCTACTAGCACCAGAGTCAAATAACACAGAAGTAGGCACATTATTAACGAGAAACGTACCTGAAACTACATCGGGTGTTATCTTGGCTTCGGTGGTAGTCAGGGTATAAGCCCTACCCTTCGCCTTTGGAGTCTCTTTCGTCTTTGGTGGTTCCGAATTCTTTATCAATTTGGGGCAGTTCGTCCTGATATGATCAGGGCTTCCACATTCGAAACACTTCCTTGGATCAGTACAACGATTGGCAAAGTGACCTTCCTTCCCGCACCTATAGCAGCTATTTGCCACTGTCCTACACTCTCCATAGTGATTCTTATTACACTTGTTGCACAAGGGCTTGCTGCCCTTTGATCCATTCTTTTGCTTTTTGCGTTGACCCCGGTCATTCTTCTTTGAACCTTCAGCTGTTTCCATCCATTTTCTCTTAGACTCCTCTGGTCTACCTCCTGCTCCGAACATCTCACTATAGAGATTGGAACTTAGATTCACCGTTGCCTTGAACGTTCTAGGCTCAATAGCCTTAATGAATTCCCTAACTCGGCCAGGAAGGCCTTGAACGTATCGTTTCACCCTTTGAGCTTCAGGAGTGACTAACGCAGGCAACAATCTTGCCATAGCATTGAACTTGGACGTATATTCTCGATGCGTCATGTTTCCAGCTTCGAGCATCAAGAAGTCCTTCTCCAACTGATCCAGCTCTCCCCTAGGGCAGAAATATTCAAGGATTAACTTTTTCAAGTCGTCCCACTTCATTGCAGCGATAGCTGCACTCCCTTCAGTCTGCTTAACCATTCCCCACCAGTGCAATGCTTCAGATACAAACGAGTGAGCGGCGTACTTCACTGCTTGATCTTCTCTGCACTCACTGATCTCAATAACTGCTTCCATCTCATGAATCCATTCGAAGGTAGCTATTGCGTCCTTCTTGCCATCATACAAAGGGGGTTTACAACCACTGAATGTCTTGAAAGAACATCCTTTACCTCCTTGTCCTTCCTCCATATCCTCTGGGTCATTCCTATTCCCGTTGTTATTTCCTCCACCTCCCGTCCCGTTGGTTCCACCAGCGCCTCTTTGGACTTGAGCTATTGCTTGCGCGATAATAGCCGCTACTTGTTCGCTAGTGAACGTATTAGCTTCGACGTTAGCTTCGGGCTCGGGATTTGCTCGCGTGATTCTTCTAACTATTCTACCGTCATTGTCATTTCCACGACTTCCTCTAGCCATTTCCTAATATTAAGATGAGTGACATTTTAGGATTTGTGTGACGTAGAGTTTCCAAGTTTTGAATACATGATAAACAGATAAGCGCAGACGTCAATACGTTTATTTATATATAATGTCTTCAAAACTTATCTACATCTATTCACATGCGTCCTTTGTGTCCACATCCTGGCATCAAATAAACTATCTCGCATTTGGCCATATAATAACCAGTGCTTAAGATATACTTATATAGTTAATACCAAATTTGCAGTAGCTAATTGCAATTGGGTATTTTCCATACTCATATATCCTAAGTCCCTGTCCATTATATTCCTAATGCACGTTCTACCTATGGGCATAACTATCAATACTGGCATTTGTCTCATCTTACTTGGCTTCCCCAGAGTCCTAGTTTAAGTCTAGACACTGTATTAGTATCTAAATCTCTTAAACCAAGGCTCTGATACCAACTTGTGACGCCCACTACTAGACTTGGCCCTAGGAGCGGTCACGCATCGGATTTACTCATGAACACAAGGTACAACAGAGATAACTAAAGCAGCGGAAATAAAAACTTTTATTCATATGCCAAGTATTACATAGTAAGAGAGACAAATACAAAAGAGAAATAAACATCTCCACGCCAGTTTTCAAAAATGTCTTCTCTCGATAGCTTGACATTGTCTTGATAGTATATGCCACCTAGTTCCTGCTCACATCTCAGCCTTCCCTTTTCGATCCGAAGGTCCAGCCTCATCTGACATACATAACTTAACAAGTCAGCTTACGCTGGTGAGTTCTACGATTTGGGAAAACTTTACCTTTCGTAGGCACTTAGGTTTGTCAAACACATTTCTGCAATTAGACAATCAAACACAAAGCATATAGCACATATATTCACATATTCTAACCTTGTGAATAAACTAACCTTCTGTTGCTTTGTCATCCTTGTCTCATATTAAATTTTATCTTAGGGAAATAGTGTTTCTACTTGCTTTACGAACACATCGTGTAGCAATGGTCCCTTTAGTTTTGACACTATATAGCTTTGACGCTATCTGGCTTTGACGCCGCTTAGCTTTGACGCTTTCTGGCTTTGACGCCGCTTGGTTTTGACACCATTGGGACAACACTATTTAACTTCTTGTTTCAGAAGCCCCTTACTCACCAATCTTTTCTCGATTACCAACCTTAATCTATTCTACTAGAAACACCGAAATGGCAATCTATCTTCCCTCTAATCATCACTATACAATCAATACATATAACATGCAATTATAACAATTGAAAGTATTTTCACAGAACGTTATGTATATCAGCCCAAAATGGTTTAAAGCATTTAAACAATTTAAAAGATGGCTCATAGAACTCACTTTTCACACATCATACCCAAATCACATAATAACATATTTTCAATCAATATGTATAACAACACTTATAAGCATTTGGAAATACTTTTCATAACACAGTATGTATGCCAGCCCAAAACGTTAAAACATTTAAAACATTTAATAGTGGGCTGTTAGAACTCACATTAGCTTTGCAAAGCTATTATTCTTGGGGTTAAGTTCTTGTGAATCAGTTTCTTAATGCCTTTAAGGTAATGTCCCTATCAAGACATCCTAAATGTTACAAATCACTTTTAAGAACTAACTCATTATCCAAAACCCAACTCTTTATTGGTTAATACCCTTAATAGTCAAAATGACCATTTTGCCCCTTTTACATATTTTGTTATATATCTTTCAAGTCTTTGCTCCTTAACGTTTACCGCTCGTGTTTCCTCATGACCGATCATTTGGCGGAATTACTATGAGGAATAGTCACGGGGTTTGGAATTTGGTGACGATTGTTACCGGCCGTGTAGGCGTCATTGACGACCATGAGGCGGAATTACTACAATCGTTGCACCGAGTAAATTAATTATAAATTACCAAAATTTGAACTCATATATATTTAATATATATGTAAACATGTTACCATACCAAATTTCAAGTCCTCATACCTTCCGGATTATTTTATATTAAATATCCATATTCCGAAACCCTAATTACCCATTTTCCTCGTTTCTATAGCAAAACTCATTTTTATTCAAAACCATCTTAGGGTATTATCCATTATGACATTTTATAATATCCCTTAAAATGGCAAAGCTTAATTCAAAACTGTTTACTCGATTTGGGTAGAATAACGTCATGAAAACCCTAATCTTGACCCATTTCCAAAACTCATACCAAACCTTCACCAATTCTGAAATAAACTTAGGTCTTTCTTAAAACACATCAAATTAGGAATACCTACCAAAATTCAAAGCTTAATTCCCATCCGATCATCCAATTTTACCCAAACAAGCTCAAGAACCCTAATTTGAGCATAGTTTTAAAAGTCATACTTAGAGATTGATTTAGCCAAAACTGAAAGAGGTTATTTTAGACCTTACCTAATAATGCTTGACTGCAGAAATTCGGATCTTAACTCTTCACCGTTTGAGAGAATTGCTCGTTTGAAGATTCTGCGTTTTCTAGGGTTTTCTATGGAGTTTTTGAGTGATTTCCAGCAGATTTTGATGAATTGGGGCTGCTATATATAGCCATTAGAGGCGTCCCATGATCCTAACACGTGCCTAGGTGAGTAATCAAGTTAATTTGACGCGTGGATGGAGATTTGGTGCTCAACAAGGCTGAAAACGTGGCCAATTCGCGACCAAACAACAAATCTGAGCTGCAGAGCAGCTCGCGTATCGCGCAGGAATGGCTCCAGATCCTCGCGTACCGCGAGCCAGGTTTCACCTAATGACAGTTTTGGTCCCTGTGGTTTTTATTTGCATTTCAACCCCCTAACTTCTACCAAACTGTTATTTTATGCACCGAACTCTTATAAAACATGATTAATAAAGTTTCTAAGGCTCGGGACACCCTCGATGATATACATATACATACGTATATATTTTTATATATATATATATATATATCTTTTGATATTTTACGTTCTAGCCCCTCAAACTTTCCAATACTTATCATTTCATGTTATGGGTCACATTAGGATATATTTTTACTATATTCTAAGCCTTAACATGTATATAATAGTTATAGATACGTATAATATCCTTATACGTTGATATCTTTATATAAATTACACTTTTAACCCTTCTACTTTTCCCTTAGCTACTAACACACGTATTCACATGTATATATCTATCAATTCACACATATATCATCATGTTATTTGTATAAACATATATTTATCTCATATTTTACTTTCTTTACCCATTAACTCATCTGTTTATACAAATTTCATCATTTTGGCCACTAAACACGTATTTCTAACACATGCGGTTTATCTAATGCATAGTTTACCATTTTTATCAATCAAACTTACGTATTGATAATATAGACACGTATTTACTTAAATATATCATGTACCTTTGAAATTGGGGTGTTACAACTCTCTCCCCCTTAAAAGGGTTTCGTCCTCGAAACATGCTCAGCTCGAGAATAACTCGGGATGAGATTCTCTCATTTCATCTTCTCGTTCCCAAGTAGATTCCGAACCTTTTCTGTGCATCCACTGCACCCTGACCATCGGAATGGTCTTGTTTCGGAGTTTCTTTTCACTGCGATCTAAAATCGCAACTGGCCTTTCCACATATGATAACTTTTCGTCTACCTCAATTTCATCTAAAGGTACTATTTCTGATTCATCATATATACACTTTCTTAGATAAGAAACATGGAATGTTGGGTGAATCCCAGACAATTCCTCAGGTAGATCTAACCGATATGCAACCTCACCTACCCGTTCTACAATCTTAAAAGGTCCTACGTACCTTGGGCCTAACTTTCCCCTTTTACGAAACCGAATAATACCCTTCCAAGGAGAAACTTTTAGTAACACAAAGTCTCCAATTTGGAATTCAATTGGCCTTCTCCTCTTATCCGCATATGACTTTTGTCGATCTTGTGCCGCCTTTAATCGTGCCTTGACCACATCAAGATCTCGAGCCATATTTTCGACTACTTCTTTACTTCCTATTTCTCGTTGGCCAACTTCACCCCAACACACTGGAGTTCGACACTTTCTACCATACAACATTTCATAAGGAGGCATACCAATACTAGCATGATAACTGTTGTTGTAGGAGAATTCTGCTAGTGGTAGGTGACTATCCCAATTTCCTCCAAAGTCTATTATACGCAACATATCTTCCAGAGTTTGTATCGTTCTCTCACTTTGTCCATCCGTCTGAGGATGATACGCCGTGCTAATATGTAACCTCGATCCCATATTCTTATGGAATTTCCTCCAAAATCGCGAAGTGAACCGAGTGTCTCTGTCGGAGACTATAGACACTGGCACCCCGTGTTTAGAGATGATCTCCTTAATAAACAAACTAGCTAACTCTTCAGAAGAAATTGCCTCATGAATAGGCAAAAAGTGAGCACTCTTGGTTAGCCTGTCCACAATCACCCAGATGGTGTCATAACCTTTAGCTGTACGAGGTAGCTTAGTTATGAAGTCCATCGTGATATGTTCCCACTTCCATTCAGGAATCTTCAGAGGTTGAAGCATTCCATAAGGCTTTTGATGCTCAGCCTTAACCTTTGCGCAAGTCAAACACCTATTCACATATTGCATGACATTAAACTTCATACCTGGCCACCAATAGTCCCGTTTTAAGTCTTGATACATCTTAGTTGCACCAGGATGAATTGAATAGCGTGACTTATGAGCTTCGTCTAAGATCTTACCACGAATCTCACCTAAAAGCGGTACCCACATTCGACCGTACCTAGTTTTGACTCCAAACTCGTTTTCTTCCAAGCTTCCTGCTTGGCCAACCATTCTTTCTCTCTTGATATTCTCATCCTTAAGGGCTTCATATTGGTCCTTACGAAGTTGGATAAGAAAGTCAGGAGTGATTACTAACTTATATGATTTCACCCGAAAAGAAGGAAGATTCTCCTTTCTGCTTAGAGCATCAGCCACTACGTTGGCTTTACCTGGATGATACATAATCTCACAATCATAGGCTTTAATTAACTCTAACCATCTACGTTGCCTCATGTTAAGATCTTTTTGTTCAAAGAAATATTTTAAGCTCTTATGGTCAGTGTAGATAGTGCACTTAACTCCGTACAAATAGTGCCTCCATATTTTGAGTGCAAACACAACTATAATCAAAAGATAAGAGAAAGATACAAAAAGAAAAGGAAGAAACCTTATATTATTATCCTAATCGAACCCTAATCGAAAGATAAAAAATTAACGGCGTGTCATTATAATCACCAACATGTTTAATTCGTATTATTGTGATGCAAATGTGAAACTCATATTATTATCCACCAATCACTTAAAACTTGTATTATTAAATTCCAATTTTCCAAAAACGAAAGAGTAATATTTTTAAAATTTTTTATATAGCAACACTATACGCGTTTTGAAGATAAAAAATGCTCGTTTTTATAGTGTAATTTTTTTTTAAATAATTTGGTATGTGAAAGTTATGAATGTTTTTAAAAAATAGAGGAAGTGGGTAAAAAGTCAACAAAGATGGCAAAGACTAAAATACCTGTCATTTTCTTTTTTATTAAATCAAGATCCGATGGCTAAAATCCTTCTTATTTAAATCAAACTTCTCATTTGAACCTCTCCCCTAGCCTGAAATGTTGGTGAGTTAATATTTTAGCCGTATTTAACATTTTTCTCATTTTAAGAATTCTTGTTTATTTTGCACTTTCATTAACATGTTCATTTCATTCTACCGGTCTATTACATAGCCTCGAGATTTAACTTTATACATTAGCCTACCCTAGTCTCACGCTCATCAAACTGTTGGATCTTCTGAGCCACACCCTACCCCGGTCTTACATTCATCGGTCGTTGAGGCATCTGGGCCACATGTGAATACAATGGTAATTTATATTTTATATATTAATACATATAGCTTGAATGTGATGAAATGTCCAGTGACAAACTTTAATAGTTTAACTCATTTAAAAACGGTTTATATATCTTGATTATATCAACCAATGATCTTTAGCCCAATTGGCTAGAGGGAGATACCCAAGACATTATAAGGGGAGGGGGTATGGTTGCCTTGTGGCTTCAAGGAGCCATGCTCCCCAACCAATCATCATGTGCCAACTCATTTTTCATGTTTTTGAAGCCTTGTCAAGCCACACCACAAGGTATGGTTGCCTTGTGGCTTGGAGAAGCCACCGAAAAATTAATTTTTTTTTTTTTTGATTTTTAACAACTTTTAATAAACAAACAACTTTTATATAAAAAAACAAACACTAGCATTACGAATACAATTGAAGTAAACAATATTCATTAAAACTAGTGTAGGCATTATATAAAAGAGTGATATCGTGGCTAGTAGGTGCACGCAAAAATTCATCTTTGTAAAGCTTAATCACGGCGTCACAAAAATAGTGTAGGCATTCACGTGCAGTTCTTTCAGAAAAATCTAAAGATTCATCATATTCGTCAGGAACGTTACCGTATGCGAGTTGACGAATAGCCACCGTGCACTTTTGTAAAGGCGTGAAACTTTCTCTCTTCGCCGCGTCCAAACGGGGTGTGAACCACGGAAAGTTGTTTGTGATGTCGTCAACAATCTTCAAAAATAACCGTTTAGACATACGGAATCGGTCTTTAAAAATCCCCTCGTGGTAACGGGGATTTTCGGCAAAATAAAGATCCACCAATCGTTGGTGACCGTTTTCACGATCACGATAAATACTTCTCCTCCGTTTAGGAGCGGAAACCTCTTCTTGTTCTTCTTGTTGGATGACGTTAACACATAGGTTAAGGTAATTCATCGCGTCCTCGTACGAACCATCGGAGCTGCTTGACGAAGTCCCAATCTCGGGTGGTGGAATAAAGTCGGCCTCATCGTAACTCATTTTATAAAAAATTTGGTAGAGAGAATGAGAGTATGATGTGTGTTTTATAAAATGTTTGGTTGTGTATATATAGTGAAATAAGAAAAAAAAAAAAAAAGAGCCGTTGGCTCTCAACGGTAAAAAAAAAACGGTAATATTCACCCGGCTCCCCCCTGCTCCAAGAAACCGCTCCATCTCGAAAATTCGGAGCCGCGGACTAGAACCGGGGCACCCGGTATGGCTGCCGGCTGGAACCGCGCGGCAGGCATGGAGCCGCCTTGCGGTAACCCATCCCATACCGTCCCCCCTAATGGGAGGTCTTGAGTTCAAGTCCCACTTCTAACAAAAAATAAATAAATGGGGGTTACAAGCTGGGCCAGAGGGTTTTCTCACTTATGGTGAGTTTCCTCCTGATGGGGATTGGAGATGATCGGATGGGTGGGTAATACCCCCGTCAGTAATCCAAATTTGCCGTTTAAAAAAAAAATCTTGATTATATCAACTCTATAAGGATTTTGGTCACCTTAAATTTAATTACTATTAAAATATATACAAAATAATCACAACGACACTCTCGTTATATTTGGGAAATAATATAGCACAATACCGGATACAATAAACTATAGGAATTAAAAGAAAACATAATAATCGTTACATAAACGTTTAAAATTACAATAACCAATACATGAAAGTGCAAAAGATTCAAGTCTAAAATGTGTATACGCTTCTTTATCCATGAGTCTTGATCTTCAAGACCTTCTTTGTTTACGAGTCTCTAACCGTCAAGTCTTCACGTCACTGGATCTTCAATTTTTAACTCTTCGGGTTCCAACTTTGCTTAATACGAACAAACTAAAGGTTTGCGGTGGTTGAGGTTCGGGTCAAAACTTGGGCCCTCAAAATAGATTTTGTGTCTCCACGCGAGCATCCGTCTGTCTAGTCGTGTACTACCGGAGATGACTCGCACTCGAGGTTCCACAGAGTTAAGTGTGATTATCACTTGTGGAAGAGAATAGTCATGATTATTAGAGAGTATACTAAGTCTATCTAAAGAATTACATGAAAAGAAAAACTTTAGGAAGTTTACTAAATCTCTCTAAAAAATAGAATAGGAAGATGGTTTAGAGAGTGTATTGAATCTCTCTAAAAGAATATAACGGTTTTATGTGCTTACAACCAAGGATGACCCTGGTATTTATATGTAAGGTTGGGTTGAAACACCCTTTCACCATAAACCAATAGTTGAAACATTCATTTAACCTTATAACTTTGAGTTCAAACATATTTTTAAAACAATTTATGACATGAAGTAAACAGCAAAGACCAAGACTTCAACTTAAATATGAATTAAAACATTTATTTAATTCATAACACTCATTCCCCATTCATTTACTTATTTTACTAAAACAAAATTTTTAATAAAACTTCCAACAATAATTGTCAAATTTGAAGCCAAATATCCCACGAAAGTAGATAATAACCTTGCTCTTCCATACAACATAATATCAAATATCTTTTATACAATTTTGG
>JBCNJP010000008.1:55730904-55802904 GCA_039602395.1 Deinandra increscens subsp. villosa
TCTTTCTATTTCAAATGTTTGAAGTTTAAGAAAGCTAGGAACGATATGCCATTCCGCTGAAATTAAGGTAAAAAAATTTCTATCTTTTCAGCTGTTTTTCTCTTTGGACAGTATTTTAACAAGTCCTGAAAATAAATCATCAAGATACTTCCATCCTTTAAACCCTCTACTAGATGTATACTCTCCCACATTAGCCAATCTAGATCATGGCTAACACTTTTCTTGATCACCATCTCTTTACGCCAAGACGTTTTAACCGCGTATTCCTTCATCACCCAAACAGTGAATTCGTCATCGTAGTAAGTATCGGAGTGACATAAACAACCCTTCAGGACCGCCAAACTTTTGAAATGCATTGGACTATCGTCTCTAGCATCAGAAGGACACGATGGAAATAACTGAAATGTCTCGTTGTCGATATCGAAAGTACAAATCTTTTCTGGACAATCCTTGTCAAGTACAATCCAATGAGCATTACCATTTAGAAATGGCCCGTGCCATCCGTAAAGTTCATATGGGACATGACCAAGACTTCTCCATTAACCCGTGCCAAGGGTGTAAACCTTGGCTTCAAGTGGTTGGCTAAGTCAATATGTTTCATAAGGTTTTGGTTGGCTAAACTCTTGGGAACTCCGTATCACTTTGTTATTCCTTTGTGCACAAACCGACCCCAAAACCATAAACCATTATTCTTTGACCTTGATCTCCATTGTGTTTTTGCCTTGGGAGGATTGTGTATTCTCAAGTGTCATCACAATTAGGACCACAATCCCACAAGCACATCAAACCATCGACCCAGCCCACCTGAAATAGTTTAGCCTTTCGGAAAACAGGTGCAAGACCAAGATCAAGGCTCATGACAGGGTGGTGGTGTAAACTTTGGTAATCAAGCTCATCTTTAATCTCCACCCATCTCAAAACCAAGAAGTAGTCAGGAAACCAAGAAATCATCAAAGAACCTAAACCAAGAAATAACAATTATGGAATTTCTATCAAAATTACAGTTTGTGAATTACATATTCATCAAAATCGCAGTTTTGAATCATACACCATACATACCGTGTCAATTTAAAAGACACGATTGCAAATATCTTTCATTTTAACCTCATTCCGCAAATCATCTTCGAACCCTAATTAAATCGTCTCTTGAAGTAACTTAAAATCTAATTTATGTTTGTATTTTTCATTTCCTTCCTTAATAATTATAAATATCTGATCTACGATGTATATGATTTTCGATTTAACTTTGTTTTCTTAACGTAATTAGACGCATAATAGACATTGAATCTTGATAACTTTTTCAATCGTTTCATTCTTTCTTTTCGTGAGAATTTTTCTTTGTATTGACTTTTAGAAGTAGGTTATATCTAATTCTATGATTCTTACACAATTTTTTTTCTTTTTCTTTACAATATCTGAATTTGACCCATTAACATATTTCAGTTTCATACCCTTCAATTTGACCCAATAACTATGTTTGTTATCATGCTGTGAAAAATCATGTTGGATATTGCTAATATATGGTTGTTTCTTTGGTGACCATGAAACTGCTCCTAGACATAACAAGAACTTACAGCCAAAAGTGTAATTTTCCATTAATGATGGTTATGGTAGCCATATGTAGTCATAACATGTCTATGTTGATTTCACTAATATATGAATTCATGGCAAGACAACTATTAATGATAGTCATGGTGGTCATTGGCAGTTCACATGAAAACAACAAATATACTTGCATAAAGAAGAAAACCAGATGAATTATTTGATAACAACTAAACAAACAGCCATTGAAGTGCATATGTCTAACTTCTCATTCGATTAAGGCAATTTGTTAGATTATGTTTTACTTCTTTTTTTTTTAATGTGTGTTGATTTTTTGATAATAATATATAAATAATTTTAAGATGTCTAAACTTTTTGAGAGGTAGTTTATGGTCACAGTTTTGTTGTTTTATTACACGTGTGATATGTTCACCTGTGAATATTTGAACTACTTTTGTCATTTTAAAGTCTCTAAGTAGGAATGGGAGAATTTTCTTAATAGCTTCAGTAAATAACTTATTGCTAAAGCTTCATATTAGCTTAGTATAAAATATACAAATCAATTCTAAAATGTTAGCAAAGTTCATTTTCATGTTTCATGTGATCTACATGTGACCATTGTTAACAAAAAAACAAAAAAAACAAAAAAAATTACGGTGTTATCAAATTGGACCGAAACAGTTACAGAATGAAAACCATAGGGCCTAATTTTATTTATTTTTTGGATTGAACTAGAATAAGAACCCAAACTACAATGACCTAAATAGTACTTTACTCAAAATAAAACTATAACAGGAGTAGTAAAGCATTCTGCAATATTAGTAAGCCATTTCAATTCTAAGATTCAAAGTTCATGGTAAATTTATTTAAGTGAACTCCCACGGTATCCAAAACATATGGTTCACTTACATACATCCAGTACTTGACAAATATAGCTGCAAGTGACAAAGATAGCAAACCTGTATGATGTAATAGCAGTGTGGATGCCAACCCTTAGAACACCTGGACTCTTTCTGATTCAAATCTTTCAAGTTTAAGAAAGCTAGGACGATATGCAATTCCATTGAAATAACGCTCAAACACTTGTATCGGTTCAACTGTTTTCGTCTCAAGACAACATTTAAATAGCAACTGTCCATAAAAGACCATCAAGATACTCCCGTCCTTTAAACTCTCTACCGGATACACAGGGTCCCAGTTCAGCCGAACAGGGCTATTTAAACCCTCTGACGGATACACAGGGTCCCACAAATGCCAATCTGGACCCCGGTTAACACTTGTTGTGATCACCGCCACTTTATGCCAAGACTTTTTGACCCCGTATTCTTTCATCACCCAAAACCTGAGTTCATCAGCGTAGAAAGTATCACATTGACATAAACAACCCTTCAGGACTGACAAACTTTGACAATTAATCTTTCCACCATCCATAACTTCACAAGGAGGAGATGGAAATAACTGAAATGTCTCTTTGTCGAAATTGAAAGTACAAAGCTTCTCTGGGGAATCCTGGTCAAGTAGAAACCAATGAGCATTGCCATTTAGAAATGGCCCATGTTGTCCACTAAGGCAGTATGGGACGTGACCAAGACTTCTCCATTGGCCTGTGCCAAGGGTGTAAACCTCGGCTTCTTGTACCCAGTTTTGAAGCCCTACCATTTGTTGAGATGTTTCACAAGGTTTTGGTGATATACGCCCTTGGAAAGTCCGTATCACTTTGTATTCCTTTGTTTGTAAACCGACTCCAAAACCATAAATGATATCGGCATTGTCATGGGCTTCTCTATGATATTTTTGCCTTGGGAGGGATAAGTATTCTCTAGTGATTGGATTGCACATATAAGTGTTATCACATTTAGGACTAAACTCCCACAAGCATATCAAACCATTGACTGACCCCACCGGGAATAGTTTAGCGTCTCGAAGAACAGGCACAAGACCAAGATCAAGGTTCATGACAGGGTCGTGATGTAAACGTTGGTGATCAAGCTCATCTTTAATCTCCACCCATCTCAAAACACCTGGTTTATCGAGACCAGGTCTCATATCTTTCATATGATGAATCATTAGACCTGCAGGTGATCTCGAGAGGTGAATATTAGCAAAGTAAGAGTCCGAAACTAGATTACGCCAGCTCTTGCATACGCAATTGCAGTGAATGATTGTCTTCACCGGAAGTCTTGAGAGAATATCAACCATGATGTGCGATGGTAACTCCTCCATTGATGGATAGGATTGGATAAAATACTTAAGTCCCAGGTGAACGGAAGCTAGAGATTGCCTGTGGTGCCAAACAAAAGAGATGCTTATTCTGGACTTGGCGGTTTCAATGTCGGTGTAGTAGGATGTTGAGCGGCTGTTGTTGCAAAATGTATGTGAATCTTGTATTCTGTAAAACTGTAAAACTGAATCTGATGTAATCCCGGATCACAAATCAATGGATAACCAAAACACAAGCTGCTCAATCTTTTATTAGATGATAAAAACAAAAACTGCAGAACCCACAAACCAGCAGATCCTTAAATAAGCTCCTAACAAAATGTTAGGCATGAAACTTGGAAAACAACCCAACAGAAAAACAAACATAATCCAAAACAATTTAAAATATTTGAAACATGATACGATAATTGAGCAGCCACAAACCGTGGGCCCTCGAACCGGTCACAGCCCACCTGGTTCCCTGCCTGGGCCTCCTGGGTCTCCGCCATCATCCTCCCCCACTTCAAAAAGACTCGTCCTCGAGTCGAACGGGTCATCAGCTGCAGGAACAAACGGGGCAAGGTCCGCAACATTAAAAGTGGCTGAAACATTGTAGTGTCCTGGCAAATCAATTTTGTACGCGTTGTCGTTGATGCGCTCCAAAACTTTGAATGGACCATCGGCTCGAGGTTGTAGCTTACCACAACGCCCCTTAGGAAAACGTTCTTTAATGAGGTGAATCCACACCAGATCACCCGGATTAAAGACCACCTTCTTCCGATGCACATTAGCACGCCGTTGATAAACGATGTTATTGTTAGTAATTTGTTCACGTACCTGGTTATGAAGCTGTTTAATTTGTTCAGACCTCTCTTCACCCTCCACACTATAGTGCTCTGTTGCAGGAAGTGGGGTAAGATCCAGTGGGGTAAACGGGTTGCGGCCGTATACCACCATAAATGGGCTCATACCCGTGGCGCGGTGAGAGGAACGATTATACGCGAACTCTGCTTGAGGAAGTACTAAGTCCCACTGGCGGGGGTTCTTGCCCACAAGGCTCCGTAACAGATTACCCAAACTTCGATTCGTTACTTCTGTCTGCCCATCACTCTGTGGATGATGAGCGCTACTGAAGTGAAGCCGAGAACCCAAGCGCTTCCAGAGTGTTCGCCAAAAATGACCCACAAACTTAACATCCCGATCTGAAGTGATAGTTTTTGGGACACCATGTAACCGGACAATTTCAGCAAAATACAGTCGTGCCACCTGACTCGCATCATACGTTTTGGCACAGGGAAGAAAATGTGCCATCTTTGAAAACCTATCCACAACCACCATGACCGAGTCTTTTTGTCGTTGAGTTTTTGGTAAGCCCACAACAAAGTCCAAGCTCACATCCTCCCACGGACCCTCGGGAACCTGTAATGGTGTATATAGCCCGGCATTGGAACGGTGGGCCTTGGCGATGTGGCACACTCCACACCGAGCGACAATCCGATTAACATCAGCGCTCATTTTAGGCAAAAAAAAACGTTCCTGGACTAATTTTAGAGTCTTGTCTTGGCCAAAATGGCCAGCTAACCCCCCTTGGTGGCTTTCCAAAATGATCGCTTCTCGTAAGGAACACTTCGGCACACACAATCGGTTACGATGGAATAAAAAATCGTCGTGTAAACTGTAGTCTTTTACCTGTGTCAGTTGGCATTCTTTCCAGACTTGTGAAAAGTCCGGGTCATCTGGGTAGAGGCTGCGACATACCTCAAAGCCTTCCACCTGAATCTGGAGCGAGGTAAGGAAGGAACGTCGTCGACTGAGTGCGTCGGCCACGGTGTTAGTAGCCCCTGATTTGTGGCGTATGACAAATGCAAAATCTTGCAAATACTCCACCCACTTAGCATGCCGGGGATTAAGCTTGTTTTGGCCGTTGATGAATCGAAGGGCTTGGTGATCCGAGAACAAAACGAACTCGGATGGAAGTAAGTAGTGCCGCCAATACTCTAGACTTCGGACAATTGCATAGAACTCTTTGTCATAGGTGCTGTATTTCTGTTTTGCTTCATTTAGCTTTTCACTAAAGAAAGCTATCGGTTTGTTCTCTTGGCTTAAGACCCCCCCGATACCAAACCCCGAAGCATCGCACTCGACTTGAAACATCAGCTGAAAATTGGGCAGCGCCAAAACTGGGGCCTGTGTAACACGGGTTTTAAGCTCCTCGAAGGCTGCTGTAGCAGCGGTGGTCCACACAAACTGTTTCCCTTTGAGGCAATCTGTTATTGGTGCCACGATGGAGCTAAAGTTCCTGATAAAACGTCTATAGAATGATGCAAGGCCATGAAAACTGCGCACCTCGTGTAAAGACGTGGGTATGGGCCACGATGTAATAGCTTCTACTTTGGACTCGTCCATGCGAATGCCCGAACCTGAGATTAGGTACCCCAAGAACAGTACTTCCGAAGCTAAAAAGTGACACTTGGCCATGTTACCATATAACTTTTGTGCCCGGAGGATGTCAAAGACTTGTCTAAGGTGGCGCAGATGTTGTGTGATCGTCTTACTAAATACCAATATATCATCAAAGTATACCACAACACACTTTCCGATAAGGTCGCGAAACACGTGATTCATGAGTCGCATGAACGTGCTTGGGGCATTTGAGAGCCCAAAAGGCATCACCATCCATTCATATAAGCCATCTCTTGTTTTGAATGCCGTTTTCCACTCGTCACCGGGTCGCATACGAATCTGATGATATCCACTACGAAGGTCAATTTTTGAAAATATGGAAGAGCCATGCAACTGATCGAGTAGGTCGTCGAACCGCGGTATCGGAAATCTGTATTTGATGGTAATTTTATTCACTGCCCGGCTATCTATACACATTCTGTAAGCGCCGCCATGTTTAGGAACTAACAACGCGGGAACCGCGCAGGGACTCATACTCTCCCGGATAAGCCCCTTTTCCAAGAGCTCAGTAACCTGCCTATGGAGTTCTTCATATTCTGTTGGATTCATACGATAAGCCGGCTTGTTTGGAATCACGGCGCCTGGCACAAAATCGATGCAATGCTGGATTTCTCTGACGAGAGGAAGCCCCGCCGGTATCTCTGCTGGAAAAAACGTCCGAAAATTCGTTGAGGAGAGGCTCTACTTCCTGTGGGATGGTGGTAGTGACTTGGTTCTGTTCAACAACTACAAGGCCATACACGAAGGGTGGAGTCGAATGCTTGGTGAAGTCTAAAAACGCTGACTTGGTCAGGATCAATGCTTCTGTTCCTGTTTTTCGTGTATCAAGGGGAGCTAACAAGATATTGAATCCATCTTTTCGAAAAGCGTAAGTGTTTTTGAACCCGTCATGTTTGACCCGCCTATCATATTGCCAGGGCCGGCCTAATAATACATGGCACGCGTCCATCGGAATGACTTCGCACCATACCTCATCTTTGTATTTGTCTCCAATAGAAAATTGTACGAGGCACCTCTGGGTGACTTTGACGACGTTACCCTTTTTTAACCACGTGAGCTGATAAGGGTCCGGATGTGGCTCAGCTTGCAACCCCAATTTTTCGACCATAGTAGCTGCCACCATGTTTTCACAGCTTCCCCCATCTATAATAACAGTACACACTTTGCCTTTGGATGTGCACTTGGTACGAAATATGTTGTTTCGGAGCCACAATGTTTCCTCGCCCGACGGAACGAGGGTTGTGCTGAGAACTCGTTGTGTGATCAATGATTCACCTTTATCTGGGTACATGACCTCCTGTTCTTCGTCCCCTTCATTTTCTGGTTCGGTGTCATATACGGGGGACAAGTCATCTGTGAGTGTGACTAACTGTTTGTTTGGGCATTCCCGAGCATAATGGCCCAAGCCATAGCATTTGAAACATTTAATCACTTTAGCCACGGACGTGGAAGAAGTCGCAGAAACAGCTCCACCCTCAGCTTTGATTGGGCCGCCAGTACTGCTGAACGGCGTGGGCCTCGATGGCTCGGCTTTGATTGGGCCGAGTCTGGTTGTGGATCGTCCCCTGTTTTTGAGTTGTTTCTCCACCTTCATGGCTAACCGGCAAACATCATTGAATGAATAATAGGATTGCAATTGGACGACATCAGAGATGTCCGACTTTAGCGACCCCAGAAAACGAGCAATCACCTGCTCTTCTTCTTCATCAGCTCCACATCGCATACGGAGCCTGTCAAATTCTGCAATAAATTCCTCAACGGTAGAGTTTCGTTGGGAGATGTTATGATATTCTAAAAAGGCGTCTTGTCGGTGATTCACCGGCAAAAATTTTTCCCGGAGTAATTTACGCATTTTATCCCAGGTCTCTACCTTTGATCGCCCCTCCTGTGCTCGTTTTTTCTTTAAATGATCCCACCACAATGAGGCATACTTTCGTAATTTAATAGCAACAATTTTAACTTTATACCTGTCAGGGATGTTTTTGATATCGAAGATTCGCTCCACCGTGCTGAGCCAGTCGATGAATTCGTCTGGTTGTGCTCTTCCGTCGAATTCTGGAATCTCCAACTTGACCCCCATATTACGCAGTGGGTCTGTAGTTGGTCGTTGCCGGCGTGGGTATCGCTCGGCAAAAGGATTTCCGTCGCCGTATCCATCGCCCCAGATGTCTGGATCGGTTTCAGTCTCCTCTCTGACTTCATGTTGCATTTCCAGGTCCCGGACCCTTTTCTGCAACCTCTCAATTTCGGCGACATCCTGTGGGTCCCTTCCATCGTCTACGTTGCCTCGGTCGGCGTATCTACGGTGTTGACGTCGGGGGCTGTAATCGGATCTCACCATTGATTTGATTGGCTCTGGTACCAACTGATGTAATCCCGGATCACAAATCAATGGATAACCAAAACACAAGCTGCTCAATCTTTTATTAGATGATAAAAACAAAAACTGCAGAACCCACAAACCAGCAGATCCTTAAATAAGCTCCTAACAAAATGTTAGGCATGAAACTTGGAAAACAACCCAACAGAAAAACAAACATAATCCAAAACAATTTAAAATATTTGAAACATGATACGATAATTGAGCAGCCACAAACCGTGGGCCCTCGAACCGGTCACAGCCCACCTGGTTCCCTGCCTGGGCCTCCTGGGTCTCCGCCATCAGAATCTGCAATAATTCTGCAATTGTTACCCTGTTTCTTTCAGTTTCGATGTTCATGGAAGTGATCCTTGACCACCCACTAAAGCAGAAGTAATTTTTCCCATTTCTAGAAATCTGACCAATCTCGAAAATTTGTTGTCATCATATCAGGTTGCAGACGTAGAGCCTGGATAAATAATACTTGTTGACAATGGAAACTTTGATGTTTGCAAGGTGACCTGTAAAGGGATAGTAAATGAGTGTAACTTTGATTATCAATAGCTACTGTTTACTAATGAAACCGCCACAATCAATAATATATATAAACACTAATTGACATAACCCATTTAAAAGTTTAGGACACTAAAATTTCTCAACTCTCAAAAATGGTAAATTTTACGTATTGAAACACGAAAAACATTCAGAAAAACATTCAGAAAAAGAGTTCATGTGTTCTAAAAGTTGACAACTGTTCTACCATTGACATCCACCCCATTATTATATCAAACATTTTCATATGTTGTTGTGTGGTTATATAGAAGACGAAGGTTATTTTCTGCCTTCGATATGTCCTGACTATGGTGGCGCTGCCCCTTTTTTCGAACTTTGAAAAGGTTAAACAGCTGTTTGAAAAACATTTGATAATTTATTGATCAAAATGGAAGCCACAACTTAGGGCATGTTTGGGATTCCATTTGAAAATGACTTTTGGCTTTTGGAGGAGGCAAAAAGTCAAAAATGCCCCTCCAAAAGCTAATAAGTCACAACATTGTGGCTTTTTGCTGCTTTTGGAGGGGCATTTTTGACTTTTTGCCTCCTTCAAAAGCCAAAAGTCATTTTCAAATGGAATCCCAAACATGCCCTTAGACTTCTATAACCTTGGGTTGGAGTGACCCTTATATGGTTTTGACCCAAGCTACATAGTAGAAATAATAAATAAACTAAGTTTTAAGTTTACATCTCCAGTATCCCCCCTAAACTAAAAAAAATAGTTTGGAAACTGAACGGGTTAATGCGTAACTTGTCAAATGGTTGAGTATGAGTGCCTAAGAATATAGTGTTTATTGTTTAAACAATGATGTTGATAAGAAATAGTAACTGCAACAGTTTTAATGTGGAAAGATTATAAGCAAATAACTAAATCATATTTGTTCAATACGGAAATTATCAATAGCTACTGTTTACTAATGAAATCGCCACAATCAATAACATATATAACCATTAATTATCATAACCCATCTAAAGTTTAGATACTAAAATTTCTCAACTCTCAAAAATGGTAAATTTTACGTATTGAAACACAAAAAACATTCATAAACTTCTAAAAAGATCTAAGAAATTGGCAAACTCAAATTTATTTTACAAATGCAGAGTAGTTTTGCAAAGAAAGAAGTAACAATTGATGCATATCGGTCAAAACTAACTTATCTTTATGTTAATCGTTAACAGTTTGCACGAATTACCAAATCTAGCTGATAATTATCTAAGCATGAATCGAAACTAACTTATCTTTATGTTAATCCACAAAAAATGGAAAACATGTAAATTATAAGCTTAATTACAATATCTCCAATTAGTTCAGCAAACTTCACCTAGGTCAACAAGTTTTTAAATTGATAATCAAAACGAATAGCACAAATCAAGACATAAAACACTATCCAGAATTCAAACATAATCATCATCATAACAGTAAGATCTCAGCCCCGATCAGCTAAAATGTCGAAAATTAAAACCACAATAACCCTAAAAATTATCAATTTATTTCTACATTATACAACATCTAAACACAAAATTGAAGTACAACTTACTTGAATCCGCATCTAACAGCAACTGAACAGCAGATCTCAAATCTTTTAGCAGATTTATGTAGCTTTGATCTAAGATCAACCGAAAAGTAACGTTCAAAAAGTGACTAAACTATCTATACTATGCGCTATTGCCCCCACTAATTTCAGAAGGTGTTTGACTTTTTAAATTTTTTTTTTTAAATATTAAACGAGATGTTTATTCATCCCGGACGTTGCTGTGGGGTTGAATTTGTATACTGAACGAAAGTAAAAAGAAAAGTTAAGTATATATATATTTTTTTAAATATAAAACGTAAAAGTTTAAAAGTTTCGTGATGAAAGTATAAAACTATAAAGTATATTAAAAGCGAAAGTAGAAAAGTTAAAAGTTTCGTGCCCAAAGTAGAAGACAAAAAAACTTAAAACAAAAAAAAACTTTAAAAGTGAGAGGATTAAAAAATTAAGGAGTATAAAACGTCAAAGTCTAAAAGTCTTGTGGTGAAAATATAAATCTATACAAATATACCATGTTAAGTGGTATAAAACGTAAAAGTCTAAAAGTCTTGTGGTGAAAGTATAAAACTATAAAAGTATACTAAAAACGAAAGTATAAAAGTTAAAAGTTTCATGGCCAAAGTAGAAGACAACAAAACTTAAAACAAAAAAAAAAAGTTTAAAAGTTAGAGGGTAAAAAAGTTAAGGGATATAAAACGTAAAATTCTAGCAGTCTTGTAGTGAAAGTATAAAACTATAAAAATATACTAAAAACGAAATAGAAAAATTAAAAGTTTCGCGGCCAAAATAGAAGACAACAAAATTTAAAATAAAAAAACTCTAAAAGTTAAATGGTACAAAACGTAAGAGTATGAAACAATGTGGCCAAACTATGAAAACTAAAAGTTTACTATTTCGTTAAAAAGAAAAAAAAAACAAATCGTAAAAGTTTAGGGTAGAAAGCGTCAAAGCAACAAAGTTACATGACCAAAGTTTGAAAAACGAAAAGTCTACTATTCATCTTTAAAATTTGATTGTATAATATATAAATTTTAATAATCTTAATCATTACCTATTCGGTAGATAATATTTATTTGTTTTTTCCTTAATTAACCTCTTTTTATTTATATTGGATATAAACAAAACTGCGTTAAACTAACACTAACTCTATTAAAAAAAAATCAAATTTTGATGATTGGGCATCACGATGACATCTTACATGGCATGTTTTTATGTGTGTGAATAAAAGTTTTCATAAAACAACTATACAAACACAAAGTTCTTATACAATCGGATAAAAAACATTTCTTCTTGACATTAAAACATTCAAAAATCTTAAAAAAAAAAATCTTAAAAAAAAAAACCTTTGTGTTTGAGCCCAGTCATAAAAAACATGTCACATAAGACACCAATGTAATGTCCGGTCATCAAAAAGTAAAATTTTCTTAACGAAGTTAGTGTCATTTTAACGGTTGTCTGTGTTATTTCCAACATGATTAAAATGGGGTTTTATTGTAGGAAAAAAATGTAGTAGACATTATTATTGACCAACAGACAATAGTTGAGACTATTAAACTCCAATTTTTTTTAAAAAAGCAATAAGTTATCAATAATTCTCAGTCTAACTAGTTGAGATGAGATACCCAAAAACAGTAAAATAGAAAGACTTTGTGTGTTAACCGGATTCGAGATTGATGGTCTCCCAATAATCTTCCTACTCTAATAAACAATTACAATTGTTGGAAATTATATCCTTTATAATCATGATATATTTTTATTTAATTTTATTTATGGAATTATGACAATCATATATTAATTTACATATAATTTTGATTTAAAATTATTTTTTAAACTATTACTATTTTCATTTAATAAATATTTAAAAAACTTACAAAATACCAATAGACACTTATTTACTGTGTTTTTCAAATATAATTGAGCAAATCATATTTAATATTATAATTAGTGAATAACTAAAATTGTTTTACAAATCCAATCAACATGTGGATGATACTATTTATAGAGAAATTCGTAAACGATAAAATTTATGTTCATAATATCCAATATTAAATAGTTTTTCTATCATATCAAATGATTATGTTCATTCAAATTGGAAATTTTAAACATCATGACTAATACAATTGTAAGTTTTCTAATATATACCAAGAAAAATATTTTTTTTATTGATTTAACATTATAATATTCTGATTATAATTTAGAATTTATACTCAATAATTAGAATATGTTCACTATAATTTTAATAAAATTTTATACTCACCTAACTTTCTTTCGAGACTTAAAGTCTAAAGTTTGTCAAATCATAAATTAGTGTTAGTCGCTATTCAGGGTTGAATTGTTTTTCGAACAATCATTTTTTAAAGATGATCATGTTTATGTTGTATTTTTCTCAAATATACAACCATTGTTTTTCTAACAACCATTTTTCGAGACTTAAAGTTTCAAGTTTGTCAAATCATAAGTTAGTGTTAGTCAATATTCAGGGTTAGATTGTTTTTCTAACAACCATTTTTTAAATATGATCATGTTTATGTTGTATTTTTCTCAAATATACAAGTAGAGACATGCTCTAAATATTTTTTTATGAAGAAGTTAAGGTCACCAATACCATATTATGAATTATAACTTTATTAAATGTAATGTAATACGTTATTGGGGTAATAAAACGAGTATGCATGAATTATCAATTATATATATTTTCTAATGATTTAACCCGTATAACCCTTTACCAAAAAAAATATGATTTAACCCGTATAACATACGGGTTCTATCCTAGTTAATAATAAAACTAGAAATATTAAAGTGAAGCAGAAACAATGATACAATGATTGAAAGTAAAATAAACAAATAAACATTAGGCCATTTTCTTCCGTATGTTTTATTCCGTCAAGTGTTGCTTAAATACCGAAAAGAAAACAATTCAACATGCTAATGCTAAACAATTGGAATAATTGAAAAGTGGATATCATGCAATAACTTCCAGCTACTTGCATTTATTCCCACATGAACAACTTCAGCTCCAAGTCTTGATTAGTCCAACAATTTAGCGGGCCATAAGGGGAGGCGGTATGGTGGAGAGCCGGGTTGCGGTTCCAAGGGGAGCCGCATGGCTCCTTCCGGTTCCCCATACCGTGTCTCACGGTTTCCTCCCTTGGCTCCATCTTCACGGCTTGGTGTGGTTCCTAGGAACCGTGGAGAGCTGGGTTGTTTACCTTTTCTTTTTGACCATTGGGAGCTTGAAAGGCTTCACCAAGTCACACCACAACCACACCATGTGGTGTGGCTTGACATGGTTTCCAAAACTAGCAATTTGAGTTGGCATCTTGTGATTGGGTGGTGGGCATGGCTTCACCAAGCCACCCTACCACCATACCCCCTCCCCTAAGAGTCCAAGTTCGATGGCAACGTCCTTTTCCTCAAAAACGGTAAGAAGTATCATGGGGTCGCCAGGCCGACTCTTCCAAATGCGTTCGGTGTAGTCACAATTGGCCGTGACGGTGGTTGCCATGGCGGTCTCCATTCGAGGCGTTAGGGGCAGTCTTGACATAGTGCCACGGTGGTCGAACCTCCTTGTTTAACTTTATTTTGGTATTAGTTATGTCATCTGATGACGTGGGTCCGGTCCGGTCAAATATCGGAGGTTACCCCTCATTAGGCCGAACCAAACACCCACTCTAACGGCACGCGACACACACGAGGTGGCCGCGCGGCCCCCTCGAGTAACATGGACAGGCAATGATTGGTACATTATAAGCCAATCATGCGCCGCTTTACCCAAAATGGGACTGTAGGTTACGCACCTACTGCGCCCGCCCATACCGTTAGCCGCCAGGAGCATTAATGGCGCATCAGACAAAGGTAAGTCACTATAAATACCCCCCCCACCACTTGGGGGGAAAGACACTTAATCCCTCCGGACTACAACTAGATCCGGCACTAAAACGTCTCTCCTGACCGCACGGCAGAGTAGACATTCCAATTCCCCACACACACATCCTATACTCACGAGGGTAGACCTGGGATGGCGATGATGCATCTGTCAGTCCCAGTCTGAGCCGGAGGACAATCTCCCTCCTATGTTCTAACTCTTCCTTCGTGACAGGTACCTTAGACTAACCTACCGAAGCAGCCGAGACGTTCATACCGGAGCGGCTCAATTCATCAACTCCCCAGAAACTCTTCACTTGACCGAACCGGTTCATCCTTGATACCCGCCCGGCCGAGACCTACTGTTTCTACATCATCAATAACACTTGCTTGTTTGGCTTTGAAGAAGACGTTTAGTCCATTGTGAAACGTTCCTAGAAATTGTGGAACAATTCTTGAGTTGAGAATAGTGAAAATGCATGTATTCACTTGTGTGTATCGGCACCACAGAAGTGTTCCGCGATGAATTTGGATTCCAAACTTGAGACATGGTGGAACGTGAGTTTTATACTTTTTTCTGGTGTGGGTTGGGATGGTGTTAGGAGCGGCGGCGATATTTGGATTGTGACGGTTTTAGGTGTTGTTGAAAGAGTAGTGTTCGCTAGTGGTGATGGAGACGGAGGCAGCTTTTCGAGTGTAAAAAAAAATTGGTGATATTTTTTTGGAGGCAGTTGTGGCGGTGTCTACGGTGGTGCATATGTTGACGGTTTTGGTGGCTGCGGTGGTGGTGAGAGTATTCTGGCGATTCGAAATATATACAAATTTGATTATAATGATATATAAATAAATAAAAATTAATAATAAACGAGCAAAGCCTGAACCGAGTTCAAGATTATATAATCTTCACGACGCGAGCTCAAGCTTTAGAAATAAATCTCAAATCGAATCGAGCTATGTTAAGTTTAAACAAGCCGAGCACGGGTTCGGCTCGTCTCATTTGCATCCCTACAACACTATTTGATACGTAACAATTTGAAGTTTAACAGGGCGATTTATAGGCTCCTTTCTCAATATTTTATATATTAGGTCACAATGAGTGGCTTTAAATCGATTCAATTGGCATATAAAGTTAGAAACTGACTTTGGGGTATGAAGAACATGGATCTTTGGATTTGACTGCTGTCAAAACTAAGATATAGGGAAAGAAACTGAAGGTAGGTTGTTTCTTTGGTATTTGCTCCAATATTAAATGGATATTTTGTGGAAAGGATGGGCTTTTTAGTATTGGGGGATAAAACTTGACAAAGATAGCTGCAGGTGACAATATTGGTATGCCATTTCATTTCTAAGATTCAAAGTTCATAACAAATTTATTTAAGCGATCTACCACGGTGTTCAAAACATATGGTTCACTTACATACATCCAGAACTTGACAAATATAGCTGGCAAGTGACAAAGATAGCAAACCTGTTTGATGTAATAGTGGTGTAGTCTGTGTGGATGTCAATCGTTAGAACACCTGGGCTCTTTCTGATTCAAATCTTTCAAGTCTAAGAAAGCTAGGACGATATGCAATTGCATTGAAATAACGCTCAAACAATTCTGTCGTTTCAATTGTTTTCGTCTCAAGACAACATTTAAACAGCAACTGTCCATAATAGACCATAAGGATACTCCCGTCGTTTAAACCCTCTACCGGATATACAGGGTCCCAGTTCAGCCGAACAGGGCTATTTAAACCCTCTGGCGGATACACAGGGTCCCACAACTCCCAATCTGGACCACGATTAACACTTGTTGCGATCACCACCACTTTATGCCAAGACTTTTTGACCCCGTATTCTTTCATCACCCAAAACCTGAATTCCTCAGCGTAGTAAGTATCACATTGGCATAAACAACCCTTTAGGACTGATAAACTTTGACAATCAATCTCTTCATCATCCATAGCGTCACAGGGAGGAGACGGAAATAACTGAAATGTCTCTTTGTCAAAATTGAAAGTAAAAAGCTTCTCTCGGGAATCCTTGTCAAGTAGAAACCAATGAGCATTGCCATTTAGAAATGGCCCATGTTGTCCACTAAGGCAGTATGGGACATGACCAAGACTTCTCCATTGGCCTGTGCCAATGGTGTAAACCTCGGCTTCTTGTACCAAGTTTTGAAGCCCTAGACTTTGTCGAGATGTTTCACAAGGTTTTGGTGGTATACGCCCCCGGAAAGTCCGTATCACTTTGTATTCCTTTGTTTGTAAACCGACTCCAAAACCATAAATGATAACGCCATTGGCATGACCATCTTTATAGTATTTTTTCCTTGGGAGGGATAAGTATTCTCTAGTGATTGGATTGCATATATAAGTGTTATCACTGTTAGGACCAAACTCCCAAAAGCACATCAAACCATTGACTGACCCCACCTGGAGTAGTTTAGCGTCTCGAAGAACAGGCGCAAGACCGAGATCAAGGTTCATGACAGGGTCATGGTGTAAACGTTGGTGATCAAGCTCATCTTTAATCTCCACCCATCTCAAAACACCTGGAATATCGAGACCATGTCTCATATCTTTCATATGATGAATCATTAGACCTGCAGGTGATCTCAACAGGTGAATGTCAGCAAAGTGAGAGTCCGAAACTAGATCTCGCCAGCTCTTGCAAACGCAATTGCAGTGAACGATTGTCTTGACAGGAAGTCTTGAGAGAATATCAACCATGATGTGCGATGGTAACTCCTCCATTGATGGATAGGATTGGATAAAATACTTAAGTCCCAGGTGAACGGAAGCTAGAGATTGCCTGTGGTGCCAAACAAAAGAGATGCTTATTCTGGACTTGGCGGTTTCAATGAAGGTGTAGCAGGATGTTGAGCGGATGTTGTTGCAAAATGTATGTCAATCTTTTAATCTGCATGACAGAAGAATTTAAAGTGTGCAATAACTGTAAAAATGAATCTGAAATAATTCTGCAATTGTTATAGTTAATCTCGGGCTACAAAGATTATGTATTGGACATAAACGGATAAAAATATCTGAAGATTACAAATTTAACGTAGTAAAGAGGAAAATAATAAGCAGGCAAAACTCTAGTTTTTAGTTAGGCATAGCAGTAGCTAACATTGGCAGAGAAGCTATGTAAGTAGAAGGCAAATAGTTTGATTTTACAGAAAGAACCCAAGTAATAATTAGATCAGTGTACGAAATTTCCAAGGGACTTGTAATCAAGAGGGCCTGTTTTCTGATAAATTTAAGCACATTGATAGATAGCCTACAAGATTAAGAGAAGTGGCGGCTCAATCGTTTTGGGGCCAGAATTGACGTAAAAACTCGAGGCCCCTTTCCAAATGCCATGTTATAAACTCCCATCATTTATCAGGGCTTGAGACTTACAAAAATGAACTAAAAAGTTAAACTTATGCTACATCCGGAATGGCCTACAGCATTAGATTCACTTTAACTACCCTGACCTGCCCCTAACCTATGTACAGCAAGTTGTACAGCTGTGTAAAATCAAAGAGAAAGGAGATTTATTATGGGATTTATGTCATCAGATCACCTCTAATCCTGCAGGTAATACATGCACCAAAAAACCACCACTGATTAGAACAAAGAAACATGATGTTTCAAGTGTTTGTGTAGCAGAGAGTGGAGCAAAACATAATGACAGTTATATATATATTTTTGCAAATTTAAATCTATCATACGTAGACATGATCAGATAATCAAGGAACTAAATTAGCATCAAGTTATTAGCAAAAGCATTATCCTATTATATAAGATACGAACAACAATTCGACTTCAATAACGACGTTCGGAGAAAGCAAAGAGTGAAGGATGTGAAGTAGCTTTACCAATGACGCTTGCGATAGAAGAACCCTTGAAATCGGAAGCTCGATTGATGAAGTGTTGGATGAATTCTTAGCACTTTTGCTCGATGTTGATGATGATGAACCTCAGAGATGAAAAATCTTGCAGCGAACCGATAACCTAACTAACAGAACTGTAGATTAAGATCAGGATTTTGAAACTAGGGTTTCAAATGGCGAGTTTGAAGGATTGGGAGAAGATGTGTTCGATATTTTAGGCTTCTTGTTATCTAAGCGGTGTTTACTGACATTTAAAAAAAAGTTTTTAAAAAGCGTCTGGATTTGTTTATTTAAATAGATAAGTGTTTTTATATGTAAAATGACTAAAAACAGGTTGAGTGGTATAAGGTCAGGTGAGTATAAATTAAAATAAAGGTAGTATGGTAATTCACCACTTAAAAAACTATAAGGGTGGGCGGTGTACAAGTTTTACACCCTCGGCATGAGGCGGCATAGAAGATGCCGAGCTCGGCATGTATACCGAGCAACCAACCATCGGCGGCATCGGCATAAAACTCGCCCCCCAACGGCATTCTTTCGCCGATTGATGCCGAGTTGTTTTGCCCGTTAAATTCGACCGTTGCCACATGCAACGGCTACTTTTTTTTTTAATCAACCAAATACCAAATACCACTATAAAACCCCCATAAAACACCAATTTTTTTCTACACCTCTACTCCTCTCTCAAACACAAAACTTAAAAAACAAGAATCACTCTCAATCACCATGGATTCATTAAGGAAGAACAAGTCACCCGCCACCGGAGGAAAAAAATTCCGACCGAAAGTCCGGAAAGATCGAGCTCAATCCTCCAACGTTCCTCAACAACACTCGCAACCACCACCAAACCAACCACCCGTTTTCTACTCACAACCACCACCTCCGCCACCATCACAACCCGGTTTCTATCAACAACAATCGTTTGTTGATTTAGTGGGTGGTGTGTATGGACCGCAACCACCTTTTTATACGTCGCATTCGTCGCAAATTCAACAACACCAATCGATGTATCATAACACCCAATATCGTGAACCTCGACGTGTTGATGTTGACTCCGAATCGGAGGAAGTTGATGAAGAAATTGAGGTGCAAGAAGCGGAGGAAGAAGAAGAACAAGATGCCGCTATGCAAGACGATGCCGAAGAGGAAGAAGACGAGGAACCTACACAACCGGTGAAAGGTGGCAAGAAGAAGAGGACCTATTGGTCGCCCGCGGAGGAAGCGGTTTTGGCGCAATCCTACATCTACATCACCGAAGACGGGAGAGTTGGTGATCAATAATCACGTGAATCGTTTTGGCAACGGGTCCTCAATCACTTCAACGGTTTGAGTGGACGTGATACCGGTCGAACCGTTCACATGGTTAACACCAAATGGAACAACTTGAACAAGGCGATGTCGAGGTTCAACGGGTTGTACACCCAAAATGTAAGTATTTTTTTTTAATTTATTTTTTTTAAATAATTTTTAAAAATATATTTAAATTATTTTTTTTAATCGTAGACACGTGCGCGGGCTAGAGGTGCGAGTGATGTTGACGTTCGTGAGAAGACGATGCGGGATTATCAACAAATGTATGAGAGGAAAGGTTTCACGCACGTCGAAGCTTGGAAGGTGGTGAAGGATCACCCAAAGTGGCTTGCACCACAACAAAAGGTTGGTGGTATTGCCGAGTCGTCGAAGAGGACCAAGGTATCGGTATCGGGCGAGTACACAACGTCAAACGATGCCGACTCGGCACAATTGCCGAGTCGTTTGCCCGACTTGAATGAGAACTCGATGCCGAGTCACCCGCCACGGAGAAAAGGCTCAAGCAAGAAGTCGAGTGGTGACTCGTCGACAAAAGGATCGGCGAATGCTTTGGAGGTGATGGAGAGGTTTGAGTTGAAATGGGAGGATGAAAAGGCCGACAAGCGGACTGTTCGATATGAAACCGCTCAAAAGAATAGGGAAATGTACGAGAAGGTTGGGAGGACGATGGATCGACAACGGGAGACGATGGACGAAGAACAACGTGCTCGTGACCTCGAGTTGTATTTGAGGCCTCACGAAAAGGTGTCCGAATCACTCCTCCCGGTACTTTTAGAAGAAAAACGTCGAGTTGCGGCTAGATACGGATGGCCGTGTGATTTTTAGATGGTGGTCTTTGTATTTTTTTTTTTAGGACTTGGTAATTTTTTTATTTTAGGAGTTGGTAATTTTATTTTTTTAGGACTTGGTAATTTTTTTATTTTAGGAGTTGGTAATTTTATATTTTTAGGACTTGGTAAAATTTTTTATTTTTAGGACTTTGTAAGTTTTTATTTTTAATCTAATGAATTGTTTTTTATTTTATTTTATATTAAATGTTTAAGTTATAATTTTATTTGTAGATTAAAAAAAATGAAAAAGAAAAACATTTAATTCATGACTAAACCATATCTAGGCAAGTATACCCCCTACCAAATCATCAATTCTACATCAATCTTCTCTCTCCTGTTGGCATCACCTCATTAGTCAGAATTTGATGCCTAAGGCATACCTTAGGCAAACATACCTTCCACCCTAAGCAGTCTTGAAAAACCAAAAAAAAACGTGTCTTATTAAAAACTAACTTATTAACTTTTTGAAAAGGCAAAAGCAAAAGTGCTTATTAAGTTGCCAAACATTCAAAAGTGCTTATTGATTTTTCAAAAAGCTAATAAATTAATAAGCAGTTTTAAAAAGCAATCCCAAACAAGCCCTTAAGTGGTGACGGAGCCTACGCGTTCGACGTTTTAAGTAGTGATGGAGCCTATGCGTTCGGCGTTTTAAGACACGTGTCGTTCTAGTCGGTAAGTGACTCCATAACATTCCTCCAATTATTACACAATTATATTATTTTATTTAAAAAAAACTTACTCAAATAAATTTACACAATAAGAAAAAAGGAAAAAAATTATAATCAATGAGAGAAGGGAAGGAGAGATGCCATCCTCATCATGCCATAGACATTTTTTTGTCCTCGTAGCACCTTGGGACGGTGTGCGGGGGCTATAGGACGCCATAAAAGCTTAAAACGTCCACTATGGGCAGTCTTAAAATACATGCCTATGATTACTGATCAAGTTAAACCATTTGTAAAAGAGACTTAATGACCAAGATCAAATGTGAACAGTTTACATCATCATTAGTTGATAATCTCAATTTCATAGGTTATGGTGGACACTCATTACCGGTTAACTTTTTAATCTTTCTTTTTCTATCTTTCTTTGGTTTTTAACAAGATCTATGACCAACAAATGTAATTGGTTGACTCGCCATCAATGGTAGTCATTTTTCTAGTAGTTATGGGTGGTACAAACAAGCCGAGTCAAATCTGAGCTCGACTAATCACGAGCTCGGCTTGCGAGTAGTTTCATTCTCTAACCCGGCTCAGGCTAAAGACACAAGTATATATTTATAACTTTTATATAACATAATACATATATAACTAGATGAGCTATGGTGCACGTTGTAGTTCCTAGTTGCCGTTTGGATTTGTATCATGAATGGAGTAGCTAATCTCAAATCAGTATACAAAAGTGCTTCTTTTGAAAGCATAGAGAGGCCTTATTTTTTAGACTCCCAATCTGCCTTAACCATGATCATACATATATTGCTTAACAAAAGATGTGTTTGTTTGGATTAAGAAATAACCTTCATGTTGCAAACCTCTCATGTGGAAGGATCTCGAACCTATTATATTGGCAACCTATAAGAGAAGACTAAATACCTCAACCCTGATTAGTGACTTTATCTATTTGTTAAAAGATCCAAAGAGGAACATCTTTGTAATGTTGTATCATCAAAAGCATCAACAACAGAAAAAAACCCAAGACCTCCTCAAAACACTCCTGGATTTGTTCGCTTAAAAAAGATAATAATCTTTCTTTTATTGCTTTACAAGAAACTCAGATTTTAGACGCCTCTTCCATTTCTGTTAACTGTCTTTGGGATAACTCCCCTTTTGATCACTTTGCTTCGGATGCCAATGGTCGTTCGGGAGGTCTTATTTGCATTTGGGACTCCACCTTTTTTGTTAAACAGGAATCTTTCCATTTCAGCGATTTCTTGTTGATCAAGGGGTCCATCCGGGGGTGCAACGAGACTTTTTACATGGTGAATCTATATGGTCCCAAACTTGCGACTCGAAAAAGAGCTTTATGGAATCAAATTCTCTCGTTAAAAGCTGATCATGCGGGTATTTGGGTGATAATGGGGGACTTTAATGCGGTTCGTTTTGCTCACGAACGCTTCAACTCTGAGTTTAATTCCTCCGAGGCCGTGGATTTTAACCACTTTATTGATGAGGGAGACCTCATCGACCTTAATATGGGAGGTAGAAGATTCACTTTTCTCTCATCGAGTGGCGACTCTCTTAGTAAATTAGATCGCATCTTGGTGAGTAACAACTACATCAACCGCTGGCCCGACTCGTCTATCCATGCTCACCCGAGAGTTTGGTCAGATCATTGTCCTGTCACCCTCAAATCCATTGGGGTGGATTTTGGCCCTCGCCCATTTAAGTGTTTCAATTCTTGGCTCGACATTGATAACTTTGATTTGGTTGTCCAAAATGCGGCGGCATTGCCTACTGGAAATGGGAAGCCCGATCGGAGGTTTCTAGCCAAACTAAAAAACATCAAAGAGGCTATCAAGCTTTGGAACACCAATCGTCTTGATGCTAATGCGATCAAATTATCCACTCTCCACTCGGATATTGACCGTCTTGATTTATTAGCGGAATCTCGTAATCTCACGGATTCGGAAAAGGACTCTCGTCTTCTTTGGAAAAAGGAGGTCCTTGATCTCGATTCTCTCGCTACGAAAGACTTAAAACAAAAGGCTCGTGTCAAGTGGGCGTTAGAAGGCGACGAAAACTCTCGGTTTTTTCACGGTGTTATTAATTCCAATAATACCAAAAGACGCATAAATGGGATGTTTGTGATTGGTGAATGGGTTTTTGATCCTAAGGTGCTCAAATCAGTTGCTGCCTACCATTTTCGAGACCGCTTTTTGGAACCCCTTACCTTACGTCCCTCAATGCCTTCTGACGGGTTTTCTACCTTGTCTGTGGATGAGATTGCTATTATTTCAGCCCCTTTCTCTTTTGAGGAATTAAAGGGGGCTATTTGGGATTGCTCTGGAGATAAAAGTCCCGGCCCGGATGGTTTTAATTTTCGGTTCTTTAAGCGATTTTGGTCCCTTCTCAAGGATGATCTTAAGGAGGTGATGGATGATTTCTTTTTGTCTGGGTCCATTAGCAGGGGGTGCAATAGTTCTTTCATTGCCCTTATTCCTAAAGTGCACGATCCGCTCAATCTTGATAACTACCGGCCATTAGTCTTATCGGCTCCTTATATAAGATTATTGCTAAAGTCTTGGCTAACCGGTTGCGTCAAGTGATCTCCTCCTTGATAAGTGATACTCAATTTGCCTTCATCAAAGATCGTCAAATTCTTGAAGGCCCCCTCATCTTAAATGAAATCTTCGCTTGGTTAAAACACGCAAAAAAGGAGGCGTGTTTCTTTAAAATCGATTTTGCTAAAGCTTTCGACTCGGTTAATTGGAATTTCCTTTTGGATGTCATGGGTATCATGGGTTTTCCGGCCATTTGGTGTCATTGGATTCGTGGTTGTTTGGCCTCCGGTAGATCCTCCGTCTTGATCAACGGTTCTCCCTCGAAAGAATTCTCTTTCTCTCGTGGCCTTCGGCAAGGTGACCCGCTTTCCCCCTTTCTTTTTATCATAGTCATGGAGGCCTTGCACGTCCTTATGTCGAAAGCTAAAACTCTAGGTCTTATAAAGGGCATCCAACTTCCAAACAATGGGCCAAGCATTTCTCATTTATTCTTTGCCGATGATGTTATTTTCCTAAGCGATACTTCTGCCTCTTCCATCACCAACCTTGCTCGGGTTCTAAGTTGGTTTAACTTAGCTTCCGGTTTATCGATAAACCTTCACAAAAGCAAGTTATTCGGGGTGGGTATAGATGGTCTTAGGCTCAATATTTTGGCCTCCTCAATCCACTGTCAAACCGGCATTTTACCTTTTACCTACTTGGGTATTCCAATAGGTTTGAACATGAATCGTATCCTCAATTGGGAGGGAGCGATTGGCAAAATCAAAAAACGTCTTTCGTCTTGGAAAGAAGGTGCTCTCTCTTTTGGAGGTCGTTCCACTCTCATTAAATCGGTTCTTGGCTCCATCCCCATTTATTATCTCTCCCTCTTTCGGGCGCCTATTCTTACTTTACGGTCCATGGAATCTATTCGCCGAAAATTTTGTTGGGGGGGAGACTCCAAAATCTCATGGGTTGCTTGGCTTGTCATGTGCGCTTCCAAGAAAAAGGGCGGGATGGGGTTCGGCTCTCTTCATGCGATGAACCTTGGCCTTCTAGTTAAATGGCTCTTCAAGTTCAAGGCCGAAAGTTCAAAACTTTGGGTTAACGTGATCAAGGCTATTCACTTTTCAAGGAATAATTGGAGTATCTTTCCTTGCAAGCGTTCCATCGTCGGTCCTTGGAAGAATATTATTAAAGCTTGCACGGACTTAAAAATTTTGGGGGTTGATGTGGAAAAAAAGATTCGTTGTTGGGTGGGTTCGGGGATCTCGGCAGGTTTTTAGACTGATAATTGGTCCGGTTTAGGTCCCCTAAAAGATATCTACCCGCTGCTTTTTCTTCTTGAGTATGACAAGAGCTGCTCGGTGAGATCGAGACTGCCTATCACTCCATCTTCGTCCTTCCGTTGGGCCTGGAGTGGGCCTTCCCTGCCCTCTTTTGCTGTCGATTTAGTGTTGGCTTGTGAAGCCTCTCTGGCTCAATTCTCAATCTCTCACAATCAGGAAGACTTTTGGGGGTGGGATGACGGTGCGCGAAACGACTTCTCGGTGAGGTTGGTTCGATTAGAGGCAGAATCTCTTCTTCTGGGTTCTAGCAACTTGGTGATCCCTTGGCTTCATTGGCTCCCCCTCAAAGTTAATGCTTTTGCTTGGCGGGCGGGTATGGATAAAGTCGCTTCCAAGGTTAACCTCTCGTATCGAGGCTTAAGTTTGGTGACGACGTGTACGAGATGCAATAACAACCCCGAGACTACGGATCACCTTCTCCTAAGATGCCCCCGGGTGTCTACTATTTGGGTATTTTTCAATGGTGCAAAGTCCCGCCGGTTACGGTTTCTTCGGTTCGTGATGTCCTACTCCTTCATCACACGTGGGGTTTTTCTTTCCAGCAAAGTCGTATCCTCCATTGCGTCTTTGTCACCACGCTTTGGATTATTTGGAAGATGAGGAACGATAACCTCTTCAACAACCGGTCAAAACGTTTGGACGAGATCATCGGAGACATAAAGTTTTGGTCATTTACTTGGATCAAACATAGAGACAAAATCCCGTCAATTAATTGGTCGAATTGGTGTAATTTCAATTTCATTATGTAATATTTTTCTAGCTTCTTGCTAGTTCTTAATTCACCTCAGCCGTTCAAAAAAAAGATTAGGTTTATAATAAATGTTTTGTATCATTAGAACATGTAAAACAAAAACCAAAAAAAAAAATCAAGAGTAACAATAATTATTATACTTGAAAGAAATAAAGAAATCGCCTTCATGGCGCAAGTCTTTCATGCAACATTTTACCTTGATATTTTGCCTTTCTGTTCGTTGGTACTTACCAACTTTCAGTGGGGAACCCAGGAAATATTTTCATGGGGATCGAAATTTTTTAAAGGTCAACTGTCTATCGATAAATATTTATTTTTCGCACCGGTTCAAGCTGCGTCGGGTCGGATCGCATAATAAATTATTTATATTAAAAGCCAATAGATTAGGAACAATGCTATAATAATTTTTTAATTTTTGTTCTCGTATCGAAATGACTAAAGAGGCAAATTCTGAAGAGATGTTGATTGGTTTAGTTTCTTTTTAACACTAAATTTTGTTATCATTTATTCATTATGAAACTTGAATTTGGTTTAGTTTCTTTTTAACACTAAATTTTGTTATCATTTATTCATTATGAAACTTGAATCCAAAACACTGTATTAATCATCAAGCTAAAAGTCCTTTAATTGTTAGATTGGTTTAGTTGGTTATAATGCATCTAGATTAAAATTATACTAAGCTAATAACTAAAAGATAAATTAAATTGTAATTAAACTTGAGAAAGAGATTTAAGAAAGTTGTCATAAACTCAATTGTGTGTACACCATTCTCAATGACTAAAGTATAAAATGCAGGTTGTAATATTCACAAACAAACAAAAAATGCAATCGACAAAATCTTAGTCCTTGACCACATTAATTACTTTCTTTATTCTTTTTTTCTTTCTTCTTCTCCAAATTTTTTTTCATTCTCCATTAAACTACCTGCAACTCTAAAAAAAAAATGGTTATTTTCGTATTCGTCATCTTCTTAACTTTTTTATTTTCCAGTTTGGGTCGTTGATCAAAATTCATGGGGGTCGATAATAAAATTTCTTGGGGTCGGTTTAGAATTTTATCGTATATATAACACTAAACTTTTTTTTTCATGGGGGTCGGACAAACCCCATCTTCTATGAGTAGGTCCGCCACTGCCAACTTTCCTCTCTCCTGTAGTTTCATCACTTCTGAAAAACACCAAAAATAAATATATACTTATTATGTTGCATTCATATCATAAGTGAAATATAAAAAGCTATAATTACCAAGTTAGTTTCATGCTCACCAAATTTTGTCATACATTTAGTTTTTCACCAACCTCTCCGCATCATACGAGTTCAATGTCTTGCTATTTGCAGAACTGAATTGTTGTACATATTTAATTATTTACAATAAGAAAAATGACTACAACAGTACTAAATGAATTGCTAATGACAGATTATCAATACCTCTTTCAATATATAAACCAAATATACTGAAAAAAAAACTGAAAACAGTAATTAAAATCTTCCTACTCTAATAAACAATTACAATTATTGACACATGTCAACACTAGATTTATTCTAATAAAAGTTTTTCCCTCCCAAATCTACTCCCTAATAAATTATTTTTTGGTTGGAAATTATATTCTATTTTATAATCATGATATATTTTTATCTATTTATATTTATAGAATTATGACAATCATATATTAATTTACATCTTATTTTATTTAAAAGTAACTTTTAAACTATTATTTTTCATTTAATAAAAATATTTAGAAACTTATAAAATACCAATAAACACTTATTTAGAGTGTTTACAAATATAATTGAGCAAATCATATTTAATATTTTATCTATTTTACAAATTCAGTCAGCATTGCGTTGCGGGTGTACTATTTATACAGAAATTCATAAACGATAAAAAAAATGTTCATAATATCCAATATTAAATAGTTTTTCCTACCATATCAAATGAGTCATGTTCATCCAATTTAGAAATTTTAAACATCGCGAAAAAAAATAGAACTCAAGAAACAACAAAAGAACTCAAGAAACATTTAGAGTTAAAATAGGCTAACCCATTGGAAGGTGAAATGGTCAATGATTGCAACAAGGAATGTAACATATATTACAGTTAGTGTCATTGGCCTTAGGGTTCTTACCCTTCAAAGGTCATTCATGACCTGTAACAAAACATGCAGGACAATCAAGCAAGCAACACAATAAATAAAATATGTTTCAAAGGCCAGAAACCGCAAAAAAATAACACATAACTACACTACATTCTAAAATTTAAAAAAATATATATATACTCAAGCTCTCCAATAGATAATTAAGCAAACAATGCATGATATCTATTTCATCACCAGTAACTTAGTATTCGGCAAGCCAAAAAGATATGCATGAAACTAATATCATGATCACAACTTTATCAAACAAATTCACCAAAAATACAAATGAAATAACTATATTACGAAATAACCATATTACAACAGAGGAAACAACTTATAGGAATTACAGAAAGGTGATTTTATAACCAATATATTTAGGCGTCATTACAAGAAACACATGGCGTGCATTAGATAGATCAAAAACAAAGACATGAAAATAAAAACACAGAGAACCCAAACAGAAACAACAAACATCAGATTAAGAAGACGAAATACAACAATCAACTCAATAAACAACAATCACACCACAAGATCCCAATGCATGCAGCGATCTACCGTTAAACGAAGAACAATTCAAACTAAACACACATCCTAAAAATTATATCCACTAAACTAATTAACGAAGTCCAACGAAGTAGAGTAAAGAATCAATGGAAGATAATTGATGCAACAGCTACAAAATTTATTACTAAATTCCAATTGGAGTGGTAGTTACATAGGAGGAGAAAGCTACGCAACATCAGGAAACATACGAAATGGTTGATTTGCTTGAACAATTTTGCGTTCCAAGAGTGCAATGGTCGAAGGATTCAACGGAATTGTATTGAAGAAAGAAAGGAGAGATGCTGTGGCAGGCCAGAGAAGGAGCAGGTGAAAAGAAATGACATATTACCCTTTCTTAGACCTGTAAATTTTGTATATTGTATAATTGTATACTATACAACTATACAATATACAAACTTTACAAGTCTAAAATAGTAGTTTACTCAAAATAAAACTATAACACAAGAAATAAAGCATTCTGCAAAATTGGTAAGCCATATTAATTCGAAGATTCAAAGTTCATAATAGATTTATTTAAGTAATCACCCACGGTGTCCAAAACATATGGTTTAATTACATACATAACTTGACAAAAATAACTGCAAGTGATGAAGAATATATTTGTTAACCTTACAGAAGCATAGCAAACCTGTTTGATGTAATAGTGGTGTGGATCTCAACCTTTAGAACACCTGGACTCTTTCCGATTCAAATCTTCCAAGTTTAACAAAGCTAGGACGATATGCAATTCCACTTAAATAACGCTCAAACATTTCAATCTTTTCAATTGTTTTCGTCTCAGAACAGTATTTAAGTATCACGTGTCCATAATAGACCATCAAGATACTCCCATCATTTAAACCCTGTATCGGATACACAGGGTCCCACAACCGCCATTCTGTAAAAGGGGTAATTAAATCCTCTAACAGATATGCACTCTCCCACATTAGACCACCTCTTTTCTTGATCACCACCTCTTTATGCCAAGACTTTTTGACCCCGTATTCCTTCATCACCCAAATAGTGATTTCTTCATCGTAGGAAGTATCGGCTTGACATAAACAGCCCTTCAGGACTACCAAACTTTGAAAAGCAATCTCACCATCATCGATAGTGTCACAAGAAGGAGATGGAAATAACTGAAATGTCTCTTTTTCGATGTTGAAACTACAAAGCTTCTCTGGGGAATCCTCGTCACTTACAAACCAATGAGCATTGCCATTTAGAAACTGCCCACGTTGTCCACTAAGCCAATATGGGACATGACCGAGACTTCTCCATTGGCCCATTCCAAGGGTGTAAACCTCGGCCTCTCGTACCCTCTTTTCAGATGCTTCACAAGGTTTTGGTGGTATACACTCCTGGAAAGTCCGAATCACTTTGTATTCCTTTGTTTGTAAACCGACTCCAAAACCATAAGCGATACTGGCATGACCATCTTTATAATATTTTTGCCTTGGGAGGGATAAGTATTCTCTGGTGATTGGATTGCATATGTAAGTGTTATCAATGTTAGGACCAAACTCCCACAAGCAGATCAAACCATTGACCGAGCCCACCTGGAGTAGTTTAGCGTCTCGGAGAATAGGCGCAAGACCGAGATCGAGGCTCATGACAGGGTCATGGTGTAAACGTTGGTGATCAAGCTCATATTTAATCTCCACCCATCTCAGAACACCTGGTTTATCGAGACCAGGTCTCAAATCTTTCATATGATGAATAATTAGACCTGCAGGTGATCTCGAGAGGTGAATATTAGCAAAGTGAGGGTCCGAAACTAGATTTCGCCAGCTCTTGCATACGCAATTGCAGTGAACAATTGTCTTCACCGGAAGTCTTGAGAGAATATCAACCATGATGTGTGATGGTAACTCCTCCATTGATGGATAGGATTGTGATAGTACTTAAGTCCAAGGTAAACGGAATAGCCAGAATTTGGGTGTGGTAGCAAACAAAAGAGATGCTTATTCTGGATTTGGTAGGTTTCAGTGAAGGTGTAGCAGGATGTTGAGCAGCTGTTGTTGCAAAACGTATGTGAATCTTGTATTCTGCATGACAGAAAATTTTAAAAACGTGCAGCAGCTATAAAACTGAATCTGCAATAATCTTGCAATTATTACCCTGTTTCTTTCAGTTTCAATGTTCATGGAGGTGATCCTTGACCACCCACTAATGTACATGTATTTTTTCCCATTTCTTGAGATCTGACCAATCTAGGAAATTTGTTGTCATATCAGGTTGATGGCGAGGCTAGCTAAATTATACTTGTTGTCAATTGAAATATTTCTGAAGATGTTATGAGTTAGTTCTCTGATGTTTGCAAGGTGACCTGTAAAGGCATAGCAAATGGGTCAAATCATTTAAGCATAGTGATTGACCAGTATGGTATACTATATAAACTCAAAGATGAAAATACATTTTCTTTTTGGAAAATCAGTTATATCAGTCTCTATCCGTAAACCCCGAATTGCAAAGTGATCAAATTAAACATGCAATCACAATAATTAAGATTCACCTGTATGATATACTATAAACTCAAAGTTGGAATATATATATTTTTTTACAAAGTCAGTTACATAAGTCTCTATTAGTAAGCCCCAAAATTTGAAAGTCATCAAATCAAATATGCAATCACAATAAGTAAGCTGTAAATTTTCTTTTACGTGACGCACACTCTACGAACCATAACTTAACATAGCCAAAACAAAATTATGGTACTTGCAGACAACATCTCTAATGATATATAGTGTGAAATTATTATGATTAAATAGAGATTCCCTGATGACCTGTCTAAACAAAATACAACTATTATGTACTGGACATAAATAAATATGAAAAATGAGAAGATTACAAATTTAATGTGGTAAAGAGGATAAGAATAAGCAGCTAAACTCTAGTTTCTACTTAGGCATAGCAGTAGCTAGATATAGCAGAGAAGGCGAGAAGCTATGTAAATGGAAGACAAATAGTTTGATTTTACAGGAAGAACCAAAGAAATATTTAGATCAGTGTGGTTATAAAGCAAGTTCTTGTTTTCTTATTTAAGCACAACTTCATTTAAAGGAAACAATATAGACAGCTCATCCCTATAAAATCAAATCCAATCCTGCAGGCAGCACATACACCAACACTCTCTTTTGGATATTTTAGTGTAAATTGAGATTGCGTATTATATTCAAACAAGAGTACGTGCATCCTTGTTTGAATGTAATCGGGACTAGCGGGGTCCAAGGTGGAGCGTCCCTGGCTGGGTCGAACCTATTACTTCATGAAAAATTTATTACAATTTTATTTCGATCCGAAATTGTCATCATTGAAACAGGAAGGACCAAAAGTGAATTTTGGTTCAAAATTCGAATTGAGATAACTGCTAATCGCCTAAGCTCCTCCAATTTGCGACTTCTTCTGGTTCTTACGTATTCTATACACAGCATACGAAAATCCAGAAATCAATTTGATTTTATATAATCAAAAGTTTGGTACACTCCAAATTGTTTGATCTTAAACCTGAAACTGACTACACGACTTCAGATTTATCTGGTTATTTGCTCTACGAATACCGAATTTCCCCAACACCCTCCACCGATTAGAACAAAGAAACATGCGTTAAAATCGCCAAAAAAAACGTAATCACGGTTCTATATTTTGGCAAATAAAATGCATGATCAAATAATCAAAATGCATGATTAAATAATCAAACAAGTTAATTGACATCAAGTTATTAGCAAAATCAGGCATATGCGTTTATCCTATATAAGATACGAACAATTGGAACTCGGAGAAAGCAAAAAGCCGATAAAAAATTCACCGATGAAGCTTGCGATAGAAGAATCCGGATGCTCGATTGACGAAGGGTTCGATGAATTCTTATTGCTTTTGCTCGATGTACATGATGATCAATTTTCAGAGATGTAAAACCGTTAGTTATATATATTAGAATTTTGAGATTATGGTTTGAAATTAGAATCAGGGGATTTTGAAAGTAGGGCTTGAAATCAAAATAGCGTGGTGGCTCGTGACAGTTTTAGCACCTGTTATAAAACCAAAAACTTAAATATTAAAGTGTATTTTGATGGTTTTCGTTAGCAGGTTTCTATTAATTAAAACCATCGTTAGCAGGTTTTTATCACTCACACCGCTTTGTGAGATGTGGATGGATAATGAAGGATTGAGTTTGTTTTATTATGAGTTATAAGGGTGGGTTTACGGGCTTGTCTAATTCCCGCCCGATGGTGCAAATGGGGGGCGCTCCCGGGTTCCTTCGCTATGAGGTTCGGACTCGGGATAGTGAGTAGGTTCAGAGTAACCAGTCCCGATACACCACTAAATCAAATTGCCGTTCAATTTTTTTTAAATGGCAGTTGCGAGCTACATGTTACAAGGTTAAATTAGCTAGTGGTGCTGGTTTTGCATGTGCGTTTCATGTATTTGATTTAGGGGTTGTTTGGTTTGTGCTGAATCATTTGGTACTGGAATGAATAAGTTGTCTGTGTGGTAAAAAAGTGATGAATCAATAAGGTGCTGAATCATTATGTGATGTTTGTTTGGACATCTAAATGACTTTATAATAAAATTAAAAAAAACACTAACAAATCAGTGTGACAATAAAAAAAATATATTTTTTTCTTTCATGTAGCTTGTTCCATATTGGTATGGGAACTAAACACCAAAATTTTCTTTCATTACCTTGTCCCATATTGTTGTGAGAACAAAAAGTCTATTTATTTTTCTTCCATTAAACTTGTCCCACATTGATGTGGGAACAAAAACACGGTTGGCTTATATATGAAAACCTACATGACATGTTAAGTTCTTATGTTGTGTTTTACTCCGGTATCTACCTGCGCGCAGGAGGGGGTGCAAATTTGGTAAAAATTGCTTTCCCGTCCGCACGAATGCAACTCTGAAAACCCGGGACAGGAACCAAGCATGTTTTTGTTAAAAAATCGCTTCACGTTGTTTTCAGCCAGCTCCTGCAACCTCGTTTTTTATTCACAGCTCGTTTCTCGCTCGCAGCCCCTTCGGACCCTTCAGGAGCGTTGGTCTGTAGGTCAGCCACAATAATCGAACCAAACAGCTCCATAGCGCAAAAACGTCTGAATCAGTCAGACGATTCTTCCATTCAGACCCCATATAGCCGAACCAAACAGCCCCTTAGTTTGGTGGGGGTATGATATAAAAACCAATGATCTTCACGTTGGGTTGTGCAAAACAATCAGATAATACAGGTGCATTGTTCAACTCATTTTACTTGGAGTCCATTACCTTCTGATAAATACTAGGGAGACTTGAAGACTTAAAGTATGTAACCAATGTGATTTGCATCGATTCCATGATATCATAAATTTCGGTTATGACTAAAAGTACACTTGTCTTTTTTACTTACAGTCTATCACTATCTCATTAAACATGAGACCGACTATAGACTTGGAGACATGATGATACTAGGTACTTGATCGATGCGAAACGCACCGGTCCTCTATGATTTAACAAATGCGGGACTCTTACTGTCCGGTTAATAATTAAAGCAAGGCTAGTGAGGCATGTGACATATGAGAAATAGATAAGAGAGGATACGCGGATGCATTTGAGCCAGGACATCTTAAGTGATGGATGAGATGTTGGTTGAAAAATATGTACCCATCGGGTTTCCCGTATCCGCCGGGGTTTTTTTTACCCGTACCCGCCGGGTATTAGGCAGGGCGGGGTGATGATGGGTATGGGGATTTAATTCGGGTGCGGGTACAGGTAATGAAGTCCCCGCCATTACCCGCACCCGTTTGCATCACTAGTTAATTATCACCACCCGGCAAAAATTTCATTCTTCGCGTATATATAAGTTACTTAATTATTATAAGAAAAATACAAAACATAATAAACAGATCAATATCAAATATCAATAGATATAAAAGGTGCCCTTCAAAAATATAAATTAGATCGACATCAAATTAGTCCTCAGCCTGTCACCTAGGGATATTCAACTACCTGTTGTTTGGTGCACATTAGTTTTTTTTTTTTCTGGTTATATTCTTTTTTCTAGCAATTCTTTGGCTGTCCAAAAAATTCTAGCTTAGTTTTTTTTTCTAGCAAAGATTCTTTTGGTGGGTCCCATATAAAAAAGTCGCCGTTGACTTAGGGCAAATTAGGTTGCATATCAAAAGAAGGTGTTGTACAAATTGGATCAATTTAACAGGTTAATCACTTGTACCTTCTAATAATTCAAATGGTTGTTCTCGGTAAACTTTTACCAGGATCATCATCTTCAACTCATGATCATAATCATCATATATATGATGTGTTTTTAAGTTTTAGAGGTGCTGACACTCGTAATGGTTTCACTGATCATCTCTACAACGCCCTTTTGGATGCCGGTTTCATCACGTTTTTGGATGAAGAAAAGATAGAAACCGGAGAACCACTTAAACCGGAATTGGAGAGTGCGATTCGATCATCCAGGGCTTCTATTATCGTCTTGTCCAAGAACTATGCTTCCTCCACATGGTGCCTAGAGGAATTGGTATTAATCCTTGACCAAAATAGGAACTTTAACCAAATCATTATCCCTATTTTCTACGATGTGGAGCCCACCGATGTCAGGAAGCAACAAAGTAGCTTCGGGGAAGCAATGGCGAAGCATAAACAGAGGTGGGAGATGGAAACAGATGAGGAGAAAAGAAGCGAGTTGGCTCAAAAGATGGAGTCATGGAAGCTGGCACTCACACAAGTTGCTAATTTGAAAGGGAAAGATGCAAATGGCAGGTAAATTCTCATGTTTTATATCAATCTTTTTAAAAGTTTATTCCACAGCTGATTTTTGCAAGAAAGTGTGTTTTTATTCACCTGAATGTACATGTTACATGCATGATGCATGAGAATAAAAACTATACGCCTACCTAAATACTAATGCAAACTTGACAAACAAGAAACTAAATATATTAAAAATAATAAGTAAATAACTCTAAGATATATACTAGATTAAGTATTTTACATCCATGTTGTTTGCCCAATAAATTCTTGTTATGTTCATAAACTACAAAAAATTCATTTATATCCTTAACTAATGTAAAACTATCAAGTTACGTCTCTAACTATATTAGCAACTTAACGATCTGTTAAGGCCAGCCCCACGTGTGTATCACACGGAGGGAAATAGTCTTTTACAGTTTTACGCAACTACAGAAGTTGAAACCCACTGCCCTTGAATGTCGATGATCCCCCGCAAACAAGTAGGTTGTCCCTGTTGATTTCTAAAATTTCGCCGGTAACCCCATGATTCAATCATGTCTATTCCGTGCCCTAGATCCCGAGCAGGAATTTCTGGCTTCCCATCACCCTCGTCGTAGATTTGAGACAACCGTCAAACGTGCATGCCAAGTTGAATCAAATAATAGAGAGATGTAGGTGCGATTTGTAGGAAAATCGAGGTTAAGTGTTTTTAGCAATGTTTTCAAAACCGGACCACACAACGAACACATCGTCTTACCAGTTCACTGGTCGGACAGGATTTAAAAACTGGAGGATGGCATCATAAATGTTCTAAAATTTTAAAATATATATTATAAACATGTTATATATATGAAAGTTTAATATTGAATGAAAAGTTTAGAAGCTGATTGTTAAAATTACAAAATTTGTGTAATGTTGCTTATATTTCAACTAATAAAAAATATATATACTCGAGATCAAACATATATTGATTAAATATAGATGAGTGAGGTTATTGTGAGAAGTTTAGTTTAGATAAGAATGATAAGAAGTAACATAAACACTTTATACTTTATAGTACTTCAAATCTTCAATTAAAATCTAAGTTGTAGAAGATGAACACTCTATACTTGGTTTCTTGTGCGATATAATCCACCAGTAATCAAAATGGTATCCACGACTTGTAAGTGAAAGATGATACAAACAAAGAATTGAACTAAAAGAAGGGGAACGAAGCAAGGGCCGGCTAGGGTTAGTTGAATATTGAAAGAGAGAGATAAATGAAAGAATCTTGTGGTATAACAGTCATACCCGTAAAACGTTAGTCCAAGATTGAGATTTATCATACTACTCCCCCATAGAAATAGAAGGATATCACAGGCTTCAACTACCTAACTATATGTTAGTTAACATAAAACAATATTCACAAGTGGTTAGATTTAATCACTTGTCATTTTGACCCATTGGTCAAAAGATAAGGATTTCTATGATCGTTTCGTTTCCAAATAGTTTTAATTGTCCTTATTCATTTCCCAATCTTTATTCCATAGTATCCTTGGAAACTCAAGTAGATATACCAATTAATACTTATCCGTTTTATTCTCATTTGATCTAATTAAGCAAGACTTATACCTTGACTAATCAGGGTTTCCCATTTACTACCCTTTGATGATATATTTCCCATTTCTTTCATATAGACCCATGTTAGTTAATACCATAATAGGTTTATATTTATATATTGCATATCACCATGATTATTCTATGAAGTGTAAGTGACACTTACTTGAAAGTCATCCTGGCCTCCATTGCCTCTTTATTTATATGACCCGTTTGTTTCCAAGCTTTTCACCTAGCTTGTTAAGAATCACAATACCATGATTTATATTCATAAAATTACTAGTTAGTCATATCATATCATGGCTATTACACATTATGAGTCACTTACCATGTATATCATTCACTTCATTTTTCAGCCCTTTAACTTTAAAAGTCAAACAATCTATAGGCATGTATTTACACTAATCACACACTTATGCATATGACATAACATAAGAATCTCTATTCCACTTTTCTATACATACGATTTTTGTTACATGTATTTCTACTCATGTCCATAACATGACATAGATTTTGCCTATTGGCCAATTTTACAGTTTTATGGTTTTAGATTCATTCATTTTACATATTATGCGACCATTGAAAATCATATCATATATCAATCATATTTCATGTTCTATAGTAGTGTATCAACTACATTTTATCATGAATTCAAGTATGTAACCTCACTTAGCATTTCATCAAACATTTGATATGCATACTACATTTTACACATAAAGTACAACTTATCAAGCCAAGGGTACAACCATTAAAACTAGAAATCTATTGACAATCCAACAATAACATTAGTTACATGAATTTTCATTCCAATCATAAGTCAATTTCACCTTTTAATCACAATTCAACATTACCCACTTCATGTGGGTCACGAATTTGTGAGGAAGAGAACTAAGGTTCTTTCCATATGAGCCTTGAGCAAGACTCATAGAGTTAAAACCCAATCCATCCTTAAGTTCCTTCATGGCAGTTCGATCGATCACCTTCAATTTTGGCTGAAATTTTCTTAGTTTTTGGATGGGTTTAGCTAGGGGTGTTCGCGGTCCGGTTTTTACGGTTTTTGGGTCAAACCGTAAACCAAACCGGTAGTTACGGTTTTTTATAATCGAAAACCTAAACCGAACCGTTAAAAATTAAAACCAAACCAAACCGAACCGTTACTTCCGGTTTGGTTTCGGTTTGGTTTCACGGTTTAGGATATTTAGGCTTTTAATATAAGTTTAGAATATAAAATTTAAATTAAAAGAATATTCGAAATCAACTTTATCAAATGTGGGAATGAGAATATGAGCTAGTCTACTATACTTGTCATCTCTAATTTGTTAATACAAAATTCACCTCTAAATAGAACATGTAACCTCCAAAACATGATGCAACTACTAAAGTTCATAATATAAACAATAGTATACTAGATTTCCAGGATGAAAACATGTCTAAATTTTCAGATTTTTTGTTATTAAACGCTGAAACCCAAAATCTCATTACAAAAAACAAGTCAATGTAATTTATATATATATTTATATATTATATATTATTTATTATATGTACATGGTCCGGTCCGGTTTTTTATAAAAACCGTAAACCAAACCGTTCACAACGGTATAAAATTTTCAAAACCGATCGACCGTTCGTTAAGATAAAAAAACAACCGCGAAACCGAACCGATGACCGGTTTGAACGGTTTCGCGGTTTGAAACCGAACCATGAACACCCCTAGGTTTAGCCATTTTTGTAAGGTTTAAAACCCTACCAAAAAAATAAGGTGTTCACAAACCAAAATTTTCTTATATATCAATAACAAATGTCCACCATTCTAAATGAATTCTCTTTTTATTCAAGGAGAATTTGCATACCAGTCTCACCAGATAATTTTGCACCAATTGTTGGTCTTTATGCGTAGAAACTCTTCCGCAGATAAGTATATATGCCATGTCTATCATCTCCATGTTCTCCATAATATCTTTCATCTCCATGTTCTCCATAATCTTCATGAATCGTTATATGAACACAAGAACACAGAAAATTTTGGAGACTCACCGTCTCATATCTAAAAAATATTATTATGAACAAAACCACACATTACAGAGACTCCTAACTCACCTATTTATACTAATCCTATATATTGGAAACAAGAAGCCTAATTACACACAAACTAGGAAACTAAATAAAAACAAATAATGACTCAATATCCTAACCAAAATAGATATGCTAAACAAATAATAAGCTAATATCCTCAAATCTTTTCTTAATTCCATATACATCTTCAACAAATTAGGATTAACTCCATCAGTTGATTAATGCGTCTTATCCAAGATTGTTAAAATGATGTGTCTGCTTGAAATCTTATGCTGCCTTTGATTGGTTTTTTTCATCCGAACCACCATTCACTGTGGGTATGATTCTGATACCATCTTGTTTAGAAATCAAAGGCCAAACATTTTTATAATATATAGTCATACAGTCCCTGCAGTTTTGGTTGGGTTGAATGTGTAGGAAATAAACAAGGGAATGATGAGCAAGATTATTCTTTATTGATCTTACATAGTACGTACAACACTCAACCAACAAATACAATGATGTTATTTATACTACTCTAAGGGGTACCACCAACCATTACACCCTTTCAAGTGATGGATTGAAATAACTAACCTAATAATGATACTTAGGATATAACTAAAATGATATAAATAATATATCTGAGTTTAGTTTAGGTAGATTCTAATAGCTTCAAGTTTCTCACTAAAATTAATTTCCAGGAAAGAGACAGAGCTTATTAATGAAGTTGTTACCGACATCCACCGTAGATTAGGTGTACTCTTGAGTAATAACCTGCCACTTCTGATCGGGGTTGGCCGTCACATTAAATCCATAAGTTCATGGTTGACCGATGAATCTTGTCCTACTGCCCACATTCTCACAATTGTAGGCATGGGTGGAATTGGAAAGACATCTTTGGCTAGATATGTTTTCGGATTACACTCTAGTAAATTCCATAAGAGTAGCTTTATTGAAGGTGTCAATACGAGATGTAAAGAAAATTTTAATGGATTACTTGAATTACAAAAGCAACTTCATGGAAACATTTCAAAGAAAATCCCTTTACACGCTAATGATGTCTCTGTTTACACTTCTAAGATTGAGAATGTATTAGCCCGTAAAAAGGTGTTTATAGTGCTTGATGATATTGGTAGTCTCAAGCAGCTAGATGCTTTACTTGGACAGAAGCATTTACATTCAGAAAGCAAAGTCTTAATTACAACCAAGGATGCGTCTTTAACAGAAAGGTGTGGATTATTTGACTCGCAAGTTCAACCCAAGCATACAAAGGTCTTACTTGATGGCTTATGTGAGATTGACTCATTAGAGCTTTTATGCATTCATGCATTTAAGAGCCAAAAGCCCAAAGAAGGTTATAAAGAAATTTCCCAAAAGCTTGCGAAGTACTGTGATGGACATCCGTTGGCTCTTGAAGTTTTGGGCAGGTCTCTGCATAAACGAGACATGGTATATTGGGAAGAATATATAAAAAGGCTAAAGAAGGAACCTTATTCCAATATAAATAACACATTGAAGATGAGCTTTGACACTTTGCCATTTGAAAGTGATAAGGAGTTATTTAAGCATATTGCATGTTTCTTCGTGGGACTAGATAGAGATTTAACCGAGACTGTGCTAAATGCATGTGATATAAACACAAGTTCTGGTATCACGAATCTCATTGACAGATGCCTCTTGAGTATAAGATGGAATAATGAGTTGATGATGCATCAATTAGTTCAAGAGATGGGAAGATATTTAGTACGCCAGGAATCACCTAACAAACCAGGAGAGCGAAGTCGATTATGGTGTCATGAGGAGTCATTTAAAGTGTTGGAAAATAAAGAGGTAAGTGGCAATGCATGTATGTTCTAAGTATTTCGTCTATCAATATAACAATACTTTTTTATATGATTTTTGTATTTTCTTCTTCTCAGGGTACAAATAATATTATTGGCCTTGTTATTGACATGAGAATGCTTGAGAAAGAGAAGTTAAATGGTTCATTAGAGCTGAAAACAGATGCATTGATTAAGATGGATAGTCTAACACTTCTACACCTTAATTATGTGAAAATCAACGGGTCTTATAAGAATATTTCAAAACAATTACGATGGTTATGTATGCACGGTTTCCATTCCGATTCGATGCCTACAGATTTACCAATGGAGAATCTGGTTGCTCTTGACATGTCACATAGCAATATCAAATCATTTGGCATGGTGAGTAGTATTACGGTAACTAAGAGATTCCAGTAAACTCCTTGAATTTATATTTATATTATGTGTTTATTTAAAGAAATTCATTAACCATATAGTTTAACTTATCTAAACTTTAGTGGTGGATTGGATCAAGCTCAAAAGACACAACAACTACAAAGAGACAAGAGGTGAGAAACTTGAAGCATCTACATTCAATTTTAATATTATTCCATGCTAGGTTAATACAACTTACTAAAACATTTTACTTGTATCGATTTCAATAGTTAAACGGATCATGCTCGGATAATAAAAAGTTGCTTGGATCATTAAAGATTCTTGACCTGGGTTTTTGTGAACAGCTTTGTAGTCTTAGTGGTTTTGGGGAACTTCCGGCACTTGAGATGTTAATAGTTAGAAACTGTATAAGTTTGATTGAGGTATGTGAATCGGTTGAACAGTGTGATGACCTTGTCCACTTTGATCTGAGTTACTGCTACAAGCTGAAAATGGTTCCAACATCCATAGGCAAGTTAAAGAAGGTTAAAACACTATTGTTAGATGGTTGTAATCCTTTTCCATCTCAAATCAACAAAGGGGATACAAAATCATCATATATTAGAATAAACTCACAAAACACCTCATGTGTCATACCAAGTGATTTGAAGTTCTTTACGATTTCTTTACCGAGATCATTAGTGAGGTTGTCACTTGCAAATAATAATTTGTCCAACGAATCATTTCCCATGGACTTCAGTTTCCTATCCATGTTAGAGTATTTAAGTTTAAACAATAATCCAATTGTTTCAATGCCTAGTTGTGTGAGAACACTTCCTAGGCTTCAGAGGCTCTATATGGATGAATGTAAAATGTTAACATCAGTCGAGCATCCTCCACGTACACTAAGAATACTAGTAGTACACGTATATTCTAATAACCTCCCCTCCAAACGTGGTCATAATAATTTTCTAAGGAAAGTTAAATTTGATACCGACATGTCCCCACTATTCTTAGCCGGAGTTGGGGAATTACCAGATTCGCCATTTGAAATTGATGGCATGGTGAAAATCGAAGCTCTGGCAAATGTTGAGGAAAAGATATTACATAGTTTAGGCTGGACGAATTTAGAGTTCATTAAAGAAGGGAGGTTGGAAGCTTTCACAAATTCAGAATCAACTGAATGTCAAACCCAGGTTTCCTCTGATTAATCATCTTTGTGTGAATAGATTAGATATATATGTGTGTGTGTTGTATTATACATGAACTTAAGGTGGTTGATTCATTGTGTATTTGACAGATGTATTATGAATTTGGAATATTCAGCACAATTTATAAAGGGTGGAGGATGCCTGATTGGATTAGTCAGAAAAGCAATGGGTCATCAATATCATTTACTATCCCATCATCTCCTAAGAAACTCCAAGGATTGAATTTCTGTTGTGTGGAGACAACCAACTCTTCCTTTACTATCCCATCTTCCTATTACTATTTTGAGTTGCCAATAATCAGAATTAGTAATATCACAAAAAACCATACATGGATTTATGAGCATTATATTGAGTATGCCAAATCACATAAAAGTGATTGTTTAAGTTTCTTAAGCCATTGGATGTTTGGGGAAAATGAGATGAAAGATGGTGACCACATTACTATAACTATTGAACAAAGATGTGGTGTTCAATGTACAAAGGAGTGTGGGATTAGTGTTGTGTATGATGAAGATGGAGAGAATGAAGAAGAAGAAGATGTGTTGGGTTATTACAAGTCATGGAATCATATCATTGGTGGAGATCTCTCCTGTTTTCAATCAACAACAGGAGAATACTTCCTAAATAAGACACGGTTTTACCGATCGTTACCACACTATAATATACCCGGTACTGCTTCTATTGATAATGATGCCATACATAAAGGTAGATGATGCACATTTTTTATAATATACATTTAGTCAAGTCTTATGTGAATTATTATAGTTAAGTAATTAATCTTTTTTATCTTTTGGTCAGAATATGGATTGAGGTTTACATTTAAAGCATTCTCACAAAAGAAAAGTTTGATGAGGTAGATATCAACACCCAGACCCTTCTTTAACCACATGATTAAAGCCCACAAACTACAAATTATTCATGGTGTTTATGCTTGGAAATTGCAACATCACAAAGCTTCATCGGATGGGTGGTCATCGCATATCGGATATTCAAAGTGGTTCCATTCGCCTACTTTTGTATTAGCACAAATATTTTTAGGCCCTCGTAAATTTACACATATTAGATAGTATTGTCAATTATGTAAATGTCCATAGTTATAGGGATATTAGTTGTAAATATACTTTGTATATATTCCCTTGTGATTAATGAAATTGGCAGACAATTCGATCATTTCATGGTATAGAGCTAATCACGATCCTTTCCTCTCTATTTTCTCTCATTTTCTGCGATCTCCCTCCCCCTAACCCTACACAGCCGCCGGTTGTGTTCTTCTTTCCCCCTCTCCATCGCTTGCTTCCTTGCCATCCATGGCCACCATTCATCCCGCCCTTACGGTAACAAACATCCGTAACTTTCTCCCCTTACTCTTGAACCAAAAACGAGCAAGTTTCTTACATGGAAGGAACTTTTCAAAATCCATTGCAAGGCGTTCGATTGCTATGAACACCTTGAAAGCTCTACTCCACCGACTCTGGTTGCTATCGAAAAAGACAAGCCCCCTCCTCCGGTCGATCTCGCTCTCTGGACGCGTGTTGATTCCGTTGTTTTACAATGGATTTATGGTACAATATCTCTTGATTTGGTGCAACAAATCATGAAAGAGGATACCACCGCTTGTAAAGCATGGACTTTGCTTCAAGAAATGTTCAAAAATAACGAGGCCTCCCGTTCCTTGAGTTTGGAAAATAAATTTATCTCCACTAAACTTGATTCTTTTGCAGATATCTCTTCTTATTGTCAGGAACTGAAGGAGATTGCCGATCAACTGCAAATGTCAACAGTCTCGTCTCCAATCAATGGATGGTTCTTCAACTTGTAGCGGGTCTCAATGAAAGTTATGATGGGGTTGCAATATTAATCCAGCAATCAAACCCTCTCCCTGATTTCTCCGTGGCTTGGTCCAAGCTTCTTTTTAAGGAGAGCATAAAAGCTCGTCAAGCAGCCTCAACAGCGGCTCTCCATGCCACCGCTCCTGCTGTCCCGAACCCGCCACCTGCGGCGTCGGTCTCTTCTCAACAGCTGCATATGTAGCCTTCTATCGGGGGTGTTGGTCGTACTCAATCGGAATCTGGCCACCGGGGAGGCCACAGGGGCCACAGCAATCAGCCTCGCGGATCCAACAGTCGACCTCGTGGTCGATCTTTTACTTCGAGCCCGCCGCAAGGATCATGGCAGTGGGTTCTGTCCCCTACTCCTGTGCCGTACCCCACAGCTCTTGTGTACCGTCCCATGCTGCCCCGTCAAGGCCCACCTCAGACGAACTCCCCGGGTATCCTCGGCCCTGCTCCTCAGGCCTATGTTGCTACGGAGTCCTACTTTGTCCCTACCAATGTTGATCAAGCGTATGTCGGCGCCAACAACAACTTTACTCCCGATCCCACGTGGTATCTGGACACCGGTGCAACCAACTATATGTCACACTCGGCAGGAACCCTCTCCTCTTATGTCAATAATAACAGATTGAATTCCATAGTCGTTTGCAATGGGTCACAAATACCCATACACGGAACCGGACATACAACCCTTAACCCCTCTAAACCTTTACATTTGAAAAATATTCTTGTTTCTCCTAACCTAATCAAGAATTTATGTCCGGTTCGTCGTCTAACCATTGATAATAATATTTCTATTGAGTTTGATGCTTTTGGTTTTCTTGTGAAGGACTATCGAACGCAGAGACCTATCCTCCGTTCTAACAGCACTGAGTCGCTTTACCCGTTTCCGCCTCAACTCTCACTTTCCAACCAACCATCGGCTTTTGTTGCATCATCTCATGACATTTGGCATTCCCAGTTGGGTCACCCAGGATCATCTATTATTTGTATTTTAAATAATTGTAATAATATTCATGTGGACAATGTCTCCAATTCATCTTTTTGTCAATCTTGTGTGTTGGGGAAACAAATAAAATTGCCATTTTATGATTCTATTTCTCGCACTGTTTCTCCATTTGAGATTATTCATAGTGATTTGTGGACCTCACCAATCCTCAGTTCGGGTGGTCATAAATATTATGTGCTATTTCTAGATAATTTCACAAATTACTTATGGACATATCCTTAGCTAAAGAAATCTTCCGTTTTTTCTATCTTTCTAAATTTTCACACCCTCATTCAAACTCAATTTGTTCATCCTATTAAAACATTCCAATGCGATAATTGAACAGAATACAATAATAAAAATTTCCATGATTTCTGTGCCAAATTGGGAATGCAATTTCGGTTTTCATGTCCACGTACATCATCTCAAAATGGGAAGTCCAAAAATAAAACACGCACCATAAATAACATGATCGGGACTCTCCTTAGTCATTCTTCTACCCCTCACATATTTTTTGGCATCATGCCCTTCACATGGCAACTTATCTTTTAAATATTCTACATTCCAAAACAAAAAAATAATCACTCTCCCACTTTCCTCCTTTACCATCGTGAACCCTTATTTGACAACCTACGCACGTTTGGTTGTCTTTGCTATCCCCTTTTCCCGCTTTTACCATCCACAAACTACAAAACCGGTCCACTCCTTGTGTATTTCTTGGTTACCCCGCAAATTATCGGGGTTACAAATGTTTCGATCTCGCTTCACGTAAAATCATTATTTCGAGACATGTGATTTTCAATGAGAAAATCTTTCCTTTCTCGACCCTCACTTCTATTTCTCCCACCTATCATTTTCTTGAGAGTGATCCACATCCTTTTATGGGCTACCCAAGCCCAACAGCCTTCCTCACCTTCTACCTCTACTCCTGGCCCATCTTCCTCAACCGCCCAGGCCCAAACCCAACCCACCCCCTCTCCATCCCCTCCGTCCTCCCCTTCGGCCCAATCACCGCCGGCCCAGTCCCCCTCTTCGTCCACAGCTCCTACGGCACCATCCCCGTCTCCCTCCACCTCACCCAACTCGACGGCTACACCCTCCCCAGCAGCGTCGGCCTCCTCCCCCACTCCCCCTCCACCACCACCGCCCCCTCCGACACGCACGATACATACTCGTAGCATGTCGGGTATTTCTCGCCCTCGCCAACGCTTCAACCTTCACACCGCCACTACCATCGAGCCATTACCCAAATCACCTACTGAAGCCTTAGCCAACCCTATTTGGTCCCGTGCCATGACTGGAGAATCTACTGCTCTTATCGATAATAAGACGTGGGAGTTGGTCCCTCGCCAACCTGACATGAACATTGTACGATGCATTTGGTTATTTAAACATAAATTAAAGGTTGATGGTTCTCTTAAGCACTACAAAGCGCATTTGGTTTGTGATGGCAGGTCTCAACAGGTGGGGGTGGATTGCCAGGAGACGTTCAGTCCAGTAGTTAAGCCGACCACGATTCGCATTGTTTTCAGCATCGCCTTGACTAACCAGTGGGATATTAGTCAGTTGGACATCAAGAATGCCTTTCTACACGACAATCTTGACGAGACAGTTTATATGCACCAGCCGGTGGGGTTTCGTCATCCTTCTTTTCCTAACCATGTCTGCAGGTTGAGGAAATCTTTATATGGACTCAAACAGGCACCTCGGGCGTGGTGCCAGCGGTTCACGGATTTTGTTACCACCATCAGGTTTTGTCATAGCCTATGTGATCATTCACTATTTATCTATCAGCATGGTGCCGAGACAGCCTTCATTCTTCTTTATGTGGATGACATCGTCCTTACTACCTCGTTTGCTTCCTTGAAGGAGCGTATCATGGCTCATTTGTCCCGGGAATTTGCCATGAAGGACTTAGGGCCACTTGGGTATTTTCTTGGCATGAAGGTTACTCGCGATGCTAACGGGTTATCTTTATCTCAGGCCCAATATGCTCAGGATATTCTCACTCGGGCTAAATTGGAGAACTGTAACCCATGTCACACACCGGTTGATACTAATGGCAAACTGGGCTCAAATGCTGGACCACCGGTCGATGATCCAACACTTTATAGGAGTTTGGTAGGGGTACTCTAATATCTCACCTTTACCAGACAGGATATCTCTTATGTTGTTTAGCAGGTCTGCATTCACATGCATGACCCCCGGGTTGGTCATCTCAATGCCCTTAAGCGCATTCTCCGAATCTTAAGGGCACTCTTCACATGGGCCTTCAGATGCATGGCACATCCATTGGTTCTCTAGTCTCTTATACTGATGCTGATTGGGCCGGCTGCCTAGATACACGTCGGTTCACCTCTGGTTATTACGTTTATCTCGGTGACAACCTGATCTCCTGGTCTTCTAAACGCCAGTCCACCATTTCCAGATCAAGTGCTGAGGCAGAATATCGTGGTGTAGCTCATGTTGTTGCCGAGCTCTGATGGATTCGGAATCTTCTAATGGAACTTGCCCGTCTTCCCACACGCACCTCTATTGTCTATTGCGACAATGTGAGTGCCATATTCATGTCTCATAATCCAATCCAGCACCAACACACCAAGCATATCGAGGTCGACCTTCACTTTGTTCGTGAGAAGGTTCAACGAGGGGAGATACGCGTTTTACATGCCCCTTCTCGCTATCAGTTTGTTGATGTTTTCACCAAAGGTCTTCCTCAGTTCTGTTCGGAGATTTTCGGTCCAGTCTAAGTGTTCGTGGCCTTCCCCCTTAGATTGAGGGGGTGTATTAGATAGTATTGTCAATTATGTAAATGTCCATAGTTATAGGGATATTAGTTGTAAATATACTTTATATATAATCCCTTGTGATAATGAGAATGGCAGACAATTCAATCCTTTCAACACATGACAACCTTGCTTCTATCGAGTTTGACCATTTCGATTTTACCTTAAAGGATTTCAATACTGGAGAGGTCATTTCCCGCCACAATAACTCAGGATACTTGTCTCACAAAACCATCCAATCACAACTGGCACACTTGTCTTGGTCACCTCGGCTTTCAAGTTATAAATTACCTTTTAAATCGTTTGTTTATTTCTTGTAATAAAGAGAGTGTCTAGTTTTAGTGATTCAAATGTGTTTGACTCTTGTAGATCAATGTGTGCACTCTAATTAACTATGTGGTTGTACTTTTCTCAGGAAAAAGCTACAAAGTTTCACTCTGTATAAATAGTCATCCACAGAATCAATCTTCCGCAGAGACTAAGTTTCTCGAGACAAATACCTTCTTCCGTAGAAACTCCGACTTTCAATAGAAACACTTTAAATCCTGAGAAACTGTCTTTTCTGTATAAACTTCACTTATATCAAAAAACATGCATCCAGGGTTGTATATCCTTACAATCTCCTTCTAAAATGATGCTAGATAAGTTTTAGTGTAACATATACGTTATTAATTTTCTATTTGTGTTATTATTATTTTTTTACAATGATTAACCTTTTTTACAAACTAATGTTTAGTCTTTAACAAATTTTATTTAATTAAGTGTTAGTCGATTTGGTTATTTTTTAACCTAACCAAACAGAATTTTATACATTTATTTTTTAACCTAAACAAACAGAATTTTATACGTTTTTCTTGCGTTGTGTGGCTGCGTAAAAGTTCTGATTTTATTTTATAAATTTATGAAGATGAAGATGTTAATTCTTTTTGTAGTTTTACGAGCAAGATTAGTGGACTCATTTTTTCCTACAACGTACCATTTTCTTTATTTTTGGTTATACCATTGCGATGATCTATTTTACCTATGTATCCTTATTTTGAATCGAGTCTCCATAACTTTAATAATGCTAACTTTTTCATGCTTTTTCGTTCGGCAACGCACATGATATATCATATAAGTCAACTTTATTTATAATTTTATTTAATTTAAGGTTTATAGCTTCATATGACTTTTTAATGTTGTTCAATTGTATATAAATATATCTATGTAAGATTCTTTAATCATCTAGAAATATCACGTTATAATTTTTTTTAATGTAATTGTTTGTTTCGTTTTGCCTTTTTAGTGGCTTGAAATACCTCGTATGTTTTTCTTTTTTCCTTTTTTCAAAGGTCGAGGTTTCCAGCGCAACGCATGAACTGAAAGGTTAATCTTGTTTGTTCACATGTTACAAGTTAAGGGGGTGAAATGAAAGAGATATATAATATTAAGGGTATAATAATATTAGGTTAAATTAAGTTTAATTATTAGCTTTAATTAGTTTACGTAATATTAGTTTGTTTGTTTGATTTGAATGTTCTAGAAAATTAGTAGGATTTAGTTTTGAGTCTAGTAAGTCGGTGGATTAGAATTAGGATATGTTTCTAATTCCTAGTTGATAGGGTTATTTTGTCTTATAAATAGGTATGTAGGTTTTGTTTTGCAGCACCACAATTATTAACGAAAGAGTTCAGTTTGTTTTTGGCATAATTTGTTTGCAATTTCCTTCCTAAATCCGAGCAAGATCTGATCAAAGTTCCAAGTTTTCTTTTGTTTGTTTTTCATTAACCGATTGTATCCAACAATTGGTATCAGAGCATAGGCTCCCGGTGTGTGCGTTAGAAGGTCAAGAAGGAAGAAGGTCAAGAAGGTAAGAAAAAAAGAAGGTAGAACGAAAGAATGGCAGACAACAGCGGGCCTATAGTGAGTCGTGAACAGGGGAACGTGTCACTTAAATGTCCGAGTTTGACCGAATCGAACTACACCATGTGGTCGATTCTGATGGAGCAGATCTTGAGGGCGTATGGCCTTTGGGATGTGGTAGTTGCTGAAGAAGGTACAGAGGTAGAAGAAAAGAAGGTTGCTACTACGAAAGCAATGATTTTTCAGACTCTGTCTGAAGATGTCTTAATGCAGGTTGCTCAGTATAAAACCGCAAAGGAGGTTTGGGATTCGATTAAGATCCTACATCTGGGATCAGAGATGGTTCAGAAGGCACGCCTACAGAATTTGAGGGTTGAACTGGAAGCTATGAAGATGAAGGAGAATGAGACGGTTGATAGTTTTGCGGGGAAGTTCGAATTGGTATTCAGAGCTGCTAACATCAACGCCTAGGAAGTTCGTACCATTCGTAGCCTCAGTAGAACAATATTGTGATGTTGATAAGATGTTGTTTGAAGATGCGGTGGGAAGGATGAAAGCGTTTGAAGAAAGGTTAAAGGGTTATGGTGAACCAGAAGACACATATCAGAATAAATTACTTTTGGGGGAATCAAGTAGTCGTGGTGGAGGTTCTGGAAAAGGCCGTGGAAGGGGTCGTGGAACTAGAGATAAGAGTAGCTTCAGGTGTTTTGAATGTGGTGAATATGGTCACTTTGGATATGAGTGTACTAAGTGGAATGATAAAGAGAAAGAACCGAACGAAAAGGAAGCAATTCTCAATCTTAACAAAGGTCCGCCGCTCATGTGAAGGAAGAATGTGATCAAACTAAGATTAAGGGGGTGAATGAAAGGTTAATCTTGTTTGTTCACATGTTACAAGTTAAGGGGGTGAAATGAAAGAGATATATAATATTAAGGGTATAATAATATTAGGTTAAATTAAGTTTAATTATTAGCTTTAATTAGTTTACGTAATATTAGTTTGTTTGTTTGATTTGAATGTTCTAGAAAATTAGTTGGATTTAGTTTTGAGTCTAGTAAGTCGGTGGATTAGAATTAGGATATGTTTCTAATTCCTAGTTGATAGGGTTATTTTGTCTTATAAATAGGTATGTAGGTTTTGTTTTGCAGCACCACAATTATTAACGAAAGAGTTCAGTTTGTTTTTGGCATAATTTGTTTGCAATTTCCTTCCTAAATCCGAGCAAGATCTGATCAAAGTTCCAAGTTTTCTTTTGTTTGTTTTTCGTTAACCGATTGTATCCAACATGAACAAGGTAAAAAAAAAACTCGTTTACCCAAACAAATAAAAAATAAAAAAACAAATAAATGAAAGAATTGCTTGAAATATGCAAGAAATTTGAGATGGAAATGATTCGAACAACTTACCTTACGAATAGAACAAAAACAAAAATTTGAGATGGAAATGATTTGAATAACTTACCTTACGAATAGAACAAACACAGCCCCTCCATTTTAAACCTACCAAATCGTATTATTGTGAGCAATTAAATACATATTACAATTAAGTCCCTCTATTTTAAACTATACAAAAATAGTCCCTTATTATGCGCCAGGTCAGCAAACCACTAATACCATTAGTAAAAAACTAACGGTGTATCATTATAAACACCTACCTCGTTAATTCGTATTATTGTGAGCAACTTTTAAAACTCGTATTATTATCCATCAATTAGATAAAACTTGTATTATTACAATCTAAATTTCCATTTAAAAACATTTAAGAATTTGAAAGATATTACTGTTGACCCACAAGATAGCTATTATAGTATAGGTAAATTTCTAAACAAGTATATAGTTAATAAATAAAATAAAATTTATTTACATAAGGGATAGGTTATTCGTACCCCCTTAATTACTTGTTGCACTCCCTCCTGATATTTTATTTTTAAAAATTATCATATTTCACCCTTATAAAATTATTTTTATAAAGATAGTTTATTTTAAACAGTTTTTTTAAAATAAAATAACAAAAAAGATAATCATTTTTTTAAAACTGTATAAAAAACGTTTTAAGTTTTTGCCAACAGTTTTTTTAAAACGATTTTTAAAGAGTTTTTTCATTTTAGAAAAAAAACATTTTAAACACATTTTTTATAAAAACGTTTTTTTACATTATAAAAACGTTTTTTAAACAACTTTTAAAAAAACGTTTTTAAACAACTTTTAAAATAACCATTTTTTAAACAATTAAAAAAATATTTTTTTACCAGTTTTATTTTTTAACTAAAAACGATAATCAGTTTTCAAAACTGTTTAAAAACATTTTTTAATACTGTTATCTTTAAAAACGTTTTTAAAAGTTTTCTAAACAGTTTTGTACAAAACTTTTTAAAAAGTTTTTTAAACATTTTAAACAGTTTTCTTTTAGTTTTTTTTAAGAACGCTCAATTTTTTTTTAAAAAAAGTTTTTCTTAAGAGTTTTATTTTTTATAAATTTTTTGTAATTTTTTGTAAAAAAAAACTCTTTAAAAAAAGTTATTGGTTAAAATATACCAAATTAAAATCAAAAGGTTTGAGTGGTAATTATCTATAAGTTGGAGAAGGGGTGCAACAAGTAAAAATCAATTATAAGAAGGTACGAATAGTAGCACCCTTTACATAATACGCTCATTTAGGTTCTTAAACTTACTCGAGCCTCATAAGTGAAGTCAGGACTCAGACTCTTAACTCGTTTAAGGCTGTGTTTGGTGCACTAGCTAAAAAGCTAGCTGCTAGCTGATAAGTTAGCTGTTAGCTGATAAGCTAGCTGACAAGCTAGCTGCTAGCTGATAAATGATAAGCTAGCTGATAAAAAATAACGTTTGGTAAAAACTAGCTTAAAAATATAAAATGACATAAAAATACATGTCATAAATGTAAATAAAGATATTTATTTATAAGTTAGGGAAGGGTAAAACTGGAAATATTATAAAAGCTAGTTTAAACGCTACTCCAACTAGCTTTTCAAAAGCTAGCTTATAAGCTAGCTTATAAGCTAGCTTTTTGACGTTACCAAACGAGGCTTTTAAAAAAAGCTAGCTTATTAAAAAAAGTCCCGTTTGGTAACGTCAAAAAGCTAGCTTATGGCGCACAGACTACTAAAAAACAGAGTTTTTCTACAAAAATTTTCAACAGTTTACCAACAAATTTTCCTATAAAAAAACATAGTTATCAAATTGAACCAAAACATATACAGAACAAAACTACAAAGACCTGATTTGTTAAAAAACTTCTTTTTTGGATTGAAATGGATAAAAATCCCAAACCATGCCAAAATAGTAATTTACTCAAAATAAAACTATAACAAGAGCAGTAAAGCATTCTCCAATATTTGTAGGCCATTTCAATATTCAAAGTTCATAATAAATTCATTCAAGTGATCTAAAGCATTCTCCAATATTGGTAGGCCATTTCAATATTCAAAGTTCATAATAAATTCGTTCAAGTGATCTAAAGCATTTTCCAATATTGGTAGGCCATTTCAATATTCAGAGGTCATAATAAATTTATTCAAGTGATCTCCCACAGTCTCCAAAACAAATGGTTCACTCACATCCATAACTTGACAAATAGTGTTGCAGATGATGATGAATACATTTAGGAAATGTCAAAAGCAGAAAATAACCTTGGTCTACTATCAAGAAAGAAACATAACAAACCTGTTTGATGTAATAGTGGTGTGTATATCAACCTTTAAAACACCTGGACTCTTTCTGATTCAAATCTTTCAAGTTTAAGAAAGCTAGGACGATATGCAACTCCACTGAAATAACGCTCAAACATTTCTATCGGTTCAACACTTTTCGTCTCGGAACAATATTTAAACAGCAATTGTTCATAAAAGACCATCAAGATACTCCCATCGTGTAAACGCTCTACCGGATACACAGGGTCCCACATCATCCAATCTAGACCACGACCTATGATCACCACCTCTTTATGCCAAGAACTTTTGACCCCGTATTCCTTCATCACCCAAATAGTCATTTCTTCATAGACGGAAGTATAGGATTCACATAAACAACCCTTCAGGACCGTCAAACTTTCATAATGAATCTCACTATTTTCTCTAGCATCATGAGGACGAGATGGGAATAACTGAAATGTCTCTTTGTCGAAATTGAAAGTACAAAGCATCTTTGGGGAATCCTTGTCAATTAGAAACCAATGAGCGTTGCCATTTAGAAATGGCCCATTCCGTCCACTAAGCCAGTATGGGACATGACCAAGACTTCTCCATTGGCCCGTGCCAAGGGTGTAAACCTCGGCTTCCCGTACCCACTGTCGAGATGTTTCATAAGGTTTAGGTGGTATACGCTCCTGGAAAGTCCGTATCACTTTGTATTCCTTTGTTTGTAAACCGACTCACAAAACCATAAACGATAACGGCCTTGGCATGACCTTCTCTATGATATTTTGGCCTTGGGAGGGATATGTATTCTCTGGTGATTGGGTTGCATACATAAGTGTTATCATATTTAGGAACAAACTCCCACAAGCAGATCAAACCATCGACAGAGCCCACCTGGAGTAGTTTAGCCTTTCGGAAAACTGGTGCAAGATCAAGGCTCATGGCAGGGTCGTGGTGTAAACCTTGATGATTAAGCTCATCTTTAATCTCCACCCATCTCAAAACACCTGGATCACCAAGATCAGTTGTCACATCTTTGATTTTGGTACGATGAATCATTAGACCTGCAGGTGATCTTGAGAGGTGAATATTAGCAAAGTGAGAGTCTGAAACTAGATCACGCCAGCTCTTGCATACGCAATTGCAGTGAATAATTGTCTTCACTGGAAGTCTTGAGAGAATTTCAATCATGATGTGAGATGGTAACTCCTCCATTGATGGATAGGATTGTGATAATACTTAAGTACCAGGCAAATGGAAGCTAGAATTTGGCACTAATAAATAAACAGCTGTTTTGTTCTGCATGAGAGAAAAAATTTAGAAATGTGCAATAACTGTAAAACTGAATCTGCAATTGTTACCTGTTTCTTTCAGTTTCGATGTTCATGGAGTTGATCCTTGACCACCCACTAATGTAGATGTATTTTTTCCCATTTCTTGAAATCTGACTAATCTAGGAAATTTGTTGTCATCATTTCAGGTTGCAGACGTAGAGCCTAGCTAAAGTATACCTGTTCTCAAAGGAAATATTTTTGAAGATGTTATGAATTGGTACTTTGATATTTGCGAGGTGACCCGTAAATGCATAACATACGGGGTCGAATCATTTAAGCATAGCAATTCACCTGTATAATATACAATAAATTTGAAGTTGAAAGTTTCAAGATCGATTATTGTGTGTGTTTTCCTACAATATTAAATGATATTTTTATATGTGTTATTATTTTTCATTCAAATCCAATCAAACTAAAGACTCTTAAGTCAGTTACATTAGTTGCTTTTCAAGAAAAAGTTTTAAAAACAGGATTAAACTCTAGTTACATAAGTTATAAGTACCTTGCACTGTTTCCCCCAGAAATACTTTTCTTTTTTTCGAAATTTAAGTCAATTACATCAGTCTCTAGTCCTAAGTCCCAAAATTTCAAAGTGATCAGATCAAACAAGTAATCACAAAAACTATTATGATAAAATTTAAACTTTCACTGATGACCTATCCATAGAATACCACTATTATATACTAGACTTAATCAGATCAGTGTAGTTATAAAGCAAATGCTTGCTTTCTTATATAATAAGCACAACTCATATAAAGGCAACAAAATAGGAGCCCATTCCTATTAAATCAAATCTAAATACATATAAGATGCAAACAGAAAGTCAGAAAAAATGCATTTACAGTAAGAATAATCACTTAATCAGTTCCATGTGCTTAGAAATAAAAGTCATTAATTTTTTCTAATCTCAATTCGTGCAAAGAGGCGCAAAATTTCAAAGGAACTTGTAATCATATCGATAGATTGCCTTCAAAATCTTAAATGAGAAGCGTGAGAAAGCTGTTTCTAAGTGTTTTTTGTAGCAGAGACTCGAGCAAAGCATAATCACAGTTGTATATAATTTGGCAAATAAAATCTATTATACGTAAACATGATGAAATAATCAAGGAACAATAGCAAAATCAGGCGTACGAACAAATGCAATTGGAGTTCAATAACGACGTTCGGAGGAAGAAAAGAGTGAAGGATGTGAAGTGGCTTTACCGGTGACGTTTGCGATAGAAGAATGCTTGAAATCGGATGCTCGATAGATGAAATGTTGGATGAATTCAGTGCTTTTGCTCGATGTGCATGATGATCAATTTTGTGATTTGAGATTAGGGTTTGAATTCAGAATCGGGGAGATTTAAGGGTCTGGAGAAACTGGGCTGGATGACGACTATCAAACAGATGTCTCGATGTTGAGATGGGCTTCCGATTTAAAAAATTACCCACTTATATCAATTTTAGTTTTGTTATACCAAATTTGAGTTCGTTTAAATTTAAGAGGTATCGCAATTAGAATTTTGTTTATTATGTGTAAATAAACTAATATTTGACCGGTCTGATGTTTTATTCTGTAATGATTACGATCTGGTTGTGATGGTTAAGATCCGGTGCTTGTAAAGCAGTATCGTAGCCATGAATCAATTTAATTGTTTACAATATATCAAATATTTATCTTACAATAGTTAAGTAAAAATGATAATTTTGTGCTTAAAATATAAGAAATTAGAGTGTTTCGTACTTTACCATTGGAACACCAATTGCTTAATGATCTTTACTTTAAAGAGGTGTTGACCATTACAATAATAAAGTTATTATTATTCAGGATTACTTGACTTTTGAGATGATGTTAAGGGATAACTGAAACGTGTTGAAGATGATAATTGAACTCATATAAGTTATTATTTTGGGTTTAAAGGGGTGTTGACCATTACAATAATAAAAGTTACGATTTTTAGAATTCTAATGTTCTTTGTTTTTTTTTTTTTTTTTTTTTTTTGGTTAACTCTTGGTTTCTATTTACTTTGATTTGCTATAGACCATAGCCAACGGATACTTGTTCATGTTTCATCAACTCATGTCATCCATTGACTATAAACTTTGTTTGATAAATCATAAAAAAGTATATTATTTCTAGGAAGTTTAAGAATGATTTTAAAAAACTCATAAACCGACTAAAATGAACTCCAATTGAACTCATTCCAGCAGCATTAAAACTATCTCGTCAAGTCCTAAACCCCAAAGCCAAACCCTAAAAAACAATGACGAGGAAATGACACAATCGGCTGAAAAACATAAAATCTAAAACCTTAAAGCTAAACCCTAAAAGTTAAACCGTAAATCTAAACTCTAAAGTTGAACTCTAAACCATAAACCATAAATCACAAGCCCTAAATCCTAAATATAAAGTTAAACCTTAAAAAACAATGACTAGAAAAAAGAAACATTGACAAGTAAAAAGATACAATGAGCTGAAAAATATAAATTATATAACTCAAAAGCTAAACCCTAAAGCTATACCCTAAACCCAAAATTCCTAGATCCTAGATACTAATTCCTAAATCATAAAGGTAAATCATAAAACATAATAACAAACTAGAAAAGACACAATAATGACGATCTAAACAAACCCGACCTGAGCCCGTCCGGAAGTCCGAGACCCTTCTCCATCTGGTTGAAGATTTTATCAATATTTTATTTTAAACAGTTTATTTATTATTTATTACTTTCCTTGTTAGATGTTATCTTGTTTTCGAAGTTTTGTTTAACTATTTAAGAACTTTGTAATTCATTATTAGGGGGGTTGATTTTGATTGAATAAAGTATTTCGTTTGGAGGTATTTTCCAAGCTTTCTAGAGCCAGTATTTGGCATAGGTTTACTAACGTTGGTAATTGACGTTAGGGTTCATCGTTCTTGACATAGATCAAGTTCGATTACTATCCATCACGCTATCAAGTGGCATCAGAGCCATGGATCGGAGGAACCACCGTGATCATCGATGTAGATTCGCCGCTGGAGGCAACGACGATTATCACCGTGACCCCCTAGATGTAGAAAAGATCAAGCGACTCCAACGAAGAGTCCACGACCTCGAGTTACAACAAGAGATTCAGCGACTCAAGCAACGAATCCGAGATCTTAAAGCCTCGTCGACGTGGCAGGAAACGGAACCGGAAGAACCCGTCTGGGACGAGTCAACCGGGGATGAGGAGCATCCTACCAATTGTGACGTTTTCTATGATCTTCCTCCTGTGTATGATGTATATGAGGATGAAGAGGAATGTTTGTCGAGGCAAAACGTTCTTAGCGGGTTTACTAATCAAGATGACATAGCCAATAAATGTGAAGAGCAGGAGTCGTCAACGTTTACTCTAGAACCGGTTAAAAGGTCCCTGATAATAGAGTCAAGAGTTATGAAAATTTGGAATTCTCCAATCTTAAACATGGAGGCCGAAATTCTAATCAAGAATAAGCATGTGGTTGAAGACATGGTGGATGAGAATAAGGTGGTAAAATTGCTTCAAACGGCCAACGTGAAAATCGGTACGGATGCATCAATTCAACTTGTTTGTGATAAGGGTGAAGTTTTCAAATTGGAGGATAATCTGATGAAAAATTCTTTCATGCCATTTTATAATTCCAAATTGCATTTGAGTTCTCATAATTTTGTGATTAAATTGAAGGGGCAATTGCATATATCCCCCTATAAAGTTTAAAAATTGCATATATACCCAGCCTAAAAATTTAATTGCATATATCCCCCTACAAACTTTAAAATTTGCATATATACCCATTTTTGTTTTTTTAATTAAAAACAAATTATAGAATGACTATTTTATCCTTAATGACTCAAATCTCTCAAATTGCATATATACTCATTTATTTTTTTAGTTTTTTTCTATTTTTTTGCTCTTTTACTAGCTTAAATTTTTCTTCATATTGTAGTTCTTTTTTTTCCTTCAACTTTTCATGCTTATTTCTTATCACATCATTAACAAACATCAAATAAAACAAAATTTAAAGTTCATTCATTACGGTACAATAATACGGACATAAAAGTTTCAACACAAAATAAGAGTCATCATCTCTAAAATGTAAAAATAACAAATACCAAAGTTTTACTCGACATTAACTAGTTACTTTCACGAGTTTTTGTACGTTTTCCCTGTGTCTTTTTACTTGTAGATGGTTCATCTTGAGATGCCGGATTTTTGCATGTTTTTTCATGGTGTTCATACTCACCACACCTTCGACACTTATGTCTTTTTTTTGACTCGTCATTTCCGGGTGGCCGCCTGGCGCCTGATAGTAGGTGGATATATCTTCTCAGTATCTATGTGTACCCATTGATCTTTAGTAGGCATGGGAGGCTGGGAGCAACTTCTAGAACATAAGTAGATTTATATTTCTCAAGAGTGAAGTAAGGGTCAACAAATTTGTCCCAATTTACATCTCTGATAAAAGCAATAAACGCGGCTGCATGGTAACATGGGACACCTTTAACTTGCCAAACCCGACAGGTGCATGTTTGTAACCTCTTCAACTAAATCAACAAAGTCGTACGCGTATGTGTCAATGTATATACATTTTTGATAACCAAAACAATACCGTCTTTTAGAGGAGTCTTTAGCCAAGCGAAAGTAACCTCCGTATTTCAATTTCATCCTGTACTTAGGCATGTCTTCCCATGTTGATACATCAGTAACATCCAAATTAACATTTTCCATCTTCAATCAAAAGAACATACACAAAAGATTCAGAACTCAAAAAAAAGTTTGCTTCTGAGTGGCGTAACATAACCACATTCGGATTAAGTACTTATTTTTTATATGCATATGATACTGTTTGGCTGCTTGCTCGTGCACGTGATGTTTTTTTTTTTCATTCTCAAAAGATGATAAGTTAAAAGGGAGAAATCTTGAATCTTTATTCTTTAAGTATCTTTAATGAAGGAAATTTATTGCTTCAAGACAATTTAAACGTATCATTTATTCTTTAAGTATCCTGCATACGAAGTTCTTAATGTGATTGGCACTGGTTTTAGGAATCAATAGTGACCCTAAAAATCGAATCAATAGTGACCCTAAAATCGAACCAGTGATTAAGAACTAGAATAAATCGCGACCAAAAGAGTGAAAAAATCAAACCTGCAGAAAGAAGATGATTTCGAACCAGGAGAAAGTGATTTCGAACGCAGCTTCTTCAGTTGTTGATGTCGAACATTGTTGAAGCAGATGAATCGTCTGTTGGTTTTTGCGAGAGAGGGGGAAGAGTCGACGTGCTTCTGGAGTCGTGCGTGGGTTTTTTATTAAACCCTAATAAACAATTAAAAGGATAAAATGGTAATTAACCTACAAAAGGGGAAATATGCAATTTTTAGTTTAGTGTGAGTAAATATGCAATTAGACTCAAAAATAGGGGGATATATGCAATTCCCCCTAAATTGAAAGATTATCCGTCGAATATGGTGCACTCAATAGGCCGATTAATTTGGTGGTTGAGTTCGGTGGTTCAAAATTTGGAGATTCTAAAATTCGAGAATTTACTCAAAGACCCTTTGTTCAATTATATTACATCACTAGGATAGAACCCGTATGTTATACGGGTTGAATCAATAAAAATATAAATTAATAATTCAAAGAAAGTTAGTATAAAGTTTTATTAAAGTTATAATGAACACATTTTGATTGTTAGGTAGAAAATCTAAATTATAATCATAATATTAAAATGTTATTTCAATTAAAAAATGTTATCTTGGTATACGTTAGAAAACTGAAAAAAAAATTTAGTCGTGATGTTTAAAATTTCCATATTGGATAAACATGAATTATTTAATACGGTAGAAAAACTATTTAATATTGATATTATGAACATTGTATTTGTCGTTTATGAATTTCTCTATAAATAATATCATCCATAATGTTGATTGAATTTGTAAAATAATATTAGGTATTTATTAATTAAAATATTAAAATATGATTTACTCAATTATATTTAAAACACACTAAATAAATGTTAAGTTTGTTAAATATTTATAAAAATGAAAATAATAATCATTTTAAATAAAAATACGATGCAAGTTAATATATGATTGTCATAATTTCATATATAAATAAATAAAAATATATCATGATTATAAAATAAGATATAATTTTCAATCAAGTATAATTTATTAGGAAGTAGATTTGGGAGTGAATACTTTTGTGAGAATGACTCGATTATATTTAAAACACACTAAATAAATGTTAAGTTTGTTAAATGTTAAATATTTATAAAAATGAAAATAATAATCATTTTAAAATTATTTTAAATAAAAATACGATGAAAGTTAATATATGATTGTCATAATTTTATATATAAATAAATAAAAATATATCATGATAATAAAATAGGATATAATTTTCAATCAAATATAATTTATTAGGAAGTCGATTTGGGAAAGAAAACTTTTGTGAGAATGATCATGAATATTAGGATATAATTTTCAATCAAATATAATTTATTAAGAAGTAGATTTGGGAGGGAAAATTTTTGTGAGAATGATTCTAGTGTTGACATGTGTCAACAATTGTAATGGTTTATTAGAGTAGGAAGATTCAAAATCAAGATTTCCCTTCAAATTTGTTTTTAATCTTAAAGTTTGGGATATTCGAAATATTTAGATATCCACAAAACTTGGGATGTCAACATTATGGATTAAATGAATTATATCTTCATGATCTTCTTCTATTTTTTATGGATAATTTACTATTCAAATTTGGGGGAGAAGTTGATAGAATTCTACATGAGATATTATGGGATTTTTGGATTAGTCAAATTTCTTCTAAGCTCCAATGTCACGAGTATGATTTTTTAGAGGTGTTATGGTATGTTGTCCGCTCACGGAAAAATAGTGTTAATCTCTTCGACGTTCTCAAGACTCGAGGACGAGTCTTTTTCGAAGAGGGGGATAGGGAGAAGAATATGAAACGACCTAGTAACCCATTAGACTCGGGACCCGCGCGGCCGAATAGTGTTCGATTAAAGCCAACTCGAGTGATATGTGAAAATAAGTTTAAAGAGTTGGGCGTGACGGTCTTGCTCGTGACGGCGTTGTTAGGAAGACGTCGGGATGTTCTATTTGATCCTGATGGTTTTGATTGAGAACTAGTTTTTTTTTAAAAAAAAACCCCATTTGGTAACGTCAAAAAGCTAGCTTATAAGCTGATAAACTAGCTTATTGCGCGCAACACGACCTTAGACTATGTTTGACGCACTAACTGAAAAAAATAACATTTGGTAAAAATTAGCTGATAAATAGCTAAAAATATAAAATGACATAAAAATACATGTATATAGATAAATTAAAATTTAAAAATAAAATATAAATATTTTTTTTTTGATTCGTGAAATATAAATAAATTAAAATTTAAAAAGAGAATAACTTTGATTAGATTAATGTAAATTTTAAATAACACTTTTTCGATTATTTATACTTAAAATAAATTTCTTGCATCCCATATCATAGTGGCAATAATATCACGAATTCATCGCATCTCATGGCGTGACTCTTGTATTGTTATCAGATGTTGACGGATTGTCTTGTTCTTCTGTAGGTATATAAGTTTGGTGTTGATCAACAATGTTGAACATCATATCTGTCAAGTCATTTCTCTGAATATAGTTATGGAGGGCAAATGTTACCATTATCACATCTATTTGAGTTTTCTGTCTAAAATAAGAAGTCCACTTTCTCTGGTATTTATTTATAAGTTAGGGAATGGTAAAACTGAAAACATTATAAAAGATAGTTGAAACGATACTCTAACTAGCTTTTCAAAAGCTAGCTTATAAGCTCTTTTTTTGACATTACCAAACATAGTTTTTCTAAAAAGTCCCGTTTGGTAACTTAAAAAAACTAGCTTATAAGCTAGCTTATGGTGCACAAACACGACCTTAATAAAAATCAATTTAATTTCTTTAAATTACACTTTTGGTTTGCTTAGAACCGATTACATGAATAATCAATTTGATTGCTTTGAACCTTCGATATTTAAAGAAATTCACAAGCAACATCGAAAGAAATTACTTCCCGATCGCAACATTTTCCTCTCAAAGTCTCTCTCTTTTTCAAACTTCGTATAAAATAGGAACTCATATTGTAATAACCACTTAAGAGGTTAATGATTTAAAATCTACATTGACAATGAATGTCAAAAGAATTTAAAAAATATTAGACTACTTCCAACACACGTCTTAATATGAAGTTTTTGTAGGAAATATTACGTTAGGGTAAAAACTTGTTTGTCCGAAAAAGAACCAAAAAGCTAATATGTCATGCTCTGAAGACTGTTTGTGGATATGAGAAACTTTAACTTTGAAAGAGTCTCCAATTTTTTAACTTTGAAAGAGTCTTAGAAACCGTTCTAATAATAAACAAACCAGCGGTTTGCAGTTACAAACAAAAAAACAGAAATGTTGAAAGATTTGCAAAGCACCTTTAAGGAAGGTTCGAGTGAATAGCAGCCTACCAAAATACCGTGTTTTCTGTCTCCGCGGGCCCACGGTGTCTCCAATTTTTTATTTTTATAAGTTGACTCTAAGTAGACTTTGAGTCTTTGACTAGAAACAAGTCTTTTTATACTCAATATAAACTTCTACGATTATGAAACTTTACACTATTGTTATTTCAAATGTTTATCAACATACTTTTAAAATCAAAATATGTGAAATTACTTTAAATCATAAACAATCAAATATGCAAATTATGGTTTGAGTTATTTTAAAAAGTCTAAATTTAGAAAGAAATTGCATTTTAGTTTTGATCACTTATGTTTAGGGCTGTCCAAAAAGTTCGAAAGTCGAAACTCGTTTGAACTCGCTCGAAAAATATTCGGAAAATGCTCGTTCGATTGTCGCTCGCTTTAAAAACGAACCAAGCGGCTCGGTTCGATTTGTAAAACGAACCAAGTATGAGCATAGGTGCGCTCGCTCGATGCTCGCTCGAATTTATATATATACATTTAGTTATTTATTTTATATATTTTTATTATTTATTTTATCAATTTTAATTTTGTTATGTAAGGAATTAGGATTGGAGTTAAGATCTTCCATTATTCCAAAAATTCTTTGCACTTAATATTTGACTTTGGATGTAAGTTTAATATGTTAGTTTATCATCTTTGTAGCTTCCATTCTCACTAGCCTCCTCCATTATCATTGTTTTTATTAATCTTTGTATAATTCTTTCTTATATAAAATGTCTTTTCACAAAGAATCCAATGGTATCGAGACTTCTCATGTTGAATTAAGTGATGGAGAGAGTTTTGAGTTAGTTGATGAAGTAAAAAATGAGGAAAATTTAAGTAAAGATGTTAATGCAACTAGAAAGGGAAAGCGAAAGAATAGTTCTGAAGCACATCCAAATGTTATAGACATCGATGACATGTATAAAGGGAAAATGATAAAAAAAAAGGAGTGCATTCATTATAATTATATCAGTTCATATTAGTGTTAGTTGGTTTAATAAAATACAAACAATACTAGTGTGTTAGTTATTGGACAAAATGTGTTAAAATTGGAAACATGGATGAAGGTGTTATGTTAGATAACCACCAACGTCACTTTCCTTTTTGTTCTGTGACGCTCGAAATTTGCTCGGTGATCGCTTGAAAAATACTCGGATCGAAAGTCGCTCGTTCGATTTTGGATCGGTTGAAAAATGCTCGGTTGAATTCGGTTCGGTTTGTAAACGAACCAAACACGAGCAAAGGTCTGTTCGGTTCGGTTCGGATCGTGAACAGCCCTACTTATGTTGACTTCATATCAAGTTTTAAATTTTTCTAAGTGTTTAACTTTTATATATGATATTTTTTAAAATATTATACCATAAAAACGAATATTTTTAATATATAAAATGAGTATATTATCATTATATATATATATATATATATATATATATATATATATATATATATGGGGAAAATATAATGAAAACCTCTCCGATTTCGGAAAATCGTGAAAATCAAACTAAAAAATTCATTTTTTGTTCCGATTTTTTTTATACTGACTCTCTAAGTTAAAAAAACCCTCTTTATGCAAAAAAGTAAAAAAAAACGCCTAGTAAACTTGTTTAATTTTTTTTATAACTAATTTTACATATGTAACAGTACCATGTTATATATGTAACATTACCCTGTTACCCCTGATAAATTTAGTGACTTATTCTCGACAAACGTTTTGAAAAAAATAAATAAAAAAATCATGGGCCGTGGGGACCCAACACCGGAAAAGACTTGTCGAGATGCCATCGAGACGGTACCGTCAAAGACTCTGAGTCTTAAAATTTATTATTTTAAGTCACTATTGTTTTCGTTTAAGTACTTTTTATCAGATATAGTAAATAAACCTTTTTAATATTTATAAAAGTTAAATAATTTAAAACATTTATAATAAAAAAAATTACAAATGACCGTTTGTATCTTGTGTAAAAATTAAAAGCTCCTGTGTCTTTGTCACGTCCCTTAGTTAATTGGTTCTAATAAACACTTTCTAATTTCTATATATACCATGACCAAGGGCAAATTTGGAAAACGACCTTCTCTTTCGAACTTATATATGGATGTTAACCTACGCCCTTCACAAATCATCCATCATCATTCATCGTGATCATCAACTCCCTCTCTGCTTTTGAACCTCTTCAACAATGGAGAAATTGAGCTTCCAGAGCATCAAATCACACCCACAAACCCATTTCCTCAAACTCAACAAATTCTTCTCGATCTTCATCTACATCTTCTTCTTCTCATCTACCATTTCTCTGTATTCCTACACTCAAAGATTATCAATTTACACCGATTACAATGATAGAAATTTCATCTTCCTCCTCTGCAATGGAATCCTTATTTTCCTGTTCTTGAGCCTCGATTCGACCCACGATTCTTTGCCACAAGAGAATCAGTCAGTGAACACATACGAAATCAAGCATCAAAATATCCTAATTTCATCACCCATTGAAGAACAGAGAGAAAAAATCGGAAAATACAGCGATGAAATTAAGCTAAATACAAAAAGGGTTTATGTGTCCTATAATCGTGACCCTCTTTCGATCATTCAAGATAAAGATGCAGAAACAAAGGAATCTGAAGAAGCTGCAGAAACAGGGGAATTTGAAGAAGCTGCAAAAACAGGGGAATTTGAAGAAGCTGCAAAAATAGGGGAATTTGAAGAAGCTGAAAAAACAGGGGAATTTGAAGAAGCTGCAAAAACAGGGGAACTTGAAGAAGCTGAAAAAACAGGGGAATTTGAAGAAGCTGAAAAAACAGGGGAATTTGAAGAAGCTGCAAAAACAGGGGAATTTGAAGAAGCTGCAAAAACAGGGGATTTTGAAGAAGCTGCAGAAACAGAGGAATTGAACAAGAAATGTGCAGAATTTATAAGAAAAAACAGAGATAGAATGAAATTTGAGTCATGGAATGGCCGAAATCGTCTTCTTCATCCCACTGAAACAAATTCTGGAATTTATTTTTAATATAATGTATATTTATATTTCATTACCAGTGTTTATTTGTAGTGATTTGATCATTAAACTATTTATTACGAATTAACAACCAAACTAAAAATATTGACCCTTAAAATCTAAGCATAGTTGGTTAAGTTTTATAAAAAAAATACATATGAAAACGACATGCAAACAAAAATGAGGATAATCGTGTGATCAAACCGTTAAATTAAGGAATTAATCAAAGAATATATCAATTACTTAATTCATTATCCCTTAGGCTTGGACGAGTGGTTATCGATGGGGCTCGATGAACAGCTTTCTAGATCGAAGATACCAGGCCCTTGATGCTTTCACCGATAAGCTCGACCCCTAAAAATTATAGCTTTGTTGTTAGTAGCATCGGTTTTGCTATCTAAAAGAGGGTTGTGGCACAACTCGTTATCCGTTTATCTGCCACTTTATTGTAATTTGCTCATTGGATATGAAATTAATATTAAATTTTTTTTTTGATGTTTCATTAGCATCTCTGAAATAAATGTTAAATTTAGAGAATCTAAAAAAAATATACATAAATAAAGCTAAAAGTAAATATGTGCAAATAAAGATAGAGATTTTTTTTAACGATGCCTTCATTAACACAAACCAAACCTAGCAAGATGTCAGGAACAACGGAAAAAAAACAACAAGAAAAGAGGGACTTACATATTGAACTTATCTCAATCCTCTCATATAAAGATAGAGAATGAGATGTGAATGATTTTTTTTTAAAGATTTAAATTTTTTAAATACTTTTATTTTTTATTTACATTATGAAGATAAAAAGAGGTAGAAGTTAGAACTGCTATAATGTGAATGCTTTTATAAACCAGTTTTCAAAGAATAATTAAAGTTACTCAAGGGCCTACCCCAAATAAAAATATACAAACTAAATCCTAACGACCTATAAAGACTAGAAAAACATAAGAAATTAAGTAGAAATATGCACATAAAGAACAAAAACCGAAAATATTGACTAAATTGAACACGGGATCAAGGACTATTTAATAATTGAAATGCAAATTAAAGGGACGTGGATGGTGATGGCTATCGGCACGTATTACTAAAACGTCATTCTCCTTAAAAACAATATGAGAGCGTTATGGTTTTTCTAATGGAAAATTGGATTTAAATAATATGAGTTATTACATGTTGGCGAATAATAATATCAGTTTTCAGTGTGACCCAGAATAATATGAATTTAACACGTGGGTGTCAATAATAGTACGCCGTCTAAATTATTTAAACGGTGTTAGTTGATGGTAAATTCATAACGAGGTATACCAAATTTTTCATTCCCCCAAACTCTTTACTCCATTTCATTCCCCCAAAAAAACCTAACTCCAAAAACCCCCAAATTTTTCATCATCGGTTTCCCCGTTCGTGCTCAAACTCACATGATTCATCACTCGCACACAATCAATTCGTTGGCAGCATGAGTCAAAAACTCATTATCAAGATCTGGTTTGGTGGTAAATTCATAACGAGGCCCAAATGGGACTATGTTGGTGGTGGAACGGTTATGTTTCAAGCTCAGTTTGAATCACTTTCGTTCTCGCAGATATGTAAGTATGTAATGGACTATGGGCAGTATTATACTAAAAATTTTCGTATTTACTATCTCACTCCTGGAAAAGCTTTTGAATTTGGACTGAATGAGCTGAAAACTTATTTGGATGTTGTTGAAATGTTAGAATTGTTAGGTGAAGAAGATGCTAAACATATATGTAGTTTGTTTGTTGAGCTGAAAAAACACCCGATTAGGGTAGCCCAGATTCAAAGCCAAACTAGTAGAATTGCAGACCCATTAAAAGCCCAACCCATTAAGCATGTAGCCCATAATGATATCCTACCTATACATGTACATGAAGCTGCATTTATAGATGATATAGTTGAGGAGGCTGCAACAGATCTAGGAGACTTAAAGTGTTCAACAGTTGCAAAGTGTTCAACAGTTGCAAAAGGGTCTGAAAAAATTGATGATTTGGTTGAAACTCATGTTCATGAGGCTGCAACAGATCTAGGACAAACTACATGTCCATCAACTGAAAAAGAGTGTGATGTTCATGAGTTGCTTGAAGTTCATGAGTTGGTTGACACTCATGTTGATGTGGCTGCAACAGATCTAGGACAAAGTACATGTTCATCAATTGAAAAAGAGTGTGAAGATCATGAGTTGGTTGACACTCATGTTGATAAGGCTGCAAACAAGGAAGATGAGGTTGTAAGAGATGATTATGAATCAGATAAATCAAACAAGGATGAGGCTGTATGTGAAGGCTATGACACTGATGATGAGGAGTGGAAATAACATACTAGTAACATTGCTGAGGTGAACAAGGAAGATGCTTTGTTGAATAAACAGTTGCTAGACAAATTGTGTAACCAAGGTAACCAAGAATTCATCTCTCAAGAACCTAGTGACAGCTCATATGAGGGTTCTGATGATGAAATAAACTCACCTGGAGAGAGTGAGGATGATGATTTTCTTGGCAAAAAACATAAGGTAAAAGTTCCTGTTGTAAACCAAAACACTGATTGGTCAAAATGGGAATGGGTAGTTGGCACTAGATTTACTAATAGGGATGCTTTCAAAGCTGCTGTTAGGAACTATGCTGTGGCAAATGGTAGAAATCTTAAAGTTAGTATAAGTGACCAAAAGGTAGATGGTAAGGTTCAATTTAATTGTGTAAAAGGTTGTCCATTTAGAGTGTATGGGTCATTCCATGAAAAGAAGGGTTGTTATATGGTGAAGGCTGTTACAAGCAACCACACTTGTCAAAGAAACATGAACAGGAACAGGCAACTATCAAGTGATTTTGTTTCTGATTATTTCTTGGAGTTGTTCAAGAGTAACCCTCATATTTCTGGAAAAGAAATTCAAGATGCTATCAAGGTGGCTTTCAAAGTGTTTGTGACAAAGTGGTTTGCTTATAAGGCAAAACATGCTGCCCACAAGAAATTACATGGATCAATGAGGGACCATTACAGTAAGTTGGGTTCTTATTTGCAGTCCTTGAGAAATACTTATCCCCCACCAATTAAAGTTGCACCTGGTAGGCCTAAGAAGAACAGAAGGAAGGATCCACATGAAGATCCTAAGAAACCAGGGAAACTAACAAGGCATGGACAATTGAAGACTTGTAGCCATTGCAAGAAAACTGGTCACAACAAAAGAAAGTGTCCGGATAAGGGGAATGTTGTTGACAAGGAAGTGGCAAATCCAAAGAGGAAGAGAGGAAGGCCCAAGAAAACTTCAACTAATGTAGATGGTGGTACCCAAAGCACACAACAATCAACTGTTAGTCAAGGGGTTTTTACTTTGTGATATGGGTTTGAAGTTGTAATGTGGTATTTTGGTTTGTATGCACCTGGAATTAGGTACTTTTGGTTGGTATTTTAGGTACTTTTGGTTGGGTATGCACTGGTACTTTTGGTTGGGTATGCACTTTGAGCATTTAGGTACTTTTGGTTTCCTTGTATGTATGAAACTGACTTTGAAGTTCTAATGCTATGTTACCTTTTGTATGTATCAAGCTTGATTTGGATTTTGAAGTCCTTTCATTAACATGATTTTGAAGTCCTTTCATTAACAGGTGCAAAACAGGTTCATTACAATCATATAGCATACCAAAATAAGTTCAATACATTCATCAAGTCAAAAGGTTGTTCATTACATCCATTATCCAAAAGAAGGCACATTACATTCATAAGCCAAAAAGGAGGTCATTCCACCTTTTGTACACAATACCAAATCCAAAAACCAATGAGTACAATTACAACAAACATAAAATTAGTCATTCCACATTTAGAAGTTGCCATCTTCAATTTCATAGATTTAATTTCTTCCTCAAGCATCATTTTTTCAATCTCTAAATTAGCAATCTTTAGCTTCATAGCTTCATTCCTGATGCCACCAACACTTCCACTGTTTCCCTGACCCATAACATTGTCCAGTTGATCTTTGCACATGAAGAACCCACAATCATCATCCTGAAATTTATACAATGTGGAGTTAACAGAAATTTTAGTGTGTGGTGGTTCATTTTGCCTCAAAGATTAAAAATGTAACTAACCGGCCACATTGGGCATCCGAAGAACTGACTCCCTTGCCTTGTAGTGTGAGCACCTGCAACTCTCCGAATGCTAGCCATACCATGGAGACATAGAAGATTGCCATCCAAATCAAATCTTAAAACCTTCGGATTGTGGTTCAAAGCAGCACCAGAAGATCTCGAATTGCTTGAGTTGTTGCGAGATAAAGCCATCGGGGATCGATTGGGTTCGAAATTTCAGTGGGTGAAATTAGGGTTTCGAAAAAGGGGGAAGTGATAGACGATATTTCAGTGGTTTGGCTAGTTTATTTAAGGAGAGTTTGGTATGCCTCATTTAAGACACGTCGGATTAGGTAGGCCCAACTAACACCGTTTAAATAATTTAGACGGCGTACTATTATTGACACCCACATGTTAAATTCATATTATTCTGGGTCACACTGAAAACTGATATTATTATTCGCCAACATGTAATAACTCATATTATTTAAATCCAATTTTTCTTTTCTAATTGTACTCAGGCCACAAAAGTGGTGTCACTCTTGCCACCCATCTTGCACCTCTAAATGGTGATAATTATGTCTTTGTTGCACCTTGGTGGGCCATTTGATTGCTAAGACCATTAACTATGGCGGATTATAAACATTTTCCATCCTCGATGGTAGTTGTGGTAGTGTGAGGCCGATGTTGATGTATGTGAAATGTGGTTTATACTCCAACATCTACGCGTGCGCGCAGGGGGTGGGGGGGTGGGGGTGGGGGGGGGGGCGGTGCAGAAAAATGAGAAACTTGGATAAAAATCATGCGCACGCTCGCGCATCCCGCGGACACGAATGCGACTCGAAAACGGCGGGATGCGCGAGCGTGCGCATTACAAGTTGATAAACATCCAAGTTCCTTGTCTTATAAACCACATTTCACATCGATATCTCATTCACCTCTTAATTACTTTGGACGTTTAATATCTCGTTGGAAAGCCCTTGGCCTAGGCTATTCAACCATATCAAATAACCCATCTAATTATTATATCTACATATAAATAATTAGGTCCAAAGTTAGAAAAAAATTCATCTTTTTTTCCTATATTTTTCCAACAATGACACGGTGCTTGTATATGATCGTGATGCTGTGGTACAACATCAGAAGCAGTTGGAGGTGGTGATGGTGATTGTGGGTGTGTGTGTTTTCTGGTTCTGTTCTGGGCAACTCGAAGATGTAAGACTTGGTTTATTAGGCTTGTGTTGCAAGTTGGGAGGCAATTATACAAAGCCAAGTTTTTTTTGTCGATGGTTAAAGATGCGTCTATCCTATCGGCGTAGGTTGGAGGTGGTGGTAATCAAGAGTTGATTTCGTTTTTCTTACAAAGCTAACGACGTCTCTTTGAGTGTTGAGGTTTTCTTGTAGACGAATCACTGGATGACACCAGAGGATGTGAAAGGTGCCAATTATGGCACCTTTGAAAAAATGAAATGACACTCATCTTGGTGTTTTCAAGGGTGCGAGAATCGATACACGCCATAACAGTGTAGATTGAATTAGCAATAGGTTATGTAATTTTATTTATAAAGAATCACATTACAATAAAGTGACAGGTAAACATATCATAACTACCATGCATAGTTGGTTAGTGTAATTAAGTTCCTACATGCATTTCCTTTTAAGTATCTAGAGTAGTGAGTGTAAGTTTCCTTTGATTAGTTTCTAAGCCTATTACATGCCAAGTATGCTTAATATTTTAGAAAGAATGAAAA
>JBCNJP010000008.1:55803404-55846404 GCA_039602395.1 Deinandra increscens subsp. villosa
TTGATTCTTGATAAACTCTCACAAGTACAAATTGACAACAATGGACAATCAGGAATAACAAACAATAACTTTCAAGCTCTATAATTGTATTGATTATAACGTGATCGAGAGTTTATAAAGAGAAACTACATATATAATTTATAGAGTTACTGGAATTAATAACAACCATTGATTCTATTAAGATTATCTAAGCCATCAATTTCATAAGACAAATACTTAAAAAAACTATACTATAACATAATTGGTTGATCATAAGAAGACTGCAATAGTAGTTGTCTCTTGTAAATCAAGATGTGCACACTAATTAACTATGTGTTGTCTCTTGTAGATCAAGGTGTGCACACTAATAAACTATGTGGTTGTACTTCTCTCAGGAAAAAGTTACAAAGTTCCACTCCGTATAAATAGTCATCCATGGAAACAATCTTCCGCAGAGACTAAGTTTCTCGAGACAAACACCTTCTTCCGTAGAAGCTTTTTCATTAGAAACTCACACTTTCAAAAGAAACACTTTATATCCTGAGAAACTAACTTTCCGTATAAACTTCACTTATATCAAAAAGCATACATCCAGAGGTTGCATATCCTTACAATCTGCTCCTAAGATGATCTTAGATAAGTTTCAGTTTCAACATATTCGTAATTAATTTTCGTTTTTTTTTTTTACAATGATTAACCTTTTTCACAAACTAATGTTTAGTCATTTAACAAACTTTATTTAATTAAGTGTTAGTCGATTTCGTTATTTTTTAACCTAACCAAACAAAACTTTATACGTTTTTCTTGCGTTGTGACTTGTGAGGCTGCGTAAAAGTTTTGATTTTATTTTATAAATTTATTAAGATGATGTTAATTCTTATTTTAGTTTTACGAGCAAGATTAGTGTACTCATCTTTTCCTACCTACAACGTATCATTTTCTTTATTTTTGGTTATACCATAACGATGATCTGTTTTACCAATGTATCGTTATTTTGAATCGAGTCTCAATACTAACTTTTTCACGCTTTATCGCCCGGCAAAGCGCATGGTCAACTTTATTTTGTTTAAGTCTTACATTAGTATACTATTTAGTTCATTATATATACTAGGGGGATACCCGCGCGTTGCGGCGGACGACAATTTATAGGGCTTAATTTCTCTTGTTTACGCACTCGGCGGTGACGACAATTACGACGCGATATTCCTTACTGTTAACATGATGCTTAACATTGGTATTCTCATTCGAACTCAAACGAATAACAAGGGAACAAACAAACAACATTCAAACTCAAACAAAAAGCAATCGATCACAAACGTAGTTTTAAGATAGAAGTCATAAACATAGTTCTAAGATGGAAAGTCATAAACATAGTTCTAACAAGGGAACAAACAAACAACATTCAAATTCAAACTCAAACGACTTCAACTGAGTGTAAGGAGGTCAATTTGTATCATAGAGCTCACACATCTCGATGACCTCATCATCGTACATTGCCCATCACTCTTCATCAGAAATGGGTGGAGGCGTCTCTTCATTTTCTTGCATGTTGTCCTCTACCGGAGGATCGTCCACCACTTGCAAGTTCTCCTCTATCGGAGGAGCTTCTATCACTGTAAAATAATGTTAAGTCTACTACAATTGTTATAGATAGGTATAGCGCACTACAAACTTAAATATTAAATTGATACCTGGAACATCTTGTGTATTATGGTCATCATGATCCATCTTTAGGAACTTTTTAGTTAATGTAGAAAAAACAATTGTGTTAGTATTTTGTAATGAATAAATATTAACTTAAGACGCATAATAATTTTTTAACTTACATATGTAGCTCATCTAATGTTTTGATATGTAACATCACAAAAGAAAGTGTGGTCATTGAAGTAATAACAATCATTTGGGACATTCAACATAAAAAAACAATTGCGTTCACTCGTCACGTAACACTTCCCGATAGACCACATTGGAGGTGTATACCCCGTCTCGCTTAAAGTCTTTGGCCAAGTGAACTAATAACTTTGTATTTTCGCGCGATATCCCTCTTGACAATGCCACGTAGAGTTGCCCATTTCTTAGAAGATTTAGTAGAATAGCTCAAGAAGATTGTGATGTAAGTGCTAATCCCTTGTCCATAGATCCTGATATGCAATGCATCATGTCATATAGCTAATTAATGTGTTCCTTTTTGTTTTGTTTATTTTAATGTTTGTTCAAACCTCATAAATAGCTTTACTACTTTATCATTTAGATATGCCTCTAACTATAAAAGTTAAGTGTCACATGATTATGAAATAGGTACAAAGTTAAGTGCCACATGTTATCTCTTTATTAATTGAAGTAATTTCCTCAATTTGTGTTTTTACTTCATGTGAGAAAGTTAGAACTGACTTATAGCTGGTTGAACTTTGTTAAGTATGACTTATAGCTGGTTGAACTTTGTTAAATATGACTTATACTTTGTTCTTAATGGTGGTTTTGATGAAAATTTGTTGTAAGATTGTATGTGTATTCATATGGTTAGAGTTCTGCTCACTTCTGATTGCAATATAGGTTGGGGGATTTGAAAAAGTATTCAGGAGATTATTTAGAAATGAAGGCATTTCAACTTGCCATAATCCAGAATTTACAACTAAAGAGGTAATAACTAATAAATGCATCATTTGCTTTCATATAGCACTAAGTATGGGCAGTTTTTCAAAAACTTTGTTTTAGTAACTAAGATTGTAAGAGTTAGTTGGACTATTGGAGTATGACAAAAAGAACTACTTCACTTTTCACATAGAAATTCATGTACAAACAGATCCAACACTATGTTGGTTTAACATAGTGTATATATATACCTGAATGTTGGACCTGGTGTATATATATACCTGAATTTTGATAATCTTCTTTTTGTTTCATTTCATTGAATGTTCAACAGGAAACGTCTGTTTAGCATGATTATTGATATATTAGCAATGCTAATGAAGAGAAAAAACTACATGTTCAGTAAACGGGTCATTCTGACCCGTTTAGTAAAACAACTTTATATGCAAGTTTGTATAGCTCCCTCATGATTTCAGTTTGTTCTTCTATATCTCGGAAGGTGTTAGACTATTTAAATGGATTAAGATGGTGTTTCGCTAAGCCTAAATGGGTTTTTGGTTTTTGTCCAGATCATAAAGGTCATAGTATGGAGGGACAACAAAGTTCTCAAGTTAAGCTACAATAGGTGATAAGCTGCTATATATGAAAAAAAACCATTTGCTGTATTGTTAATCTAATGTGTCATGTATGGTGGTTTCATGATTAATATCAAGGAAGTAAAAGCTACATTAAACATTCAAACATTTAAAGAACATTGAATCTACAAACATTAATGAAAGCACAACTGAAGAACAACTGATTTCTTATATCCAAACAATTTCAAACACAAAAAACTGATGATAAACAGATTTCTTATACATAGCCATCTGAACCTATTTGAACCTAAACAGATTCAAGCATAGAAAAAACTCATGTTTACTTATTTTATAAACAAATCTTAGATTCTTTTACCACTTAGAGTAGATGGTTTTAAAAGATTCATACTATACTCCACTTAGAGTATACCACTTAGATTCTTTTACCTTAAAATTGAAACTGTTTTAGGATTGAATTTCATATCATTAAAATTGAAATGGTGTTTTCGTAAATATGATGAACTTTGAAAACAGAATATCTCAAAGAAAGGCTCCAAATCAGTTAATATAACACAAAATTTTCTCAAAGTTTCTCAATGATCCACAAAATGACCAATTTTCAAAAATATTTTACTGATTCAAAATGACCAATTTTTAAAAAGTTTCTCAATGATCCACAAAATTACCCATTTTCAAAATTTTTCTCAATGATACACAAATCAGTTAATATAACACTAACCCATCATGTGTTTCTTTTAAGTCTACCAACTTGCAACTTTTCATTAAAAAAGTCAAGATTAAGCATAGCAGTTTTAGAAAAAGGGCTTACAGATTGCATAAAGTGCCTCACAAACAGCATACTAACTCTTGTCCATATTAGTTACTCTATTTATATGCATTAGCATCTTAATTATTTTTTGTAAACACCCAATAACTAAAAAAAGAAGTGTGATCACTTTAGAATTGCTAAACCAATTTAAAGACAGCCAAAAACAATTCATGCACTTTCAATTTACAAATAAGAGAGATCAGCTTTGAGCATAGAATCACTATAACAAAAATGAGAACAAATATGAGCGGATTTCTTATATCCAAACACATTCAAGCATAGCAAACATATTTCACATATTAGGATCATAGCAAACATATTTCATAGCAAATAGATTAAAGAGTGTGTTTTTCATTGTTAAGGATATTTATTATTTCATAGCCACAGATTTCAAGCATATAGCAGATTCAAGCATAGAAAAAACTCATGTTTACTTATTTTATAAACAAATCTTAGATTCTTTTACCATTTTTGTTATAGTGATTCTTTTAAAGGACTCTTTTAATACATAATCCGTTTACATAGGTTAAAACACCTACATCTTGGTTACTTAAAGAGGGTGGAACATCATAATGGGTCATTTCTGAAAATGGGTCATTATTTTTAACTTGTTTTGAACCTGAAAAACCAATGGATTCATAAACACATATATGAACATAAACTTGAACACATATATGAACCTGAAAAACCAATGGATTCATATGAAACTCTAAAAAGTGTTTGAACACATATATGACCTTCAAAGAGGGTGGAACATCATATTTGACATAATATATTTATAACAAAAAATAGTAAAACAGTTTGGATGCCATGTAATTTAGGTTCTAAGATTAGTATGCAAGTTAAATACAAAATAAGAACAGCAGCACTCATTACCCAAAATGCTTATTTTGCCAACTAATATAGATTTTTAGAGATCATTTAAGTCAAGTCTGCTTATAAGGACTTTGGAAAAAGGCAAAGTATCTGCTAGATGATTTAACCAAACTGTATACATATTAAAAATTATGAATCTCTAAAACACCTAATCAGAAGCATAAATGTGGTCATAAAAAGAGGATTTATAAAACTTAATAAAACATGGCTCCATCAATAAACTAAGACCCAATGGATTCATATGAAACCTACACATCTTAAACACATCTTAAAGAATAGCTTATGAACAGATTTATAAAAAAACATATTAATGAACAGATTTATTACCAAAAACAGTTGCTTTTAAGCTTATTTACCATCAAGAACACTATTTACTCTAGATATGACAGTGTTTCAAAACTAAACACAAAGAAAGCATGAACAAATAAGAACAGCAGCACTCATATACAGATTTCTTAATTAATAGAATGTATACTTACAGGACCTTAAAACAGATTTCTTGAATTGAAAAATAGAACAGCAGCAACAGCAGCAATGTTTGTAGAATGTATACTTGCAAAACAAATAAGAATTGGTTAGATTTTAACACCAAAATATAAAAACGAATAACATAATTGAAAATTCACAGAAATTACCGGATATCACTTGAAATTGTAAGCAGATGGATGTGCCAAATGAGATACGAATCCGGGTGACTTTATAGACAAAGAAATTCGACCTAGGCTCCCCCATCCTCCTCAATTCAGCCACGATCCGTGTGAAAAACAAGCAAAACCGTCGGATTAGGAATTAAATGGAGATCAACCGTAGGATTTGTGTTTCTTCAAAATCAAAGTGGTTGACTTGATAGAATAGGATACTGTGGAGAGAAAGAGGTCTGAAAACGTACCTATTAGGGATGGAGCCTTCTGATTTCTTCGCTTTGTTGCAGGTTGCAGGTTGCTTTTGGGTTAGGCGCTTGTACGGAGACGAAGATGGGTAGAAACTCGCGCAAGATGGTTTGGGGCTTTAGGGTTTGCAACTGAGTACAAAATGGGTAGAAGTTCGTATGGCAACCTTCAAAAGACGCGGATCTTAAATTAATTCGGGTAACCCGGTCCAACAAATATAGAAACCTGGATCTTTAAAGCTTGTACACTTGTACATGAAGCAACACATATTGTACCTCTTAAAATTTCACTTGTACCTTATGCATAATAAGTTGTATATCTTAAAATTCAACCACCTTCATTGAATATGTATAATAAGGTAGTAAAGATATATATTTTTTTTATTTAAGGTTTATAGCTTCATATGACTTTTTAATGTTGTTCAATTTTTTTTTATTTTTATTTTTTAATTTAAAACTTTTTATATATTATATTGGTTGAAAGGGAAGGAATATTTCCGATTCTAGATTAAAACATACATGACTCAAGTCAACACGTTGGGAAGGCGGGCAACAAGCTGCGCCGTCAGCCCTTTTTGAATAGCAAACCATATGCAAATGAAAACAACATTCTTCACTCTAGAGGCCACAACATTCCTGTACATGACTTTTTGGATCCGTTTTAACATGGTCGCCGCCTCCGACGCAAGATGACCAAATGTATCAAAAGCGAAGAGAACGAACACATGTTGATTCGATGCACGCCTTCTCGTGTTTGTTCACCTTCCCAGCAGCTGCTCTGGACGCCGTCTGGCCCGCCGTGAAGGTACTGGCCCTCAGCCCAACAAGGGGAGAAACCCTCGTTAAATAGACACAGGCGTGCTTCCTATTCTGCCACCCAAAAACAAGTATGTCGGCCCGCCTGAGGGTTGAGCGCCCATCCACGGGGCCAGACATGAAGTTAACAGGAGATTCCTTCCTAGCTAAGATCCCAGTCCGCCTGAAAATGTCAAACATAACGTCCCGAACCACATCATGTTGATATTTAAACCTAGGGAGCTCCTTGCAGTGAACGACGTGCTCCCCAAACAAATCCATACATGCCTTGTTGCAGACAAGGCATTTTTCATCCACGGGGAACAGGGGGACCATAAGGCGATACTTGAGAATTGCCCGGTATTCGACGGGCAACATGTGTTGTCCCAACCCGTCAATAGGGAGAGCATGGAGAAAATCATGCGCATGTGGTGGGCGTTAAATCTGAACTTTTTGGCCTCATATCGTCCCATAGCGAAGAAAAAGGGGAGAAAGGAGGGAATTTTTGTAATGATTAAGGGACTTTATCTAGTTTACCCACTACACTATATTTTGAAGGGGCTTTAAGTGTAGTGACCACTACACTTAGCCTTATTATGTAGAAATATCACGTTACAAAAATTTCTTTTTATTAATGTAATTGTTTGTTTGCCTTTTTAGTGGCTTGATATAAATTACCTTGTGTCTTTCTTTTTTTCAAATGTCGAGGTTGTCTGCCATAACGCGCGAACAGGGTGAAAACCCCATTTATTATTGAACAACAAACAAATAAAAAATAAGAAAACAAATAAATGAAAGAAGCGCTTAAAATATGAGAAATTTGAGATGGAAATCATTCGAACAACTTACCTTACGAATAGAAGAAAGAAAAGAAATTTGAGATGTAAAGGATTCGAATAACTTACCTTATGAATAGAATAAAGACAACATATCACTCCACCTGTCGCATAGAAATAATTTTATATATATCCCTATAAGGCTAAGTGTAGTGGATGGAGCCCCTTGTGGGGGTTATGCGCCATGTGACGTCCACGTTAGCATGAGGTGCTCCATGGCAAAAGTGGTGTAGTGGAGCTCCATGTATAACCCCCCTACCAATCATTACCTAATTATTTATTTAATCATTTTTTATATAATTTAATATTAAACATATTAAAAACTAAAATTAAAAAAAAAACAAGACATAAAAACTAGAAGATTTAAAAAAAAAAAAAAACAAACTTACAACATTCTTAAAAAAAAAAGACAATTAAAAAAAAAACTAATCATCGTCTTGAACATCATCATACGCCTCATCCTCGTTGTCATCCCCATGCTCGTAGTTGTTGGAACCATGGCCGGCGTCTTCATCGTCATCACCATCATCATCATCATCATCATCATCGTCATCATCATCATCATCATCATCATCATCATCATCATCACCATCATCATCATCATCATCATTGTTATTTTCACCGACATCCGCATATTCATGACGATTTGACCAAGTATGCTCCACCAAGTCCGCCATTAGTGCGTTATGTTGTTCTCTAGACCGCATCTCCGCCGAATTTTGAATGCTTCTTCCATGGATGCTTCGGGCACAACAACTCGGTGTTCGGGATCATAGTAGGAACAGATCGCCATGCCTCTGTCCTCCTTCACCATGTTGTGCATGATGATGATGCTACGCATGCAATCTTTCATTTTATCAAGCGTCCAAAGTCGGCAAGGATTTTTAAAGAAGTGCCATTTCTTTACCAATGTGCCGAACGTACACTCGATACCCTTTCTTGCCGCTTCTTGAACCTTTTTGAAGCGCTTTCTTTTCTCATCAATAGGATCCTTGTAGGTCTTCACCATGAAAGAATATTCTGGGTATATACCATCACCCAATAGATAACCATGTGGATAATAGTTACCGTTTGCATAAAAAGAAGCTTTGGCACCTTTACCCGATACGTAATCCTCGATGATTTCGGACCCTTGCAAGACATTGATGTCATTGTTCGAACCGGCTACCCCAAAATGTGCGTGCCAAATCCATTGATCGCACGATGCCACGGCTTGAAGAATAACAGTCGGACCCTTTTGATCTCCTCGTGTGTATTGACCTTTCCATGCCGTAGGACAATTATCCCATTGCCAATGCTTGCAGTCGATACTTCCGATCATTCCCGGTAGACCATATTTCTTATCATGTCGGTCATACAGCAATTGTAGATCATTCCACGTCGGTTTTCTTAAATAACGTGGACCGTACAATATACGCATTCCTAGCACAATTAAAAATAATATATGATGTAAAAATAAAAAAATGGTAGAACAATTTTAAAGAATAATTATATTTAACATTCAAAATAAAACTACAACAATTTAAAAAAAAAAACAATAACAATTTAAAAAAATACCTTTAGCAAAGTGTTCCAACGTATCTCGTGTCGTCTTTTCCGCCATTTTTAATATTCGTCGTTGATGTCGGTCGTTGTCCCGTACGCCAAGACACGTAATGCGGAGGTAACCTTCTGAATAGCTGTAAATCCAAGCTTCCCGCGTGCGTCACAACGTTGTTGAAAATACGGAAACTCTCGTTCAAGATCGTTTATAATACGTAAGAACATTCGTTTACTCATCCGGAAACGATTGAAGAACGTCGCAGCACTTCGGTATGTAGGTCTGGCGGAAAAATAGTCGTTCATCAAGTTCCTATTTGCCGTCTCACGATCGCGTTCAACTTGCGTTCTACGTATAACGGGACGAGGAATGGGAGGTGGTTCCATTTGCATCACGTACGAAACGATCTCGTCTTCTATCTCATCGTCGAAATCGTAGAAAATAGAAGAAGAACTTGATTGTGGAGAGCTCATTTTTTTTTAAAAAAATAGAAGAATATATGTAGATGGAGAGTGTTGTGTGTGAAATATTGAAAGAATGTTGTGTGTATATATATATATGAATGGTTTAAGAAAAAAAAAAAGATTCAAACTAGCCGTTCAACGGCTAGTTTTTTTGGGATAACACAAACCTCCGGCGCCATGTACCAAACGCCCACCCCCGATTTTTCTAGCATGGCGCCCCGGGGGCGGTGAAGGGCGCTATAGGGGCGCTATGGGGCTCCATGGCGCCCCCATGGAGCCCCATTACGGACAGCCTAAGTATAAATATTATACAATATCATATATATCCAAAGTAAATACTGAATTTCGTATATATCGTTTTTAATGATATTTCATCAAATTCCAACTTTACCTTTTACAAATATATTATTTTCATTTAATTATAGTTATTTTATTAGATCAAGAAACTTATTTCATTGACGGCATAACGTTATTCGTCTACCAATCCATTAAAAACATTAAAAGAAATTGAAAGATATGACTACTGACCCACGAGATAGCTATTATAGTATAGGTAAATTTCTATACAAGTATATAGTTAATAAATAAAATAAAATTTATTTACATAATATGCTCATTTAGGTTCTTAAACTTACTCGAGTCTGATAAGTGAAGTCAGGACTTAGACTCTAACTCGTTTAAGACTACTAGAAAACGGGTAGTTTTTCTACACAAATTTTCGACAGTTAATCAACAAACAAATTTTCTTAAAAAAAACATAGTTATCATATTGAACCAAAACATATACAGAACAAAACTACGAAGACCTGATTTGTTAAAAACTTCTTTTTTTGGATTGAAATGGATAAAAATCCCAAACCATGCCAAAATAGTAATTTACTCAAAATAAAACTATAACAGGAGCATTAAAGCATTCTCCAATATTGGTAGGCCATTTCAATATTCAAAGTTCATAATAAATTCATTCAAGTGATCTCCCAGTCTCCAAAACAAATGGTTCACTTACATCCATAACTTGACAAATATTGTTGCAGATGATGATGAATACATTTAGGAAATGTCAAAAGCAGAAAATAACCTTGGTCTACTATCCAGAAAGCAACATAACAAACCTGTTTGATGTAATAGTGGTGTGTATATCAACCTTTAGAACACCTGGACTCTTTCTGATTCAAATCTTTCAAGTTTAAGAAAGCTAGGACGATATGCAACTCCACTGAAATAACGCTCAAACATATCTATCGGTTCAACACTTTTCGTCTTTGGACAATATTTAAATAGCAAGTGTTCATAAAAGACCATCAAGATACTCCCATCGTGTAAACGCCCTACCGGATACACAGGGTCCCACATCATCCAATCTAGACCACGACCTACGATCACCACCTCTTTATGCCAAGAACTTTTGACCCCGTATTCCTTCATCACCCAAATAGTCATTTCTTCATAGACGGAAGTATAGGATTCACATAAACAACCCTTCAGGACCGTCAAACTTTTGTAATGAATCTCACTATCTTCTGTAGCATCATGAGGACGAGATGGGAATAACTGAAATGTCTCTTTGTCGAAATTGAAAGTACAAAGCTTCTCTGGGGAATCCTTGTCAAGTAGAAACCAATGAGCGTTGCCATTTAGAAATGGCCCATTCCGTCCGCTAAGCCAGTATGGGACATGACCAAGACTTCTCCATTGGCCCGTGCCAAGGGTGTAAACCTCGGCTTCCCGTACCCACTGTCGAGATGTTTCATAAGGTTTAGGTGGTATACGCTCCTGGAAAGTCCGTATCACTTTGTATTCCTTTGTTTGTAAACCGACTCCAAAACCATAAACGATAACGGCCTTGGCATGACCTTCTCTATGATATTTTGGCCTTGGCATGACCTTCTCTATGATATTTTGGCCTTGGGAGGGATATGTATTCTCTGTTATCATATTTAGGAACAAACTCCCACAAGCAGATCAAACCATCGACAGAGCCCACCTGGAGTAGTTTAGCCTTTCGGAAAACTGGTGCAAGATCAAGGCTCATGGCAGGGTCGTGGTGTAAACCTTGATGATTAAGCTCATCTTTAATCTCCACCCATCTCAAAACACCTGGATCACCAAGATCAGTTGTCACATCTTTGATTTTGGTACGATGAATCATTAGACCTGCAGGTGATCTTGAGAGGTGAATATTAGCAAAGTGAGAGTCTGAAACTAGATCACGCCAGCTCTTGCATACGCAATTGCAGTGAATAATTGTCTTCACTGGAAGTCTTGAGAGAATTTCAATCATGATGTGAGATGGTAACTCCTCCATTGATGGATAGGATTGTGATAATACTTAAGTACCAGGCAAATGGTGGAAGCTAGAATTTGGCACTGGTAAATAAACAGCTGTTTTGTTCTGCATGAGAGAAAAAATTTAGAAATGTGCAATAACTGTAAAACTGAATCTGCAATTGTTACCTGTTTCTTTCAGTTTCGATGTTCATGGAGTTGATCCTTGACCACCCACTAATGTAGATGTATTTTTTCCCATTTCTTGAAATCTGACTAATCTAGGAAATTTGTTGTCATCATATCAGGTTGCAGACGTAGAGCCTAGCTAAAGTATACCTGTTATCAAAGGAAATATTTGTGAAGATGTTATGAGTTAGTACTTTGATGTTTGCGTTGTTTCCCCCAGAAATACTTTTTTTTTCAAAATTTAAGTCAATTACATTAGTCTCTAGTCCTAGGTCCCAAAATTTCAAAGTGATCAGATCAAAAAGTAATCACAATATTTATTATGATTAAATTTAGACTTTCACTGATGACCTATCCAAAGAATAGCACTATTATGTACTAGACATAAATGTATAAGAAAATTGGAATATCTAAAGATTTAACGTAGTAAAGAGGAAAATAATAAGCAGGCTAAACTCTAGTGTCTAGTTTCTCGTTAGGCATAGCAGTAGCTAACATTAACAGAGAAGCTACATTAGTGGAAGGGAAGCTAAGTAAATGGAAGGCAAACAGTTTGATTTTACAGGAAGGAGTAATTAGATAAGTGTATTTATAAAGCAAATTCTTGCTCTCTTATACAAGCAAAACTCATATACAGGCATCAAAATAGAAAGCCCATTCCCATTAAATCAAATCTAAATACATATAAGATGCAAACAGAAAGTCAGACAAAATGCATTTACAGTAAGAATAATCACTTAATCAGTGCCATGTGCTTATAAAAAAAAAGGTCTTTGATTTTTTCTAATCTCAATTCGTGCAATGAGGCACCAAATTTCAAAAGAACTTGTAATCATATCGATAGATTGCCTTCAAAATCTTAATGAGAAGCGTGAGAAAGCTGTTTCTAAGTGTTTTTTGTAGCAGAGACTCGAGCAAAGCATAATCACAGTTGTATATAATTTGGCAAAAATAAAATCTATTATACGTAAACATGATGAAATAATCAAGGAACAATAGCAAAATCAGGCGTACGAACAAATGCAATTGGAGTTCAATTGGAGAAAGAAAAGAGTGAAGGATGTGAAGTGGATTTACCGATGACGTTTGCGATAGAAGAATGCTTGAAATCGGATGATCGATTGACCAAGTGTTGGATGAATTCTTAGTGGTTTTGCTCGATGAACATGATGATCAACCTTCATAAATGAAAAGGTTGCAGTTATATATTAGAATTTTGTGATTATGATTTGAGATTAGGGTTTGAAAAATTGAAATCAGAATCGGGGAGTTTCAAGGGTCTGGAGAAAGTGGGCTGGATGACTATTTTAAAAAGGGATAATTTCATATATACCCTTAAAAACATGAGAAATATCATATATGTCCAATCAAAACAAAAAATATCATATATACCCAATTTAAATGAACTTTTCCTTATTGACCATCTTGCCCCTACCAATTATATAAATTTTATAATCTTTTTTTGGGGGAGATACGTATCAAACGATCGACGATTAGGTTTTCCAAACCCACGTCTTCTTGACAAAGCAACAATTAGGGTTCTTCAAACTTCCAATCGCTACAGGTATAATCACGATTATTTACTTTGATATTTGCTAGTTTCTTTTCATCATTCCTTACTTTTCATGTTTAATCGTTAAAATATAATATTTCTTTCTTCCGTTGTACAATCATACGGAATGAATATACATTTGGTTTATTAAATTGTGATTCAACTATGGAGATTTAATGTATTTGATTCTTTAACTTGTGATCGTAAATTAATGGGAGAGGACCACGAATATCACAGAATGGATATTTGAAGTCCATTAATTTGGTTTAATGGTTTGGTAAATATCACAGAAGGAATATCACGAATCAACCAAATTTTTTGATTTAATTGTTTATTAATTTGTGGACATATTTGTTATAAGTGGACTTGTTTGAATATCACAAAATGGATGAAGACAACATAAATATCACAGAAAATACTAATGTAACACCAACATGAGAGTTCATGGTTCAATCATCAACACTTGAGTATGCAAAGTTTTCTATTATATTGTTTTATGATATTGATAGATCTTGTAGCTTAAGTTTGAGTGGAGTTTTTTTGTGGGCAAGTGTCTTATAAGTATAAGCTAAAACTAAAATATGGAGGTTACTTTTGGTTAGCCGAGAACTCATTTAAGAAACGATATTGTTTTGAATATCAAAAACGATATTGTTTTAGATAATATATATGTATTTGATAGTAAAGAGGGGAATAAAAATAATTTTTTAATGGAATCGTTAAATGGTCATTTATAAAACCTTTTTAATGGGTAAAATTGAAATTTTAAAGTTTTAGAAAAGTAAGGGTAAAATGGTCATATTCTATATCTTTTTTATTAAAATGGGTAAATTTGATATTTTAACTACTTTTTAAGGACATATATGATATTTAAAATTTTGAATGGGTATATATGATATTTTACAACTTTATAGGGGTATATATGAAATTAAAAAATTACCCCGATATATTAAAAATTAAGAGGTATTGCAATTAGAATTTCATTTATCATGTGTAGATTTAGTAATAACGTTTGACTGATTTAGTGTTTTATTTTCGTTGTTGCAATTAGGTTAGATGGTTGATATTTATCGACCCCTGCCGTCATGGTTACGATATGGTCGCCTTAGTTAAAATATGGTGCTCGTAAAACAATATTGCAGCCATGATCAATTTAATTTTTACAGCATACGAAATATATATTTAATAGTAGTTAAGTACTCATATCCCAGGATTTAGTCACTGTCATTTCAAGCCTCAGGTCGTGGGTTCGATCCAAGCGACCAGTGTTCATTTTGTTGGATTTAGGTGTCCAGACCCGACTAAATCAAGTACCCGACCCGGTCAAGACCCGTAAGAGTTACACCGGAGGCAACGGGTATTTAAGACCGCTTACTTAATAACCGGCATATTCGCAGAAAGATTATTTATGTGTTTATTAAACAGTTTAATGAATACATAATTAAATCACTGTTAATCTTTAGATTAATCAAGCGACAAAAGGACGTTAAATATTGTTAATGTCATGGACGAAAAATAGACGATCTTATTGGTTCGTTTATTATCGGCAGAAAGATAAACATTTAAAGGGTTTAAATGTTAATCTTGGAATTTAAATGGATCAACGAAAGATCAAACAAACACAAGGGACTTAACGGAAAAATTAATCAGATATATATATCTGATTAATGGAGAGGGTCGATAACCCTAATCCTCCTGAAGAGAATTTTCGGCCCCCCTTTCTCCTCTCCCTGTTGTTCGACGCCGCCAACCTCCCGCCGCCGTCCTCGTTTCTCCGTTGATCGATTCAATCGATCGCGAGAACTTTGATCCGTCGTTGCCACTCTGCCGTGCCGCCGCAGCCGCCAAGCCAAGCCACCGCAGCAGCTCAAGCCGAGCCGCCGCAGTAGCTCGCCACCCTCGCTCCGCCGCCGCCGCCGTTCCGCAAACCGCCGCCGCCAGCCGCCGTTCCGCGAACCGTCGCCGCCGTCCTCGCTCTGCCACCGCAGCCGACCGCCGCTCATCGCTGCCGTCACCGTCGCACATCGCCGCCGCCTCGACAACCGCCGGCCCTCCTCGCCGTCGCCGGCTCCGCCGCCGACAAACCCCAGTCGCGAACCGCGTATCACGCGTGTTCCGCCGTCGTCCGCGAAACCCTAGTTCGCGCCTGATCCGACGTGCGAGATTTTCTCGGTGCTTGATTCACCGCGTTGAAAATCCGCATCTGCGAGGAAAGCTAGATTCGTCAGACGAATCGCGTTCTGTGAAACCCTAGCGTCACCCGTTGACTTTCGGTGTCTCGAACGTCTGTTTGAATCACCGCTCAGGTATATCTAAACTCGTAGTTAGTTTAGATTTAATTGATTGTTTATTTTATGTTATGTCGCGTTTTGATTAAAACGCGTTTTTGGTGTTTGCGCGTTTGGTGATTGTCGAATCCTGTTGTTTTAGGTTTACGCTAATTATCTGGTTTTCGCGTCAGTAAATTAAAACGTTTTCCGCTGCCTATTAAATTAATTGTTAATTTAATTATCCAAATTTAATTTACTAATTATTCGGTAATCGTTTAATAATTATTTATTGTAAATAATTATTTCTAAAATAAAAAAAAAATTGCTATTACCGAGACCCGAATGCCACTGTCGTAACCCAACAGTGGTATCAGAGCCTTGATCACCACACGCAAACCCAGGCCGGTCTATTTTAAACCGGCATACTTTCGCGAACTGGGGTTCTGAACTCGAAAGTCGCGAAATTGACTGAATCGCCCTTTAAATATATTTAGTCGACATGGTTCCACTAAACATAATCCGATTCAATACAATTGGTTGAATTATCTTTCGTACATATTCGGCCCGACCACATTTGTTTTGTCATGAATGCGTTATGGTTTGGCCCATTAGGCCCATGTAGTTTTGTTTTGGTTTGGCCCACTTTTACTGGGTTCAAAGTTGTAATTAGTTAAAATAAAATAGTTTTATTTTAAATTTGTAATCGCTCACATTCGCCTGGACGAACGAGACGAGCTTGATACAAGACCCATTTGGTATTATCCCTTTATGGGATTTTCGAAAATGGCTAGTAGTCAAAACAAGACCGACGTTTTCTGGGTGACTCGCAGGAGCTTGTTAAAGCCAGTGGGAGCAACTAAGTCAATCAGGGAGTTTTCTATTCACGTGGTTGATTTACCTTTATGTCCCTTGCCCTATTTGATATTGTCATAGGCTCTGACAATATCGATCGCCCTGCATGGCCGAATATGTACATGTGTGTTTGCTTGTTTTTCGTTGCTTGTCTTAATTAGATTAACACGCCAACTTAAGACCCAAACTTAGTTTTGTCAATATGAAACTAATTTTTCAACCGATTAAATAAAAGTCCTAATTTTATTACGACTTCATAAAATTTTATTAACCAATTTAATTCGACATTAAATTCGGATTTTTCGATAAAGTAATCGAACTTCAAAAGGAAATTGGTTATCGTCTCGCGACACGTAGATCATTAATACTTAGGTTATTCAATTGATCGTCTCGAGTGAGATAGGATTCATAAAATCTGTCGTCACATTTAATATTAAAATATGACCTAATAATCCTATCTGGTAAGCCTAAAACCGGTGGTCTATGCCATCCTAAGTCGCGTCTAACTTGGAACATATTTACCGATGCATCCGTGTTGGAGTATTTCAACACCGCACGTGGTGTTTAGGGTATCTTCCAAGGTGAGCGTATTGGAGTATTTCAACACCGTACGCTCACACTGACTGCTTAGGACAACTACTATTTTCTTTACATGCACCTTTGGTATTGGAGTATTTCAACACCGTACCTCTGGTCGGCTTGTAGACAAAATGGGCATAGATGGGGCTAAACGTATTTCGTTGATCCGTTCGCGAAAGCCCCATAACGGGAGTTGTGATAGTAGACTCACAAGTGACAATCGTTGTCCGTTCGGCTACTTAGGAATTTTGAAAGCACTTTACGCTGTCTGGAGAAATTGTCTAACTAACTGAATTCCCAATTCCTATTCAAGATTAGCTTGCCATCCTTGAATACGAATCAAACATCGAAACACTAAAACATTTGCCTGTTGTTTCAGATGGCTAACCGCGCGAACCAAGAGATTTTCCATCTCAAGTCTCTCCTTGAGAAGGAGAAACTTAATGGCGCCAACTTCCTTGATTGGGAAAGGAATCTGAGAATCGTCCTGAAAATGGCTAACATGGAGACCGTGTTAGATGCTGAGGTTCCTGAGGAACCTGAAGCTGACACGCAAGCGGCGCGAAACGCCCATAACACATTGCGTACAAATGCCAAGAATGTCGCATGTCTTATGTTAGCCACCATGGAATCTGAGATTCAGAAAAACATGGTTGACAGGACGGCTTTTCAGATGATCGGTGATCTGAGGGGCATGTTTGAAACTCAGGCCCGACAGGAACGCTATGACACCGTTGTGACACTTATTAGTTGTCGCATGGCCGAAGGCGCTCCTGTCAGCCCTCATGTCCTGAAGATGAAGAGTTACATCGACCGTTTAGCAAAGCTGAATTACGTCATACCCGCCGAAATGGCGACTGACCTAATTCTTCACTCACTGTCCAGTGCCTTCACTCCTTTCCGGGTGAACTTTAACATGCATAGCATGGTAAAGTCAGTGACTGAACTTCACGGTATGCTTAAAACCGCTGAAGTTAATTTTGTTAACGGTAAGGCACCCGATGTACTCACAATCCGATCAGGAGGCGTCAAGAAGCCTGAGGTAAAGAAGGGCAGACGTGGTAACAAGAAGCGAGGCAAGGCAGTTGCAACCAGAGGGTCTGGAATCTCGCAGAAAAGCAAGCCTAAGGCAACCAAAGCACCACCGGCTGAACAGCGCGAGTGCTTTGAGTGCCACAAGATGGGGCACTGGAAAAGAAACTGCCCTGAGTATCTTGCCAAGGTGAAAAGTGGAAAAGCCCAGCCGGGTAATTCCTCAGGTATACACATGAGTTTATGTTGTATGATGCTTCACTTATTCCTACAAAATATATGTTTGACATACTTTACATTTTGTAGGTGCATGAAGCTTAAAAGGAAGCAAGCCAAGACGACGCTGAACTACCCTGCGATTGTCGCACCCAAATAAAGTTCGCGTCCTGAGTTTTGATTTAAAACAATTCTTGGTGATTTTAAAACAACTGATTTTGTTTGGTTTTCCCTGGCTGTTTTCCAGGATGAACAATTTGCTTTCTCTGGATTTTGATTATGACATGTTTTGACAATGGTTGATTTTCGAAACATACATATTTGGTTTTAATCTACTTTGAATCTGATTCAACCTTTTGTTAGATTAAATTCAAAATCCCATAACAACATATCTTCCAACCTGGTGCACTTGATTTGATTAAGACTAGCTCAAATGCGACATGATAACTTTTGGTTATCACATCCCATTAAAGCTATAATGTCTTAAGCATATATCGTAATAGTTACGTGACAACGCACGACGCAATTATGGTTCATAAAGTCCTGTGATTTTAAACCATCCAGCGTCGATAATATTAAATCAAGTCGAACCGATTGAAGATCGCCACTTCGATCTACAATCGTATGAACATATCAATCCTCTGCTTCAAGTAGACGTCTGATCATATAAGTTCGAATCACCAGCTAAACAACTGCAAGGGTAATCACCTGATGATTACAACATTGTAGTATGGTCACACCAATTCTGGTGCACATTACCATTAAATGTATATACCTAGACACATCTTGGAAGTCTTAGACTACAATAGTTGTGCTCACGTGTGTTTTAATCCGACGAACACTAAGTGTCATATACGTCGATCCAACATTTTCAGTATGAAACTGTAACACACAAGACTAATGACTTGCCCTTGACCATGACACCCTTTTTCACACATCACTTGCATAACTAACTTCCAATCCCAAGACCGGTATCTTGCGAAGATGGAATTTAGCAATTACATGTCCAAAGCTAGATCTTTAAATATCTAAAGAAAAGTGACTTAGATAAGTCACTGGACTATGTAAAGCAACTCTCGCATCTAAACGAGACGAGCCAGACAAGTAATGTTTCGCCAACTACTGGATTGTTGCTAAGCGGAACATATTGACATTCCAATTAGAGTTGGCATGTTTAACCTTACCTGAATAAGGAAACATCCTCTGGTATCGGACCCCAGGGTCCGATAGAATATATCATCATCTCGAATATCACGAGAAACTTTCAAACAATCAAAGACGAACGCATCTCCATGCTATCAAACTCTGAAAAGACTTTGACAATCGTTTTTGAACTTATGAATAAGTCATAACATCTGGATATTAAGCATTCGAATTCCGTACCTCAAACTACGGAGTCGAGCTTTTTCCGTTCTTGAGAACGGAAATTGATTATCGCATTTCTGCGTAAAATCAGTATCCACACGGTTTGAAAGAAAGATGAAGATAGGAATGTCAATCTGCCTCAAGCAAGTGGGAGCATCGCCATAGATCCTTATTGGAATAACGATCAAGTGCCGATCCAAAGATCATTTAAATTTACTGGGTTGAAACTTTAAATGACACCTCAATCGATTACAAGTTTCAAGATAATGTTAAGTATTGATCATGATATGACTGAGCAACCACACGCGATCGATCTCTTGAAACAGTTCAAATCATACTAAATATGATGTAGACATGAATCCAATACTTGAATATTGCATGGAATGTTGCCGTAAGATGTTACGCCATAAATGGAAAATCACATCATCACTGCTGAACACTGATGAGGGAATATATGTTCATCAACTGAGTACGAATTATATTCGTTGAACATAAATAGCCAACTTAATTGAATCTGAACTAAGAATGCTATAAAACATTCAAAGGGTTAATTCGACTCTATAAATAGTCGATTAACATGCTCACGTGATAACACAGTCATACGTGTGCTTACCAAGGGCACTCCATTATCACAAGTTCGATTCACTTAAGAAGATTCTCTGTTCAAGATAAACGCTGGATCTCAAGAAACAACAGATATTGGCAATTCTAAATCGAAATACGAGCATTTGATAGCGAATCCACAATTTCCGCGATCGGGCTAGATCAGCGAAATTAGTCTACTACTTAGTACACGAATTCTGCATCACTTCGATATTCGATTCTAGTGTTGGATGTCGAACACTGTCGTTTGCACCATATCATTCGGCCTCCTCTAAGTTGTTAGACGAGAGTCTGAATTCTGCGTAACGCGTTCGAATTTTATACGTTTTATCATCCATGAATATTTCGTCAATATTCTAAAAGTCCGTAGTCGATCAGACATTGCGGGAGCAACGCCTGAAGCAAGACTATTCTGACTCTGGACTCAAGGTGTTGACATCTAGACTCACAAGGCCTCGTTGGAGAATGACGTCGGGACGTAACTCGTATCAGAATGTCTTCATGGATCTTAGCATAAGACAAATCTGATTAATGGTATACTCAACGGTATCCTTAGACCTGAGACACATGAGCGACCTCCCGTTTGCCAAAGAACATTCTTTGATTGTAGCTTAACGCTGTCGCGTAACTGCCAGCCATAACGGTTACTTTTGGGAATGGATCTGAAGCTTAGTGGGAGCTGTATGTAGTCAACATGGGATTCTGTACTCTTGCATTTTTCAATGCAACAGGTCGACATCATGGGCCCTCTCGTTAGTTCCAAGTGTAAAGTGTAAGGCCTTACCCAAACTTACTGTGTGTTTGATTGGACCACTTCGAACAGTAAAACGAGGAATACAATAATCGAACACAAAGAGAATGAAAAGATCCATGTCTCTGGTTCGATTGATGTCACATACAGAAAGGATCTGATGACTTTACAAATACCATAAGTCTAAACTATATCACAAGTTTAATGATATGCCTTGGTTGTTTTGACTTGAAGTGTCATGACTGGTTGGGACAGCCACGTGTAGCTAGAGCACCTCTGACTGTAACTTGATTAATAGTCGCGATCAGTCCAAGTGGGAGACTGTTGGATTTAGGTGTCCAGACCCGACTAAATCAAGTACCCGACCCGGTCAAGACCCGTAAGAGTTACACCGGAGGCAACGGGTATTTAAGACCGCTTACTTAATAACCGGCATATTCGCAGAAAGATTATTTATGTGTTTATTAAACAGTTTAATGAATACATAATTAAATCACTGTTAATCTTTAGATTAATCAAGCGACAAAAGGACGTTAAATATTGTTAATGTCATGGACGAAAAATAGACGATCTTATTGGTTCGTTTATTATCGGCAGAAAGATAAACATTTAAAGGGTTTAAATGTTAATCTTGGAATTTAAATGGATCAACGAAAGATCAAACAAACACAAGGGACTTAACGGAAAAATTAATCAGATATATATATCTGATTAATGGAGAGGGTCGATAACCCTAATCCTCCTGAAGAGAATTTTCGGCCCCCCTTTCTCCTCTCCCTGTTGTTCGACGCCGCCAACCTCCCGCCGCCGTCCTCGTTTCTCCGTTGATCGATTCAATCGATCGCGAGAACTTTGATCCGTCGTTGCCACTCTGCCGTGCCGCCGCAGCCGCCAAGCCAAGCCACCGCAGCAGCTCAAGCCGAGCCGCCGCAGTAGCTCGCCACCCTCGCTCCGCCGCCGCCGCCGTTCCGCAAACCGCCGCCGCCAGCCGCCGTTCCGCGAACCGTCGCCGCCGTCCTCGCTCTGCCACCGCAGCCGACCGCCGCTCATCGCTGCCGTCACCGTCGCACATCGCCGCCGCCTCGACAACCGCCGGCCCTCCTCGCCGTCGCCGGCTCCGCCGCCGACAAACCCCAGTCGCGAACCGCGTATCACGCGTGTTCCGCCGTCGTCCGCGAAACCCTAGTTCGCGCCTGATCCGACGTGCGAGATTTTCTCGGTGCTTGATTCACCGCGTTGAAAATCCGCATCTGCGAGGAAAGCTAGATTCGTCAGACGAATCGCGTTCTGTGAAACCCTAGCGTCACCCGTTGACTTTCGGTGTCTCGAACGTCTGTTTGAATCACCGCTCAGGTATATCTAAACTCGTAGTTAGTTTAGATTTAATTGATTGTTTATTTTATGTTATGTCGCGTTTTGATTAAAACGCGTTTTTGGTGTTTGCGCGTTTGGTGATTGTCGAATCCTGTTGTTTTAGGTTTACGCTAATTATCTGGTTTTCGCGTCAGTAAATTAAAACGTTTTCCGCTGCCTATTAAATTAATTGTTAATTTAATTATCCAAATTTAATTTACTAATTATTCGGTAATCGTTTAATAATTATTTATTGTAAATAATTATTTCTAAAATAAAAAAAAAAATTGCTATTACCGAGACCCGAATGCCACTGTCGTAACCCAACACATTTTGTCCCTCAGATTTGTCCCGGTAATACATTGGCTATAATAGGTGACTCATTGACAAAAAGGTCATAAGTTCGAGCCATGAAGCACCCGGTCTTACCAGCAGTTGAGGTGGGCTTTCTCTGGGGATGGCATAACACAGATGGTCTCCTTTACCTCACTCTTAGCGTTTTACGGGCGTCATGGTTAACATAGATGTAAACCCGGATAACTGGGGTAAAAAAGGTAAACTTGTGTTGAAATATAGAAAATTAGAGTATTTCATACTTCACAGTTGGAACATCAGTTACTTAATGATTTTTACTTTAAAGAGGTGCTGACCATTAGAATAACAAAAGTTATTATTATTTAGGATTAATTTAATTTTGAGAAGATGTTAAGGGATAACTTAAACATGTTGAAGAGGATAAATGAACGCATAGAAGTTATTATTCTAGGTTTAGTAGGGATGTTGACCTTTACAATAATAAAAGTTAGGATTTTAGAATTTTAATATTCTTTGTTTTTTGCTAACTCTCTATTTCTATTTACTTTGATTTGCTATTGTCCTTCAAGTATTTAAATTCATAGAGTATAGTGAATAAAATAGTAGGGTTGAAAATAGAGGGAACCAACAAACAGTAGTAGGAACTTTAACAATAACAACGTTTTTAGAGAACTGAAATATTAATCATAATGAATTTAAACGGAAAAAAAAAACATATGTATTTAAATGTAAAAGCAAGAGAAAGTTTGCAAAGACACCAAGAAAATATGAACCTATGTTCAAAAACCAAAAGACGAGCATAAGATAAACCAATATTTGCCTTTAATAAAATAATTTGCCTTAGAACTTTGTAAGCAACCAACATGTTGTAGAATGTAGACCATATGAAAGCACAAACATAGCCAAGGATACTTGTTCGTGTTTCATCAACTCATGTCATCCATCGACTATAAACTTTGTTGGATAAATCATTAAAAAAATGTTTTACCATTAATGGTTGAGTTATTCTAAGAAGTATCTTATTTCTAAGAATGATTTTAAAAAAAATACCAATAACCCGAATGAAATGAAATACAATTGAACTCATTCAGGTAACATTTAACCTGTCTCATCAATAACTAAACCCCAAAGCCAAACCCTAAAAAACAATGACGAGCATAAAGACCGTAACAGCCAAGACCCGTCGCAACCAAAATATTGTCCGCTTTGGCAGCCGGCATGCCCTCAGGCATCCGCCCCTCACGGATTTAAAATGCGTCTTGGTGAGGGAGGTATCCACACCCTTATAAAATGCTTAGTTTTCCTCCCCACCAGTGTGGGATGTTACAATCATCCCCCCTTAAAGGACCAGCATCCTCGCTGGCACACTGGCTGACAACTGGCTCTGATACCATATGTGACAGCCCAGGCCCGTCGCAACCAAGATATTGTCCGTTTTGGCAGCCGACATGCCCTCAGGCATCCGCCCCTCACGGATTTAAAACGCGTCTTGGTGGGGGATGTATTCACACCCTTATAAAGCAATGCTTAGTTCTCCTCCCGACCAATGTGGGATGTTACAAAGACACATTGACAAGAAAAAGATACAATGAGCTGAAAAAACATAAAATCTAAAACCTTAAAACTAAAACCTAAAGCCGAACTCTAAACCCTAAACCATAAATCACAAGGCCTAAATCCTAAATATAAAGTTAAACCCTAAAAACAATGACAAGAAAAAGACAAAAAAAAAATAATGACAAGTAAAAAAGACAATTAGCTGAAGAATATAAATTATATAACTCAAAAGCTAAACCCCAAAAGTTAAACCCTAAAGCTATATCCTAAACCCAAAATCCTAGATCCTAAATCCTAATTCATAAATCATAAAGGTAAACCCTAAAACAAAATAACAAGAGAAAAACGCATTGACGAACAGAAAAACATAGTGAGTTGAACCTAAAAGCTAATTCCTAAAAACTAAACTTCAAAAGACTAAGATCAAAGAGTTTGACGAGCCACTTTCAATGTTGCTGGAATGATTTCAATCAGAATTTGTTTGAGGCGATTTATGAGTTTTTTAAACTTCGTCTTAGTCTTCTTATAAACTAGTCGGCAGGCCCGTGTGATGCACGGGCGGAACTCTTGGTTGCTAATAGTAAAGCCGTTGTGTATGCGAAGGAGGGAAGGACCAGTGAATCAGGGACGTTGCAAGTGGTGCCGTGTTTGTCTAACTGGACAGTAAGTGCTATTTTATGAAGAGGAGATCGATCGATTAACATAGTTGTGTGTCGTTGTATAAGGTGACATGTAAGTTAAGTGTGATAAACCATGTGTAAAGATTTCTATTTATAAGAAAAGAAGAAATCTGTTATTCAATCAGAGAAAATTAGACCAACCCACAAAACATAACATAGAAAAACACATAAACCCTATTCTAAATACCGGGGGGTTTCTAGGTTGTGGCTTTTTAGAATTCCCCAAACCTCTCGTTATGTTGACTTTTGTCTCAAAATCAATCGAGAAAAACAATATCAAAGTATGTAGATTTAGAGAAAACCATAAAAGTTAATGGAAGTGCATTACAATTTTTATGACCAATCCACATCAATTGGTCAAGTATGGTTTCACCATTACAATGTTACCAAAAGAAGACAGTAAACGACTATTACATAGTTGGTGGGAACATCCAGTCAACTCGGCGCTGCATATCACGTTCTGATGCTTCCGCCTCTCTGCGCAGTGCTTGCAGGCCCTGGAGCCTTCTTTTCTTTGCTTCAATTTCATCAAGCAGGATGGAGGAAGCAAAATAGCGGAATGGGGAAGGATCAAATCATCATCCAAGTAGTCACGTTACAGTTTTTGGTGTGAGTGAGTCAGCATCCAAGTAGTGTTATTTAATGCAAACACATATCGATTAGCATAGGTGTGCATTGTTGTATAAACTCACATGCAAGGTAATTGTAATAAATCATATTCAAAGATGACACACAATAATAAAGTAACGGAATCAAGAACCATAGTTGGGCATAACAATCAATAATAAAGTCACCCATGTTCATTAAATATTAGAAGTTTTAAGTTTTAGGTTTAGTAGCATAACAGGTAGGCCTGAGGGCGTTCAAGATTTCTGTAGGACAATGCTCATTTTTGTGTAATGTATATGTTCAAGCTTTGCATATTTCATTGGAACTCTGGTACGTTCTTCCTGGTGGATCAAGTTTATTAAACATATACGTGTTTATCTCAGTTGCATCGTCATTTCTAGGTGTCAGAATTGCCCGTTCACGTAGATAGTCTTCGTCATCCTGCAGTGTGCTATGCACGTGGATGGTTAAGGAAAAGCTCTACAGGCCTATCGTGTAGTTACCTTGCCTTTTGTTAGTTGGTTGGTGAGTTGTTGTTTGTTAATATATAGATTAAAGGAAAATGAGAGTAGGCTATCTTTGTAATGGTGATAGGCTCTAACTCATTAGCCATGTAACAGTTTCTGGTGGGACTAAAGCAGAACCGAACAAGTGTTAGTGCATGCAAGCATGTACCAAGTATCATAAGTATGCGTTAGTGTATAAAAGAGCCACCAAATTAGGTGTAATGAACCATAATTGGAGACAACAAACAATAATAAAGTAAGAAAGAGTCATTAGATATTAGTAGTCTTAAAGTTTGATGGGGTGCTTAACCATCATTCTCCGAACATCATATAAACAAAATAACACCACAAATAACGGTTACATGTTTGGTGTGAAACTGGACTCCATCCGGTTGTCGATATCACGTGTTGCTGCCTCGGCATCCATGCGCACGGACCGTAGCTTTCGTAGCAGTGCCTGTTTGGTTTGAATCGCATCATTTAGCATGGAGGCAGCAGCATACCGAAAGGGAGATGGATCAAAGCTAACAACTGCGTCCAGTGTTTGCCTATTTTCTGCCATCAACCTTTCCACTACCATTATCACGGCGGACAGTTCAGCGTTTGTCTCATTGTGGCTGGCGATGAAGAAGTTACGCACATAGTCTTCCATTTCCTAAGTACAAACAACATGCATAAAATAATAAAACAACATTAGAAAGCATAGATACAGGTGTAGCCGTGTAGGTAGAATCTGTGATTCATGAGTAATCAATGTGTGTTTATTTCTATTAGGATTCCTTAAAGTGAATGTAGATAATTGTTATAAACTGAAATTGCGTTTTTTCCTAAGATCAATTTTGAGTACCACCACTATGTTCCAAAGGAAGCAAAACTCACGGATTTTCATCAATATCTAGTCGTCGAGCCTTTAGACGGTTCCGAAGGTACCATATTTACGTGATGATAACACTTGAAAAATCAAATCTGATCCATTAATAGAGATCTATCAACAGCGATCCATGTAACATGAACAAAAAGAAGAAAAAAATCAATTTATTTTTCATTTATATATTAAAACTCATAACTTTTTTTATAAAATTATCACCTAGTTGAACATTGTAATAAGGGTTGGTTTGAAAAAACTTGGTGTGATGAGTTTTCTGAGCCACATCACCATAAACTTGGGTTCCCATAAATCGTCTAATAATTTGTGGCCGCTCCATCTACAATAAAGCAAATTCTTATCTTTTAAACACAATTTAGTAACAAAAAATAAGCATTATACCCGATTAGCAAAGCCTCGGTATAAAACCAAAATGACCACACTTCCCCAAAGCTCGGTCATTACATACATCAAATAAAGTCTAGGAGCATATGTGCACAAATAATGAATGCCCTTAGGCTTTTTAGACCTTTCCTAATATACAAACTAAAATCTAGGCAATCGTTTATATTGTTTAAAAAGAGGAACACAGAGCAAATTAGCTTACTATATTATCACGGTTCATAAATGTGATAGGTCATTTTGTTAGCTTTGATGTCAAACATATAATTTCAGCACTTTAGTTCAGTTGAGACTAAATTACATGCCTTTTACATCATCTAGAAGCCCTTCAGGTGTCAATTGAATACACAACTATACATAGATGTAACCATATCAAACTGTAATGCAACAACACACAAACATGTAATTAAATGAAGCGAGGGTTTGGAATTGAATTAAGGAAAAGAAAATCATCCTCAAAACACAAAAGTACAAACGAACAAAGGCTAACTGTTCAGACATACAGAAATCAAACCGATTTAAGAGTACAACAGATGAAGAATGATGTATATGAAAGTTGAAGATCATTTACTTGTCAAGTGCCAAGAATCGATTAGGGCAAAATCAAAGATAGCGTACCAGTGCAAAGAAATGATTGTGACCGTTAATGGTGTTTTTTAGTTGAAAATCTTTCAAACCCATCCTCAACTATTTTTTATAACTTGCAGAGCTAAAATCACGAATTAAAAATTAAAAAAACAACAAACCTTTCTACAATATAATTTATCCTTTTCCTCTAAATCATAAAATACAATGTGATTATAAGGCTTTCTTGTATTATCATAATTGAAAATGATCTTAGATAAATGTATATTTATATATTTGACTATTAACAAATGAAGCCAATCAACCTATGTGTCAAATGCCAATAATATCAAACTTGGGGTACTCATTTTGTTAATACATACATGGATGCTTTTTGCAAATTTGTAACCCGACCGGACGCAACCCGTATACATTTAAGAAAAAACGCGTGGAAAAGGACGTTTTGCGAATTCAATCAAAGGACTGCGTTAGGGCACACAAACGAAAACGACTCAGGCGAAGAAGAAATGAGGAAATTTGATCCATGACCAGTATTTTTCCGGCGAGAGTTTAACAGGAACTGGCCGTTCCTCGTTGGTTTCGCCGTCACCGGCACCATAATCACCAAACTTTCTCTCGGTCTAACCGGTAATTGCTTTTAGATATCTCGAATAGTTTAGATTTGACGTAAATTTCGGTTTATAATTCATATCTTCCATCTCTTAAACTGTTCGAATTGATTGCAGAGGAGGACGCCAAGAACTCTACTTTTGTTCAGAGGCACAAGAAGTAAGTCAATTTTCCCCTCTGAGATCGTTTATTGAAGTTTTAGTCTCTAGATCTATTTCATTTTGATCTTTGCTAATTGATCATCGCTCGTTCCAAAATCCATCGCATCTCCAAAATCCATCGCATCACGGACCGTCGCTCGTTGCTAATTGATCTTCGCTCGTTGCTAGTCGTTCATCTATCACCGTTGTTAGAAGCTTTGATTCATCGTTCTTCTCCGTCATTCATAGCTGAGGTAATGATTTAAGTCGAATTAATGATTTCTGCTTTGATTTAAGTCGATAATACTCTGCCATTAATTTGAATAGTGTCTTGTATGTATGACTTCTTTGGCTGTTGATTGCGACTACTTTTCTGTGTTCTTTGTTTAGTTAATATGGCAGTTTAATACTTGACTATTGTTGATTATATATTCTGAAGTTGGTATAATTTCTTATGCAGTTCTTGCTTTTTGTTTAACTATACCAAGAAATGTCGGATTATAACCCATCACCCAACCACCCGACCCGCCAATTTTGCCACCCCTACTCATGTGATATCAGCAGCAGCAACCATTTGAAAGACTTACCTTCCATTGTTCAAACACTGCTGCACGGGGAAGGGAATCCCATCTTTTGTTTTTTTTTTGCCTTTAAATTTTAGTTTCTTTATTACCAGCTAGAAGCAACGAACGAAACTGGTAAGAAGAAACAAAAAGAAGACAATCATGAGTTAAACATGTAATAAAGAAATGTAATATTCGAATGATATGTAAATGAACTTGGTATTTTGCGAGCCTCCGGTGGTACATTTTTTTCCCACCGGATGCAAGCATAGGGACAGAGCCTCCGGTGGTACATTTTCTTCCCACCGGATGCAACAAAAAGGCGTTTACCCTCCGGTGGTGCATTTTCTTCCCACCGGATACAACCATAGTTAAATTAACATATAAATAAATTGCATGAACATGAACACGTAATAAAAAATGAGCTTACACGACGTAGGAGGTCCAGAGGGGTGAGGTGGCGGAGGAATGGGGGGTTGACAACCAAATTCAAGATGGATTTATATACCTCATTAGAACCTTGTAGAAGCAAAAAATTAAATAAGATCAATTTATTTCCATGAGTTGCAAGAACCTAAAAGTTTGTCATTTAACATACACCATTATGAATAATTAAGTAACAATATAGAATTCGGATGGTTTTCTTTATTATCAATTTTAATAATCACGATTAACTCCTAGACACCATCATGATGATGCATGCACATGTATCATGTTCACTGGCGTGATTCGTCCTTTGAGGCTTGGGTGGTGGAAGAGTCCTTCACCCCGTGGTCCTCCCCGCAAATACTGGACCAAGATTCCGATGACTCTGAATCGATTTCTTCACAGTTGGCGATGTCGGAATCTGACCGGGAAGAAGGAGGGATCGATCCGTTAGCCGACAATTTTGAAATCGCCGGCGACCCCCAAACCGGAACCGACCCTATTTTCGAGGAGGTCAGAAATGCTACTGTGCTGCAGGAGACTGATAAGGAGACTGAAAAGGGGACAGAAAGCTCGTTTGGGGCTGCTTTGGGGGTTTTGCAGTCTGAACCTTTGCAACAAGATAAAGCTGTCCCAGACTCTCCCCTTTGGGGGGATATTTCAACAGGGGAAGATTCGGTCAATGTGGTCCCCACCCCCATTCCCTCGGTTTCCCTTCCTTCATCCAATCTGGGCTCTTTGGGCCAAACCCCTTTTGCTCCCACACCTCATGCCAAAGAAACCATGACCCAATCTACTGGGCCGCTTCCCCCCTTAAACGCTTTTGGCCCATTTCCATCTTCAATTGGGCCTTCGTCGGCTCCGGTTCTGCCCCCTCACCCCTCTCAATTGGATGCTTCCTCTCTTAGTGAAATCCCAATCTCTCTCCCTGTGCCTAAACGCTCTTCAAAAAAAGGGAAAAAACCCAAATTGATTCATGGTCCTCCCCCAGGTCAAATGCAGGTTGGTGGCTATAAGTCTACTTTAAGGAACAAACTCTTATGGGCTCAATCCTCTTCCTCAAAAGTCAAAGCCGGAGGATCCTCTAAAAGCTCCCCCAGCCCTCCTAACTTTGCTAGGGACCCAGATTTCGACCTCCTCATGACCAAAGAAGTGGGTGATCTGCTGGGTTTTAACAAAGAGTCATCTCCATCCTCCAACCATGTAAGCTCCTCTTCGGATTTCGTTGCTAATATCGGTTTTTAATGTATTGTATGTCTCTAAACATTAGAGGGCTAAGGAGTTCCTTCAAACACTCCTGGATTCGATCCCTTAAAAAAGACAACAATCTGTCTTTTTTGGCTATTCAAGAAACACAAATTTCGGATGCCGCTAGTATTAGTATTGCTAGTTTTTGGGATCGTTCCCCGTATGATTTCTTTGCTTCGGATGCAAATGGTCGTTCGGGAGGTCTCGTTTGCGTGTGGGACCCTGCGATCTTTGTTAAGCAGGAGGCTTTAAATTTCGAGGACTTCATGTTGATCAAGGGTTCTATTCGGGGCTGTGAGGATTACTTCCACATTATTAACCTTTATGGTCCGAAACTGGCATCTCGTAAACGGATTCTTTGGAATCAAATCCTTTCCCTCATGTCCTCTTATGTGGGTATATGGATGTCATGGGGGACTTCAACGCGGTTCGTTTTGCCCATGAACGCTTCAACTCCCATTTTAACCCAGTAGAAGCTGATGATCTTAACAACTTTATTGCAAACGGAGGCTTGAACGATCTTAATATGGGGGGAAGACGGTTCACTTTTCTATCCTCGAATGGGGACTCTCTTAGCAAATTAGATCGGATTTTGCTTTGTAACAACTACCTCAACCGGTGGCCTAACTCTTCTATCCATGCCCACCCTCGTGTTTGGTCCGATCATTGTCCGGTCACCTTAAAATCAATCGGGGCTGACTTTGGACCTAGGCCTTTTAAATGCTTCAATTCTTGGATGGTTAGTGATGGCTTTGATGCGATTGTTCATAATGCGGCTGGGTTACCCGCTGGGTCTGGTAGGGCCGACCACAGGTTCCTCATAAAACTTCGAAATATCAAGAGGGCTATCAATTAGTCTTGGAATTCTTCCCGTCTTGATTCGAATGCTCGCAAGTTGATGATTCTTCACTCGGAAATTGATAGTATTGAAATGGCCGCCGAATCCCGGGATCTTTCGGCCCTTGAAAAGGCTAATCGGCTGTTATGGAAAAAAGAACTCACCGAGCTTGAAGCTATTAATTTAAAAGACTTGAAACAAAAAAGCCGTGTCAAGTGGGCTCTTGAGGGCGATGAAAATTCTCGTTTCTTTCACGGTATCATCAACTCGTCCATCTCCAAGCGTAACATAACCGGCCTAACCTTGAATGGCGAATGGGTCTCTATTCCTTCTGTCATCAAGTCGGCAGCAGCGGCCCACTTTGAAGGCAGATTCACCGAGCCCATTCTCCAAAGACCCAAAATGCCTCCTGACGGGTTTAAAAGGCTGACCGATGGGGAGGCGGATTTGCTGGTGATCCCGTTTTCTCTTGAGGAAATTAAAGGGGCAATATGGGATTGCTCCGGTGACAAAAGCCCCGGGCCGGACGGTTTTAACTTCAAGTTTATCAAGCGCTTTTGGAGTCTTTTTAAAGACGATTTAAAACTGGTGCTAGACGAATTCTTTGTGTCCGGTTCAATAAGTCGTGGTTGCAACAGTTCCTTCATTGCGCTAATCCCCAAAGTGAAGGATCCCCTCAATCTCGACGATTATCGCCCCATTAGCCTCATCGGCTCCCTATACAAGATTATCGCCAAAGTTTTGGCTAACCGACTTAAAGGGGTTATCGGTTCTTTGGTTAGTGAAACTCAATTCGCTTTCATTAAAGACCGCCAAATTCTGGAAGGGCCACTTATTCTCAATGAGATCTTCGCTTGGCTTAAACATTCCAAGGGTGATGCGTGCTTCTTTAAAATTGATTTTGCCAAGGCTTTTGACTCGGTCAATTGGAACTTCCTTCTTGACATTATGGGTATTATGGGTTTTCCTTTGCAATGGTGCTCTTGGATTAAGGGGTGCTTATTTTCTGGGCGATCTTCGGTGCTCATAAACGGTTCCCCTTCAAGGGAGTTTTCCTTCTCCCGTGGCCTCCGTCAAGGGGACCCTCTCTCGCCGTTTCTCTTTATCTTAGTGATGGAGGCTCTTCACGTGCTCTTGGTCAAAGCCAAAGATGTGGGGCTCCTTAAGGGTATCCAACTTCCTAACAATGGTCCAAACATCTCGCACCTCTTCTTTGCGGACGATGCCATCTTTTTAAGTGACACCTCCGGCCGCTCGCTTACTAAACTCGCTAGTGTGATTTGTTGGTTCAACTATGCCTCCGGTTTATCAATTAATCTCCACAAAAGCATGCTCTATGGGGTGGGTATAGATGGTCTCCGGCTCGATTTGCTTGCCTCCTCCATCCATTGCCAAAAAGGATCTCCGCCTTTCACTCATTTGGGCCTTCCGATAGGCTTAAATATGAATCGCATTTCTAATTGGGAGAAGGTCATTGAAAAGATTAAGAAACGGCTATCCTCATGGAAAGAAAAGTCTCTTTCTTTTGGAGGTCGCTCAACCTTAATTAAATCGGTCCTCGGCTCCATCCCGATCTATTACCTCTCGCTTTTCCGTGCTCCCTTACACTCCATTCGTTCCATGGAATCAACTAGGAGGAAATTTTGTTGGGGTGGTGAAAAGAAAATCTCGTGGGTCTCTTGGCTCACCATGTGCTCTTCTAAGAAAAAAGGAGGAATGGGGTTTGGCTCTCTTCTCGCTATGAACCTTAGCTTACTCCTTAAGTGGCTTTTCAAATTCAAAGCCGAGCCCTCCAAACTTTGGGTCAAGGTAGTTAAGGCTATCCATGCTTCCAACCGGGTTTGGAACCCTTTTCCTTGCAAAAATTCGATCATTGGGCCTTGGAAAAATATTTTGAAAGCTTACTCGGATTTAAAGGCTTTGGGAGTCGATGGGGAAAAGAAAATTCGATGTTGGATCGGCTCCGGTTCCTCCGCTTCTTTTTGGTACGATAACTGGACGGGTCTCGGTCTTTTGAAAGACCGATTCCCCCTTTTGTTTCTCCTCGAACCGACAAAAAACTGCTCGGTTCAGAGCCGGCTCCCCCTTCCCAATTCCTCCGCCTTCTGTTGGGCCTGGTATGGGTCGGCCCTTCCTTTTGATGCCTCGGCCCAACTTTCTGATTGTGAGTCTGAGTTGGCGTGCTTCTCCTGCAACATCTCCAATGATTTTTGGGGATGGGATCTTGGGTTTCGCTCGGATTTCTCGGTCAAGACGGTTCGAATGGAAGCGGAGGACGTTCTCTTGGGCTCGCATGATTACTTTTTGGAGTGGTCTCATTGGATCCCACTCAAGGTCAACGCTTTTGTTTGGCGTGCCGGGTTGGATAGAATTCCCTCCAAGGTAAACCTTTCTCGTCGTGGTTTAAGCTTGGACACGACTTGTGAGGGGTGCCTCAACCATCTTGAAACCACGGATCATCTTCTCCTCAATTGCCCCCGTGTCCTTCCTGTTTGGGAGACCATTTTGCATTGGTGTAATGTCCCCCCTAATCTCCCCTCCTCCATCCGCGATGTCCTTACATGGCATAATTCGTGGGGCCTCTCAAAAGCCTTAAGTCGGGCTATCCATTGCATTTTGGCCACAACTCTTTGGACTATTTGGAAGTCGAGAAATGACAAGCACTTCAACAATCAGCTCAAAGGCATCGACGAAATCATCGGTGACATCAAGTTTTGGTCCTTTACTTGGGTTAAATCTAGGGGAAAATATCCATTACTCGAATGGTCGAATTGGTGTAATTTTATGATCTCCTTGTAATTTGTTTATTTCTAGCTTCTTGCTAGGTTTTAATATATTTTCTCAGCCGTTCAAAAAAAAAGAATGTTTCTTTTGAAGTAAAATGTATTTATGATTTCGCATTTATTATGGTGTCAAAATTGAGTCATTGCTCAACTTTTAGTGTTATATAGATAAGAGACTTCTTATTTGAACCTAAATCTTACCATAAATACTTGAAAGACCCACGTGGGTATAATCGAAACTCAAAACTATTTGTATAAATTTGGTATGGTTGATATTAATTAATTAATAAAAATTAGTAATTATTATTATAAATTCAAAAATTAACAGTTACATCACTTAAAATTGGGATTTTGAAACAATTTATGTAAATTTGATAAATTAAAAATATATCGAGATTTAATAATGCGCGTGTTGCCGTGTGGATAACGCATGCATACAAAACAGTTGTATTGATAAAGTGCAACATAACGAAAACAAAAATGAAAAAAAAAATACAACACAAAAATGTTAAAATTAGAAGCCTGGTTAAATAAAAAAAAACCACAAATAATTAGATACCTAAAGTAGATAGTGTTAAACTAAAATTTCATTTTTCATTCTTTTAAGCCTTTCATTGGTTTTAATTTTAGTTTAACACTGTTGATTTTAGGTATATAATTATTTGTGGTGTTGTATTTAACAAAGCTTTTAATTTTAACTTTCTTGTGTTATCTCTTTTTATTTTCGTTTTTATTTATTTTGCACTTTAGCAATACAATTGTTTTGTATGTCTAAGTTATCCACGTGGTAACACGTGTGTTGTCAAATCTAGTTATATCCAAAATTTAAATATTAAATTGTCTATTGACGGTTTTCGCATGTAAGTTTTGGTGGGTTTCTGACACTAACCCAGGTTTTTCAGTACTGTGTAGGGGTATTTATCGGATTAGATAACGATTTACTGGGTTTGAGTATTAAATTTTAGTATTAAATTGTCTACAATGATATCAGTCTCCCCTCCCCTCTTTTTTGTGTCGTTGGCTCCGTCCAGCCACCACAACAAGATCAGGGATGGATGGAGACATGAAATCGATTGGGTTTTACTTTATTAGTTCGAAAATCGGTTTACATTTTCGATTTTGTTCAATAATTTTCATGTGCGAGTAGACTGATTAGGTGGACGAATAGTGAGAGAGAAAATTCGTTTTACCCTTTTCTATTCGAGTAAATTACAATTTTGGTTTGTTTAGAACTGATTAGTGATTTCATGAATCAATTTGATTGCTTTGAAGCTTCAATATTTATATATTTATAGAAAGTCACCAGCAACATCCAAGGAAATTACTTCCCGATCAAAGCAATTTCCTCTCAAAGTGTCTCTTTTTCAAACTTCATATGGAATAGAAACTCATATTGTCAGAAAGAATTTAAAAATATATATTTATGTCTGAAGAATTTATAGAAAGTCACCAATTAATAATTTTAAATCTACATTGAAAATAACAATGACAATAAATGTAAAAGAATTTAAAAAAATTATATTAGACTGTTACGTATTTAGGGCGTTCGTCCGTTCGAAGTGGCGCCGCGCTTCTCACGTGCGGCCTGGTTGCTTCGTGTTCGTCGGGGGTCCATCACCTTCCGTCCTTCTCGATGTGCGTCCATTCATAGTTTTTTTTCTTTTCTCCTAACAAATACAAATTATAAATAGATAAATACGGGACGTTTGTAGAAATGATTGTGTTAGGGTAAAAACTTGTTTATGAAAAAATAGTTAAGAATTCGATATAACATGCTGACTAAAATTGTTTCTAGAAAAGACGAACGTTTGCGTTCGAGACTGTTGGAAAACGTTCTAAAAGAATAACGGTTTGCACTTCGCAGTTAAAGAAAAGAACAAAAATGATGAAAGATTTGCGAAGTACCTTTAAGGAAAGTTCGTGTGAATAGCAGTGTATAAAAAAACCGTGTTTTGTGTCTCCGTGGGCCAGGGTGTCTCCAAATTTTTATTTTATGTAAGCTGACTCTAAGTAGACTTTGACTTGATCAAGTCATTTTATATTCTATAAAAACTTGTACGATTATAAAACTTTACACTATTGTTATTTCAAATGTCTCTCAAGATACTTTAAAAAAAACACCTATCCATTTAGTTAACTCGTTTTATGAATTTTGTTTTCACACGATTTAATTTTACTATTCGGAAATGTTTGGCAACGTAGTTTGTTGTTCGTCTCCCTTGCCTGTCGGGGTGATTTGTATTTCTGTAGTATTTGTAATTGACCACGAGCTTTATTTCTTAGCTAAAAAAAATTATTAACTGGTTCTAACTAATGAGCACTTGTTCAATGTTTTAAAAACCGTTTTTTTAGTTGAACCGGAAAACTTTCCGGGGCCGGTTCGACCGGTCGGACCGGTTAGCCCGGTCGGTTGAACCGGTTAGGGGATTTATATATATATTTTTATATAAATGTTAATAAATTTGTACACCACAACGAAAATAGTTAAAATACAATGATAATCCACTAAAAAATAATACAAAATAGATATTTCATAAGAAAATATAAGTTTTAAACTTTAAAAAATAATAAAAAAATAACAATAAAGTAAAAAAAAAAATTTAAATGCCAGAAAACCGGTTGTACCCGAAAAAATCAGAAAAAACCGGAAAACCGTCCGGTTCAAAACGGTCCCGTTATGTCCAAAAAACCGGGAATTAAAAAACCGGTATGATGACCGGTTGGCGGTTGAACCGGACCGATTGAACCGGTTTTTAAAACATTGCACTTGTCTCAATGGTATCTGGGGGATAATTGAGTTTCTGACTGAGATGTCAGATGTTCAATCCTCAGAGGGGTTTTTTCTGATAGTAAGCCAATTTCTTTCAAAACTAGTGTCCTGATTAAGTGTAAGGCTAATGTATGAACTTCCCCATAAAAATCATGTCAATCACTATCACTTCAAAAATAAAGACAATCGGATGGATGGATAATGGTTCTGTCAATGATATGAAAACTTCGTTTAAATAACAAGTTAATTGGTTCTAATAAACACTTTCTATCTATATCATGACCAAGGGCAATTTTGGAAAACCACCTTCTTTTTCTAACTTATATATAGATGTTAACCCACGCCCCTTCACAAACCATCCATCATCATTCATCATCATCTTCATCATCATCTTCATCATCATCATCATCATCAAACTCCCTCTCTGTTTTTTATCCTCTGCAACAATGGAGAAATCAAGATCCCAGAGCATCAAATCACACCCACAAACCCATTTCCTCAAACTCAACAAATTCTTCTCGATCTTCATCTACATCTTCTTCTTCTCATCTACCATTTCTCTGTATTCCTACACTCAAAGATTATCCATTTACACCGATTACAATGATAGAAACTTCATCTTCCTCCTCTGCAATGGAATCCTTATTTTCCTGTTCTTGAGCCTCGATTCGACCCACGTTTCTTCGCCACAAGAGAATCAATCAGTGAACACATACGAAAGTAAGCATCAAAATATCCCAATTTCATCACCCATTGAAGAACAGAGAGAAAAAATCAAAGAATACAGTGATGAAATTAAGCTAAATACAAAAAGGGTTTATGTGTCCTATAATCGTGCCCTCTTTCGATCATTCAAGATAAAGATGCAGAAACAAAGGAATTTGAAGAAGCTGCAGAAACAGGGGAATTTGAAGAAGCTGCAAAAACAGGGGAATTAGAAGAAGCTGCTGAATCACGGGAATTAGAAGAAGCTGCAGAAACAGGGGAATTTGAAGAAGCTGCAGAAACAGGGGATTTTGAAGAAGCTGCAGAAACAGAGGAATTGAACAAGAAATGTGCAGAATTTATAAGAAGAAACAGAGATAGAATGAAATTTGAGTCATGGAATGGCCGAAATCGTCTTCTTCATCCCACTGAAACAAATTCTGGAATTTATTTTTAATATAATGTATATTTATATTTCATTACCAGTGTTTATTTGTAGTGATTTGATCATTAAACTATTTATTACGAATTAACAACCAAACTAAAAAAATTTGACCAAATCGAAGCATAGTTGGTTAAGTTTTATAAAAAAAAATACATGTGAAAACGACATGCAAACAAAAATGAGGATAATCATGTGATCAAACCGTTAAATCAAGGGATTAATCAAGAATAGATCAATTACTTAATCTATCAAATACTCTATCCCTTAAGCTTCGAGGAGTGGTTATCGATGGGGGCTCGGTTAACGGCTTCCTAGATCGAAAACACTGGGGCCTTGAGGCTTTCACCGATAAACTTGACCCCTAAAAATTATAGTTTTGTTTTAAATAGCATCGATTTTGCTATTTACAAGAGGATTGTAACACAACTTGTTACCCATTTACTTGACACTTTATTGTAATTTGCTCATTGGACATGAAATTAATATTTAAAGTTTTTTTTGATGTTTATTAGCATTTCTGAAATAAATATCAATTTTAGAGAATTTAAAGAAAACATACATAAATAAGTATAAAAGTAAATACGTGCAAACAAAGATAGAGATTTTTTTTAACGATGCCTTCATTAACACGAACCAAACCTAGTAAGACGTCAGGAACAACGGGAACAAAAACAACAAGAAGAGAGGGACTTACATATTAAACTTATCTCAATCCTTTCATATAAATATAGAGAATAAGATGTGAAGAGTTTTTATAAAGATTTAAATTTTTTAAATAATTTTGTTTCTTATTTAAATTATGAAGATAAAAAGAGGTAGAACTGCTATATAATGTGAATGCTTTTATAAACCAGTTTTCAAAGAATAATTAAAGTTACTCAAGGGCCTACCCCAAATAAAAATATACAAACTAAATCCTAACGACCTATAAAGACTAGAAAAACATAAGAAATTAAGTAGAAATATGCACATAAAGAACAAAAACCGAAAATATTGACTAAATTGAACACGGGATCAGGGACTATTTAATAATTGAAAATGCAAATTAAAGGGACGTGGATGGTGATGGCTATCGGCACGTATTAATAAAACGTCATTCTCCTTAAAAACAACGAGATATTTACCCACCCCATACGTTGCTGCGGAGTTGAATTTGTGTATTAAGCGAAAGTAAAAAGTTAAGTGGTATAAAACGTAAAAATTTTAAAAGTCTCGTGGTAAAAGTATAAAACTAAGAAATATATTAAAAGCGAAAGTAGAAAAATTAAAAATTCCGTGTCCAAAGTAAAAGACAAAAAAATTTAATAAAAAAAACTTTAAAAGTTAGAGGGTTAAAAAAATGAGTATAAATAATAAAGTCTAAAGTTTGTGGTGAAAGTATAAAACTATAAAAATATACTAAGTTAAGTGGTATAAAACGTAAAAGTCTAAAAGTCTTGTGGTGAAAGTATAAAACTATAAAAGTATAATAAAAAAGAAAGTATAAAAGTCAAAAGTTTCATGGACAAAGTAGAAGACAATAAAAGTTAAAACAAAAAAAAAAAGTTTAAATGTTAGAGGATAAAAAAGTTAAGGGGTATAAAACATAAAAGTCTAACAGTCTTGTATTGAAATATAAAACTAGAAAAATATACTAAAAACGAAAGTAGAAAGGTTAAAAGTTTCGTGGCCAAAATAGAAAAAACTTAAAATAAAATAAAAAAACTTTAAAAGTTAAACGATACAAAACGTAAGAGTATGAAACAAAGTGGCCAAACTATGAAATACTAAAAGTTTACTATTTTGTTAAAAAGAAAAAAAAACAAATCGTAAAAGTTTAGGGGTAGAAAGCGTCAAAACACCAAAGTCACGTGACCAAAATTTAAAAAAACTAAAAATTATCTATTCATCCATAAATTTTGTTGTATAATATAATAATATGAGAACGTTATGGGTTTTTCTAATTGTACTCAGGCCACAAAAGTGGTGTCGCTCGTGTCACCCATCTTGCACCTCTAAGACTATCTGTAATGGGGTGTTATAGGACCTAAAAAGAGCCTATAACGCTCTTCATAACGCCCTCCATAACGCCCACCCCCACTACAGTGGGGTGTTATGGGGCGTTATCAGCCAACAAAAGGAGAAGGGCATGAGGGAGATGACGCCTAGAAAGGGGGGAGAATAAAAAAAATAGCCGTTGAACGGCTATTTTTTTTACCGTTATTTTAATATTTTTTTGTTTTAAACTTAATTTATACCACGTTTTACCTATAAATACCCCATTTTTTTATAACCTTTCACACCTCTTCTACTCCTTTCTACTTCTACTCTTTAAACTTCTATTTTTTTTAAATGTTTCCCAATCAACCCAACAACCAACCCAACTCTCGACCTAATACCGGCCTGAATGAAACCGATCAAAGCCTTTGGCAAATGATGGTGAACATGCCTCCCCCTCAATTCCTGCAAATGAACCCCGTCACTCAACAATTCCCGAACCAATTCACAAATATGAACCTTTACAATCAAGGTTTTTCCCACTCCGCCCAACCACAATTTGGAGGTTATCATTCTCAACCATTTTAAACTTCTCCAACCCCGCGACCATCTCCACCCACTCAACAAACTCCAACCCCTCGACCATCTATAACCCCTCGTTCTTTTCAAACATCTCAACCTTTTTCTCTTCAAGATGATGACGTTGAAATCGTCAACGAAACACAAGAGGTTGGTGGATCACAACCAAAAGCAAAAGCTAAAGCTAAAGGAAATGGTAAAAGATCTCACAAGAAAAAAGAGGACGAAACGAGGGCGCCAAAGGAGACACAATTTTGGACCGATGACGAGAATTACGCTCTTTGTCGAGCGTACGTTGAAGCTTCGGAGAACCCGACAAAAGGTTAATTTTTTTAGAACTAAATTGTTATATTTTTTTCTTTAGTATAAAGTAAATATTTAATTCTTTTTTACTAACTTTTTAATCTTTTTTTTTAGGAAACAATCAAGATATGAAAGAATTTTGGGACGAGATTCGGTCCAAGTTTTTCACGTTGATGGGGAAGGGCGAATACCGAAACCCGGATTCGTTGTCGGGAAAATGGAGAGAACTCAACAAAAGATGTCAACTTTTCTCGAACTATTATGATCGGTGCAAATCTAATTGGCCGAGTGGTGCGAACGACTACGACATTGTCGAGAAAGCGGTGAGCGAATACCAAGCGGAACATGGTCACTTCGGCCTCTTGAAGTGTTGGCGGTTTCTCTACAAAAGCGAGAAGTGGAGATCGAAAGCGGATATCACGACACGTCAAACCCGAAGAAGCAAGAAATCCAAGACATCCTCTTCCGCCGATCCCGAGTCGTTTGACTCCACCGCTCGAACATTCAATATTAATTTGAATGATTCGGGCGAAGATGTTGAGTTTGATGCTTCGACTCAACCGGAAATGTGTAGTGATCGGCCAAGAAGAGGTTGAGATTACGCGAGGGCTAACCGTGGAAAGGCTCCAATGACCGAATATCAAGCGGTGGTGGCCGAGAGTATTCAAGATATTACACGGTCGAAAAATAAGCAAGTTGACCAAATCGAAGTACATCAACTCGACAAGGATCTCGAGTTCCTTGTCCAACCAACGCCTCAAACCGGTGATCCGGTTTTCCTCGCCCTCTATAACAAAAAGAGGGAACGAATCAAGGCAAAATACAAAATCACCGAGTAGTATTGTCTTTTTTTTTTATTGTATTGTCTTTTTTTATTGTATTGTCTTTTTTTTAAAGTTGTAATCTTTATTTTAATTAATGAAAGTATTTTTTTTAAATGTTAAAAAAAATAATAATTAAGTAATGATGGTGGTGCTTTATTGGGGGCTTTATCCACTACACCATAAAGCCCCATAAATCCCCTTGTCCATTCATCGTCCACATGACAGATAATACCCCATTTGAAGCCTTATGGGGCCTTATCCACTACACTTAGCCTAAACGGTGATAATTATGTCTTTGTTGCATCTTGGTGGGCCATTTGATTGCCAAGACCATTAACTATGGCGGATTATAAACATTTTCCATCCAACATTTTCCATCCTCGATGGTAGTTGTGGTAGTGTGAGGCCGATGTTGATGTATGTTTTGGATATGACTGTATGTCACGGTACTGGAAAATAAATGCGAATTTGTAAACATAAATAAATAGAAGAACAGAAAATAAATAACAAAAGACGAAGGATTTTCTTAAAACAGATTTCGGTATGTTTCTCATGATACGGTGGCTAAAGCAACGTATTGCCGCAGTTTTTACTTGCCTGAGAGCGCAGAGAGAGTCAAGGTCGAGAAGAGGACAATGAGTTTTCGGTGTGTTTTTGTTGTCTGCTCTGGTCGGGTATCAGTTTCCGAAATAACTGATTGCGTATTAACTGCGCATATCGTTTCCAGTAGCGGGGGAAGCAAAACCCGGTCTGCGCGAACCCGACCGTTTTCGAGTCGCATTCGTGTCCACAGGATGTGCGAGCGTGAGCAGGATTTTTATCCAAGTTTCTCATTTTTCTGCACCCCCCCCCCCCCACCCCTGCGCGCACGC
>JBCNJP010000008.1:55846904-55963735 GCA_039602395.1 Deinandra increscens subsp. villosa
ATAGAGTCCTTAAGTAATGACCGGATGCATAATGACTTGCCTCTATAATGGCTTCTATGTATTCATTGTCATCGTCTAAAAGGCCAAGTGCGTAGCAGGCGTCTCTAAAAGTAGCATGTTGATTTCCATTTACCGTTCTAATATCTTCGAACGATTTCGGTCCCTTTACTTTGTTAAGAAGAATCCTTAAAAAGTAAGCCTCACCAAGAGAAGGGGAAACACAGTGTATTCTTCCAATAGATATACCTTGTTTTCTTGGTTTCCAACATCTCTGCGCTGACTTCCAAACAAATTTCGTTGGGAACTGAACATAATTAAGTGTTCGTGCTTCTGGATATATCTCGTTACATTTCATCCAAGATAGAAACATAGACGAATGAACAGAAGGCCTTTCAAGGACGTCATCGATATCGTCGTCGTCACCGTATATTACCTGTTGTTGTCCTGGTAGATGAAAAGGAAGCCTCATGACAGCAGGATATCTATAATGAACTTTGTTTGAGTAGATACGCCATGATGCCTCACATGCAGATACGTACCTACAATCGTAATAATCTTTAATTTCATCTACGGTCTTCACGGGCTGATCTGCATTTTCAGATTGAGCTAATTTCAGGGTCGTTCTATCCGGTCCTTTGTTGATATACTTAAACAAATATTTTATTGCATTTCCCTGATTGCACCACTCAACATTTATATGTGCTTGATATCTTTTTAACAGCAACCTGTTATATGGAACAACATATCTTGCATCCAACTCTGTCTTGGATTTGAAAATAGTAGGACCATTACGACGCCTTCTATATAAAGGAAAACCATCTGGGTCGATCGACGTTCTATCACGATATTTCTTTGGAAAATTCTTTGAACACTCTCCGTTGGACATGCATGGTGATTTCTTATTATGTGGGCCGCATGGACCATGGATCATGAACTCACGGACGAGTGTGTATAACTCTGAATCTTCATTCTGATCAGGAATTTCGGCGGATATAACACGATCAATATGATCAGGCGTCGGTAGTTTATCATCATGATGCAGGAATAAACATATGTGAGCGTGTGGCAGTCCACGTTTTTGAAACTCAATCGTATAGACAACTGTAGAGTGAAAGAAAATATTATCCTAAGAGTGTATTATAGTTTAAAAATAATATAATAAAGCGGGAAGTTGAGATACCTGCTTGAACCCTGCCGAACAATGAATTTTCCTTCAAGTCTTTCATAAGTGATTCAAGCTTCATTTTAAACAGACGACATAAGATGTCGGGACGATCATTTGGTTTGATGTCGGTGTCCTCTAGACATCTTCTAATTTCTGGCCATCTAGGATTGCATGTGATGGTTATGAAAAGATCAGGATAGCCATACCATTTGCACAAAGCCATAGCATCCATAAAATTTTGCATCATGAACCGTGCCCCGCCGGTAAAAGATGAGGGTAGAATAACACGTTCGCCGGTTGCATTCAGTTCTGTTACACCCTCGTCCCTTGCGGTCTTAAGATTTTCCGCGGTTTCTCTTCTTAATTTTGATTGCGATGCACGAATATAACTCAGTCTTTCACTCTCAATCATAGTATAAGCGTCTACTAAAAATTGCTGATAAAGCCTTCTAGAATTCAGAATAAGTGAGAACTTGTTTGGCCTGTCTTGTATTCGAAATGAAAAGAATTCCCTCATTGTACACTTACTGTGTGAAGTATCCTCCATGTTTATCACGTTTCTATGAGGTATGTTGATTTTGTATCCATCATCGCCATAAGGAAACAACAAAGGATACTGAAGAGGTAAGTAGGAAGGATGCAACTCACTTATACGCTTAAGATATCCTGATTGACATGTAACAACTATGTCACGACGGTCGACTAAGTCAGAGATATCACCAACTATTAAAGCTGCAACTTCAGACGTCGTTGGTAGGTTGTATGTCCTTGCGTCTTTCTTCCTGTTGCTAATGATCTGTAACTTCAGGTTGGAAGTAGGATTCTTTGATAAACAATCCCTAACCATCCTGTAGCTTTTGACCAGAACGTTCTCTTGATCTAACATTAGCTTCAGTTGCTCTATTAGTTGACCGTCAAATTTATCATCAGACTCGTCAGACCTGTTTTTTTTAAAATCACTTTATCAGTAACAATTTAATAAAGTATATAACGTGTTGAAAAGAATGAGTTAAAATGAAGGGTTACGTACTCAAAAGCTTCCTGTCTATTAGAGATCTCGTTTTCAGTGTCATAAATGTATAGTTGAGAGAACTTTGGTTTGTCTCCATCTTTAGGCAACAAACTTCCAATCGAATGGTAGTTCTCTCCACTCAATCTGAAAGTGAAAGGGGCTCTACCCTTGTTGATCGATTTATCAACCTTACCACCCATTGAAGTGAAGGCAAACATTGAGTTGTATCGACGGATGTTTTTCACGAAATACTTGCTCTTATCATCAACTAATGAAAACAAATCTTTATAGCTCTGGGGTGGGTCTTTCAGATCTGGAAGTTGCACCTTGCCATATCCACAACATAAAGAATAACTCTTGCCCAGGTCAGTCGTTCTTCCTAAGACGGCTTCATTTTTCCATAATTTTGCATGACAAGCCTGGCATATAACATTTTGATCTCCATGATCTAAATATTCTGTTCAAAAAATTAATTTAGATAACTGGTACTTTATCTGCAATATATAATAGTATGATGTATAAGTAAAAGTTAATGTAGGTGTAGAAAGAGTACCTTTAGATATTCCGGCAATGATATCATCATTTATTTGTTCGGCGTTGAGTACATCATCTGACGTCAAATCAACCGTCGGGATGGGAGAAATATCATAAGTTTTCCTTTTTAATATATGTCTTCCTGGTGGAAGTTTTGCTTTCGAAAATGATCCAGTTAATGTGGAAACATCGGTAGAGCCACTGGTATTTGAAACGATATTAATTCTTCTACTAACCGATGCAGGTATGAGGTCGTTTGAGCGTTTATATTCTGCAATGTTTTGTGTAGATAATATATAAATAGAATTACTTTAGTGATTTGTTAATTAATAAAAACTTTATGGCTATACAATAAATACGGTTATGTTACCATGTGTAAGAACAGAGCTATGTGTTCTTATGTTTCCGTTTACAGATGATTGTGTAGTGTTCCAACTCAAACCTAATAAAATAATAAGAACAAATAATAAACTATTAAAAACAGCAGTTATTATTAGTATGATAATCTCGTTATTGAACATATGAGAGTGTCTTTTCGTGTTTATACATGCTTATGACAATAAAATTAAATAATATAACTATTATATTATGGTATGAGAATAAAGAATAAGATATGCTTAATATACTTGTTTTAAGAAAACTTACCGTGGGGAAAAGTATACACAGTTTTAGATGTCGCGGTCGGTGTAGATCGGTCATTTGATGATTTTGATATTTGTTTATGTTTTTTACCATCCAATACTGCTTTCCTAGCAATTCGTCTTTTTTTAAACTCGTCTTCTTTATCCATTGGACTGTTTAACCTACAAAATATATAAACATAAGTTAGATGGAATACAATATATGGCAGATAGTAGAAAGTAGGAAAGTGAAAGAGAAAGTAAAGAGTGTATATTAATCTTGACAGACTTTTAGACCTAGCTATTACGTATGATCGTGTAGAAATCTATTTTTCATGAAAGAATAGAATGAATTATGATGTAATCAACTAAAGAAAATATGAATAATGAAACCACTTACGGAGATATAATAAAAAAACAACTCTTCCAATAATATCTTCAAAGCTGCTTGCTTTTTTGTTCGTGTATATTCACACAATTAGTTGACGTTAATTATGTATCAAATAATGAAGTTTCCTTCCATTATGAGTTCTTAAAACTTGAATATTTTGAGCTCGTTTCCTTATAAGACTTTTACAAAACAAAAGGGTTTGTAATAGAACCTTACCCCTCTCTGATAAATAATTATTTATTGTAGGTTCATGTCCTTCTCCACTAAGATAAATAAGTCCTAAAGTGATAAGGTTTACCACTAAGATAAATAAATATCCATCGTAGAGATGGTATTAACAATTAAAGTGATATTTATTTATAATAATTATTTATCGTGTGATAAATATTGATCAAGCGGCGATATTTGAAAATATTAGGACTTCATATTTTCATACTTTTATGATGGTATTTTTAAAATTATAAGTTTAAAATTTAAAATTAATGATTTCCTAAATTTGAGGGTCCTTAACAATTATGAACTCGTATAATATCAAATAATTAAATAATAAATTATTAATAAATAAATATCGTCTTGGTGTTTTTGTTTTTATAAATATAGATCTAGTGGTCTTTTAATGCTCCAATTTGTTTTATAAACTTTTGGTTATAACCTTATATGATATATGATGAATGGGAATTATAGTTCTATTCTATTACTTGGCAAAGAAAAAAGTTTTTTTTTTTTTTTTTATAAATATGGCCACCTTTTGTTTTTATGAACATAGATCTAGTGGTTTTGTTTACTTTAGTTCTATTCTATTACTTAGCAAAGAAAAAAGATTACTTTTTTAAAATAATTAATTAATTAGGATAGTGATTATCTTTACCATAAATATCCCATAACAAATTCGTATTATAAACATTAATTTTATGGACTTCAGATACCGTGCATCATTAAGAAACTTCAGATTACTAAAATAAATAATTAATTAGGATAGTGATTATCTTTACCATAAATATCCCATAACAAATTCGTATTATAAACATTAATTTTATGGACTTCAGATACCGTACATCATTAAGAAACTTCAGATTACTTAGTTGGATTTTATGATTTGAATCGCATGCATGTTTAATCTGATTTTGGACAAAGCTTCAAGGGATGGTACACCTTTTTCATATGAGAATCTTAACGTTCAAGAAAAGACTTGATATGTATGACTCATTGCAAGTTGTAACTTAGTTGTGTTCTCTCTGAGTGTTTCACAGGTCCCTCTAATATGTATGTAAGTTCACATCCTAAAATTTCTTAATGCCTATTATGTTCATACAATGATGAAAGAACCAAAACATTAATGTAATAAAGAAAGAGTAACATAAATCCAAGTTCAAACAGTCAAAATTATTTTAAAAAAACCCCAAACATTATTTGTAAAACACTTAAATAAACAAATAGAACTGAAATATCTTTATTTCTCGATCTTTGGAGTTAAGAGCTTTTCTTGCTTAACACCTTCATAATCAGAATTTGATGTCGAGCTAATTTTTACCGAAGAAGATCGGGTCTTCGTTGCAGGCATAACTGGGTTGTCGTCCAGATCATAAACATGAGATAGGTTGCGTTTCAAGTGTTCTGATCCCTGGTTAACTTCAACGTTCTTAAGGTCCATGTTGACAGATACCGGAGCGAGATTATCATCGGTAATAGTAATGACATCCTAAATAAAAAAATAAAAAATAAAGTTAAGTGTAAGTTCAAAATAAAAGTAAATCTAAAGGTTATGAAGATTTGTTGTAATTTACCTGGACAACATTATGCTTCAAATCTAAAGCTTTAATAATACTATCATCATCAGTAACCCTTTTAACGGTGTAATTCTTGTGACTGGTAGTTATGTTGAAGTCGCGAACCTCAATCTTAAATGCAAATTTCTTATCAACCAAAGCTTGGAGCTCCAAGGGTAGCTTGGTTGATATTTTCTCCTGTAATATTTGAAATTGACAAAAAAAAGGAATGCCAAAACTCTATCAAGTGTCTTTGCATAGGAGTTAAATGAAAGCATCCATAATCATTATATAAGTATGATGATTTCATCCCTCTGTTACTATTCTTGAAGCATGTTAAATAGAATTTATAGTAAATTAAATTATGTATAAAGTACCTTAGGATCAAAACCGTTAAATACATCGATGGCAGCTTTTTTTACCAGCTTCTTTGCTTCACTATCAAAAAGGGTAAGATCAACCGTGCCAGTGGCATCCTCGACCTCTACAGTAATCTTGTACCTATTCGAATGAATGAAAATGTTAACTAACAGCTAGAAAGATTAATTAAAATTTAGTTTAATTAGAATTTGTAAACCTTGCAGCAGCATCAATGACTCTCTTATTGTCTTTGCAATCTTCATTGTTGCAATGGTAGATAATTTTTCGAGGAGGTTCGGTTTGGCCTTCGGTTATAGGCAAGCTTTTAAGTTCAGACTCAACCTTCTTCATGCAGTGAATACATCCCATATAGTACCAATCGCTGTAAACCAACTTAATGGTACCAAGAATAATGACCATCTTTGGCTAATAAAAATTAAAAATCGTGATTAGAATATAATGGCAAATTGTTTAGTATAAATAATGATAAAGCATCACACGGTCTTTGGTTATCAGGTAATCCAACTCTAATGTTGTAATTAACTTGCTTATAAATCATGTATCAAAATAATATGGACTGAAAGCAATTAAATATTCATCTTTTATATTGGAAGTCTTGAACAGAAATTTCAAAGTTTTATTAATAATCTTAAATGGAACAAAAATTCAATATAACCTGTTGTATTTGAATTTGATTATTAATAATCTTAAACATGGAACACAAATTCAATATAACCTGTTGTATTTGAATTTGATGGTTGGAACAATGAAACTATATGTTCAAATTCAAGTATTTAATCAAACATGTTGCAGTTTATTCAAACCTATAACATTCACTTTTACTAAAAGCATCAAGATTCTTTAGATTTGAAAATCACTTTTTTGTATGATTAATATAAGTTGTAATATGTTTTTGCATTCTGTTTTAGTCATACCTCTTTTATTGAATACACTTGAGCGGTGTGATTGAACTCTGTAATGTTAAGGAAATCTTCTTCCAAAGTGTAAAGGATCGAAGGAGATCGACGAATAAGTGAGGGTTTACCATTGAGACTGTGAAGAAATCCATGATCAGGGAAAAATCAAAACAATAATAATAATAATAATAATAATAATAATAATAATAATAACAATAATAATAATAATAATAATAATAATAAAGTTAAATCAATTATTGAGTAGAAAATTAAAAATCTTTTTACCTATTCATATAGGAAGCAATTTCTTGAATATCAGTGGTGTTAATGAAAAGCCTGGAGCCTTCATAAGCATTAGACACGGAATGTCTACCTGGAGACAAAGTTATAACCGTATGTCATATTTTCGGATAAAAAAAAAGTTTTTCTTTAATAAGAAATAGTACCTTCAAATACTCCGAACTTTGCAAATTGGAGAACGATAACATAGTGTGGGACATCAGAATTGGCTTTGATATATTCGGTAAGTTGTGTGGCATAACCATCAAATAAGGTTATGTAAATTTTTTCCCCACTGTAGAATACAATGTATTAGAATACATTCAATGAAATACTAAAATCTGTAGTAAAAAGAAGATAATAAAATACTTACTTTACGTCTGTAAGTGTTACATTGACCCTTATAGAATCTTTGTTTTTCTTGGTCTTGAATTTGATTATAGGAGACCATGACATAACCACACCAATGATATCTGTTGTTAATGACAGTTATTTAACATGTGTTTGAGATGACATAAGATGAATAAAAAAAATATTATAAAATGTTAACAAAGCTCACCAATACTTGCAGTAGACGATGCCTCGAGTTTAATGATTTTTTTAAAATCAGTGAAACAAAAACAATGTTCACTTCCAGACCAGTGCTGAGAAAACCCCACATCAGACTGACGATTGAAAGAGACTTTTAAAGGATTGTCAATGAATTTCCAGGAACCCAAATTTGAACCTAATAGTGGGTTTTTTATGGTTATAACCTTCTGATCAACCAAAAACCTTTCGAAACGGTAAAACAATTTCGACGTGCATGAGCCACAAATTTTATTACCCTAGATTGAAGAAGAAAGGTAGTAATTAGAAATCAGGCAGAATTTAATATAAACGAATATATGGCATATAAAATCAACACCTGTTCATCGACACAAATAAACTCGATAGAATAAATTTGGTTGTTGTAGTCAGATGTGCGTTTCCATGTAGAGAGAAGACGAACTTTTATATAATGGTTGGGATTTGCTGGATCAAGCTTGTTCAGTTGATCAAAACGATGGGGCTGATCCATATGGATTAATTGAGTATGAATGACTTCAAGGGTTTAACAGAGGATGCTTATTGACTAATGAGGATGGATCATATATAATGAGGATGGATCATATATATATACATACTGTTATTGATAAATAGATAATTATCCAAAAAAAAAAGATGATTATCCCAAAAAAAATATCCGATGTGATAAATAGATTATTATCCCTAAAAAAAATCGGACTTTTTTTTTAATTTCATATAGTTGATCTGATCAAATTATTTTATAAAATATGCTAAAATTATGATTGTATCCCTATATTATAGGGATTTGAATTTTAAATTTTACGTGTAGAGGTCTATAATTCTAAAATCATGTGATCAAATTATTTAAAAAATATATATATGACAATTTTGATTATATCCCTATATTACAGGGATTTGAATTTTACATGAAGAACCAAATGATTTAAAAAATATATAGATCATTGAGGTACAATTATATCTAAATACTTGAAATCTAATACCACACATAGTTCCAAACCTGTTACCGAATGAGTTTATCCTTATTTATCTTAACATTTCATCTCACATAGTTCCAAACCTGTTACCGAATGAGTTTATCCTTATTTATCTTGACATTTCATCTGTTTGAAAGTTGAAAAGTCAACCATCAATTTAGGCACCTGAGAATCATGATTCATATTTGAAATGAAAATACGATCAATTAATACCTTGCAGATGTGATTAACAGAAGGCAAAATTTAGTACCCTGGTAACCAAAAATAATGAAACATAATAAATCATAGAGTGACGCAACAATGATTATGATGGTATATGATAATAACAAATAGATGATGGTAGACACAAAGGGAGAGGCATACCGCATACCAAATTGCTACATTAATAACTATAATAATTTTCTCGCTTCTGCGTTCTAAACCTTCGACCGACTACAACTTCGTTCAGCAAGGCATATAAATGGAGCAAGATTATTTCATACAGTTCTTGAACAGAAGGTATTTCACATAAGATCAATACAAAAAATTTGCAATTCACTAACTTTGTAAACATAAAAACAATGAACGACATAAATGAAATATGCAACAAAGTCCATATTCATAATGTTCTTGAACAGAAGGTATCATTATTTGGGGCTGATTGATTCTTGTTTCCTCTATATCAACATATCATCATCTATTTATATAAAAGAAACAGATTCGCGAACTCCACAGCAATCTATCGACACAAAACATGATATCTGCCCTCATTAACATTCACCGACATACCAGTATACCACTGCTAATAATGAAACTAAACTCACATCACAAAATACATTATACATCACTAAATCAACCCTAATAAACTTGCAGCAAGCCTATAGTATCATGTTGGGTAGGCGCCCACAAAAAAAATCTCTAAATTGACACTGTAAAGTCAAACACGAACAGTCCCGAGATGATCCAAAAATTCTTAAAGAAGCAACAACCATCAAGTTCATGATAACTAAATTCAAAGGGTTGATAACTAAATTCAAAGGGTTTGGATGAAAATTCTTCCACCTCTGAATGTGGCCACCACAAATCGAATAAAAAAAATATCAATTGCAAGAATTAGGGTTCGGAAATCACAACTACATTACAGAAAAAAGATTGGCAAAGATAAAAGGAATTAGTAGGTTAAGATCAAACCTCATCCATTCGCCGGCGGATGGCTTCGACCAGAGATGATGCGCCGGCGTTAAGATCAAACCTCATCCATGCGCCGGCAGATGGCTTCGACCAGAGATGATGCGCCGGAGTTAATACATACTCACGGCGGTGGTGGCTTCCATCTCACGGCGGTGGAAGCTTCGATGGAATCGGTGGAAGATTCTGGTGGATTGGTGGATGGAAGATGAAGGAATCGGGGGAGGAGGAGACGAAATGAAGATTAGGGTTATTGATGTTTTTTTTTCGATCGGGCCGGGGCGGATCATAAACCATATTTACGGAATATAAAAGAACCGGGTGATTTGGAGGGAAAAAATAATGAGGGAGGATGTTGTAACGCCACGTGTCCAAAAATCTTTTCTTTTATATATAAGTATGATATATATATATATATATATATATATATATATATATATATATATATATAGGGTATGGAACTATTAATAACCTTTGCTTGGAGGAATAACCAAATAACCCATTTGAACCACCAAAATTATGACAAGTGTTCCTCTCCCTCCTTTTCCAGGAAGGGTATTTTAGTCATTTAACTCAACCAATAAAGTACCCCCTCCATTTTAAAACGGCTATAACTTTTTTATCCGATGTCGGTTTTTTATAAAAAAAATACCGTTGGACTCGTCGCATTTTTATCTTTAATTCAGATGTGGTCCCGACATTTTTTGACACTTTTTTTTTCAAACGTCTGTATTGACATGTAATGTTACAAAAACTAGCACTGATGCCTTTTTTGGGTAGCTCCGGTGCCTTTTTTCTATAGCATTGATGTTAATATGGACGTTTGAAAAAAAACCTTCGAAAAAAGTCGGAACCACATCCGAATTAAAGATAAAAAAGCGACGAGTCCAATGGTATAATTTTTATAAAAAAACGACTTCGGATAAAAAAGTTATAAACGTTTTAAAAATGAGGGGTGCTTTTTTCTTTTGGGTAAAATACCCTTATACCCTTTCTGTTAAAAAAAAAAAAAAGGAGTGCCACATGTCACTAATCCATAGCACCTGTTTTTTCATCAAGCCAATAGGATGTGGTTATTTGGTTATTGCTCCAAGGAGGAGTTATTAATTGTTCTCATTCCTATATATATACATATATATATATATATTATTTTTTTTTTGGAAAATAAGATCTATTATACGTAAAGATGATCAAATAATCGAGGAACAATAGCCAAATCAGGCGTACGAACAAATGCAATTGGAGTTCAATAACAACGTTCGGAGGAAGAAAAGAGTGAAGGATGTGAAGTGGCTTTACCGGTGACGTTTGCGATAGAAGAATGCTTGAAATCGGATGCTCGATAGATGAAATGTTGGATGAATTCAGTGCTTTTGCTCGATGTGCATGATGATCAATTTTTTGATTTGAGATTAGGGTTTGAATTCAGAATCGGGGAGATTTAAGGGTCTGGAGAAAGTGGGCTGGATGACGACTATCAAACAGATGTCTCGATGTTGAGATGGGCTTCCGATTAAAAAAATTACCCACTTATATCAATTTTAGTTTTGTTATACCAAATTTGAGTTCGTTTAAATTTAAGAGGTATCGCAATTAGAATTTTGTTTATTATGTGTAAATAAACTAATATTTGACCGGTCTGATGTTTTATTCTGTAATGATTACGATCTGGTTGTGATGGTTAAGATCCGGTGCTTGTAAAGCAGTATCGTAGCCATGAATCAATTTAATTGTTTACAATATATCAAATATTTATCTTACAATAGTTAAGTAAAAATGATAATTTTGTGCTTAAAATATAAGAAATTAGAGTGTTTCGTACTTTACCATTGGAACACCAATTGCTTAATGATCTTTACTTTAAAGAGGTGTTGACCATTACAATAATAAAGTTATTATTATTCGGGATTACTTGACTTTTGAGATGATGTTAAGGGATAACTGAAACGTGTTGAAAATGATAATTGAACTCATATAAGTTATTATTTCGGGTTTAAAGGGGTGTTGACCATTACAATAATAAAAGTTACGATTTTTAGAATTCTAATGTTCTTTGTTTTTTTTTTTTTTTTTTTTTGGTTAACTCTTGGTTTCTATTTACTTTGATTTGCTATAGACCATAGCCAACGGATACTTGTTCATGTTTCATCAACTCATGTCATCCATTGACTATAAACTTTGTTTGATAAATCATAAAAAGGTATATTATTTCTAGGAAGTCTAAGAATGATTTTAAAAAACTCATAAACCGACTAAAATGAACTCCAATTGAACTCATTCCAGCAGCATTAAAACTGTCTCGTCAAGTCCTAAACTCCAAAGCCAAACCCTAAAAAACAATGACGAGGAAATGACACAATCGGCTGAAAAACATAAAATCTAAAACCTTAAAGCTAAACCCTAAAAGTTAAACCGTAAATCTAAACTCTAAAGTTGAACTCTAAACCATAAACCATAAATCACAAGCCCTAAATCCTAAATATAAAGTTAAACCTTAAAAAACAATGACTAGAAAAAAGAAACATTGACAAGTAAAAAGATACAATGAGCGGAAAAATATAAATTATATAACTCAAAAGCTAAACCCTAAAGCTATACCCTAAACCCAAAATTCCTAGTTCCTAGATCCTAGATACTAATTCCTAAATCATAAAGGTAAATCATAAAACATAATAACAAGCTAGAAAAGACACAATAATGACGATCTAAACAAACCCGACCTGAGCCCGTCCGGAAGTCCGAGACCCTTCTCCATCTGGTTGAAGATTTTATCAATATTTTATTTTAAACAGTTTATTTATTATTTATTACTTTCCTTGTTAGATGTTATCTTGTTTTCGAAGTTTTGTTTAACTATTTAAGAACTTTGTAATTCATTATTAGGGGGGTTGATTTTGATTGAATAAAGTATTTCGTTTGGAGGTATTTTCCAAGCTTTCTAGAGCCAGTATTTGGCATAGGTTTACTAACGTTGGTAATTGACGTTAGGGTTCATCGTTCTTGACATAGATCAAGTTCGATTACTATCCATCACGCTATCAAGTGGCATCAGAGCCATGGATCGGAGGAACCACCGTGATCATCGATGTAGATTCGCCGCTGGAGGCAACGACGATTATCACCGTGACCCCCTAGATGTAGAAAAGATCAAGCGACTCCAACGAAGAGTCCACGACCTCGAGTTACAACAAGAGATTCAGCGACTCAAGCAACGAATCCGAGATCTTAAAGCCTCGTCGACGTGGCAGGAAACGGAACCGGAAGAACCCGTCTGGGACGAGTCAACCGGGGATGAGGAGCATCCTACCAATTGTGACGTTTTCTATGATCTTCCTCCTGTGTATGATGTATATGAGGATGAAGAGGAATGTTTGTCGAGGCAAAACGTTCTTAGCGGGTTTACTAATCAAGATGACATAGCCAATAAATGTGAAGAGCAGGAGTCGTCAACGTTTACTCTAGAACCGGTTAAAAGGTCCCTGATAATAGAGTCAAGAGTTATGAAAATTTGGAATTCTCCAATCTTAAACATGGAGGCCGAAATTCTAATCAAGAATAAGCATGTGGTTGAAGACATGGTGGATGAGAATAAGGTGGTAAAATTGCTTCAAACGGCCAACGTGAAAATCGGTACGGATGCATCAATTCAACTTGTTTGTGATAAGGGTGAAGTTTTCAAATTGGAGGATAATCTGATGAAAAATTCTTTCATGCCATTTTATAATTCCAAATTGCATTTGAGTTCTCATAATTTTGTGATTAAATTGAAGGGGCAATTGCATATATCCCCCTATAAAGTTTAAAAATTGCATATATACCCAGCCTAAAAATTTAATTGCATATATCCCCCTACAAACTTTAAAATTTGCATATATACCCATTTTTGTTTTTTTAATTAAAAACAAATTATAGAATGACTATTTTATCCTTAATGACTCAAATCTCTCAAATTGCATATATACTCATTTATTTTTTTAGTTTTTTTCTATTTTTTTGCTCTTTTACTAGCTTAAATTTTTCTTCATATTGTAGTTCTTTTTTTTCCTTCAACTTTTCATGCTTATTTCTTATCACATCATTAACAAACATCAAATAAAACAAAATTTAAAGTTCATTCATTACGGTACAATAATACGGACATAAAAGTTTCAACACAAAATAAGAGTCATCATCTCTAAAATGTAAAAATAACAAATACCAAAGTTTTACTCGACATTAACTAGTTACTTTCACGAGTTTTTGTACGTTTTTCCCTGTGTCTTTTTACTTGTAGATGGTTCATCTTGAGATGCCGGATTTTTGCATGTTTTTTCATGGTGTTCATACTCACCACACCTTCGACACTTATGTCTTTTTTTTGACTCGTCATTTCCGGGTGGCCGCCTGGCGCCTGATAGTAGGTGGATATATCTTCTCAGTATCTATGTGTACCCATTGATCTTTAGTAGGCATGGGAGGCTGGGAGCAACTTCTAGAACATAAGTAGATTTATATTTCTCAAGAGTGAAGTAAGGGTCAACAAATTTGTCCCAATTTACATCTCTGATAAAAGCAATAAACGCGGCTGCATGGTAACATGGGACACCTTTAACTTGCCAAACCCGACAGGTGCATGTTTGTAACCTCTTCAACTAAATCAACAAAGTCGTACGCGTATGTGTCAATGTATATACATTTTTGATAACCAAAACAATACCGTCTTTTAGAGGAGTCTTTAGCCAAGCGAAAGTAACCTCCGTATTTCAATTTCATCCTGTACTTAGGCATGTCTTCCCATGTTGATACATCAGTAACATCCAAATTAACATTTTCCATCTTCAATCAAAAGAACATACACAAAAGATTCAGAACTCAAAAAAAAGTTTGCTTCTGAGTGGCGTAACATAACCACATTCGGATTAAGTACTTATTTTTTATATGCATATGATACTGTTTGGCTGCTTGCTCGTGCACGTGATGTTTTTTTTTTTCATTCTCAAAAGATGATAAGTTAAAAGGGAGAAATCTTGAATCTTTATTCTTTAAGTATCTTTAATGAAGGAAATTTATTGCTTCAAGACAATTTAAACGTATCATTTATTCTTTAAGTATCCTGCATACGAAGTTCTTAATGTGATTGGCACTGGTTTTAGGAATCAATAGTGACCCTAAAAATCGAATCAATAGTGACCCTAAAATCGAACCAGTGATTAAGAACTAGAATAAATCGCGACCAAAAGAGTGAAAAAATCAAACCTGCAGAAAGAAGATGATTTCGAACCAGGAGAAAGTGATTTCGAACGCAGCTTCTTCAGTTGTTGATGTCGAACATTGTTGAAGCAGATGAATCGTCTGTTGGTTTTTGCGAGAGAGGGGGAAGAGTCGACGTGCTTCTGGAGTCGTGCGTGGGTTTTTTTATTAAACCCTAATAAACAATTAAAAGGATAAAATGGTAATTAACCTACAAAAGGGGAAATATGCAATTTTTAGTTTAGTGTGAGTAAATATGCAATTAGACTCAAAAATAGGGGGATATATGCAATTCCCCCTAAATTGAAAGATTATCCGTCGAATATGGTGCACTCAATAGGCCGATTAATTTGGTGGTTGAGTTCGGTGGTTCAAAATTTGGAGATTCTAAAATTCGAGAATTTACTCAAAGACCCTTTGTTCAATTATATTACATCACTAGGATAGAACCCGTATGTTATACGGGTTGAATCAATAAAAATATAAATTAATAATTCAAAGAAAGTTAGTATAAAGTTTTATTAAAGTTATAATGAACACATTTTGATTGTTAGGTAGAAAATCTAAATTATAATCATAATATTAAGAGTTAATTACACAGTTAGTACCCGTGGTTTACCCATAATAACAATCTGGGGTACTAATTTCTGGATGTAACAACATAAGGTAGCAACTTTTAATTTTATTTCATAAAGGGGTATTAAGCTAGCACCCCGTTAACTTTTAACGACAGCCCCCCCCCCCCCCCACGTGACAAAAACGTAAGGACAATTTTGACAATTAACATTACCCCACAAATTAAAAACCATCGATCCAAATCCAAACCTCAATTCTCCGGCCGTTCTCTTCTCCGATCATCTCAGAATGGCCGGAACCCCAATTCGGAGATGATGGAGAAGAGAATGACCGAAGAATTGAGGTTTGGATTTGGATCGATGGGTTTTAATATGTGGGGTAATGTTAAATTTTCAAAATTGCCCTCACGTTTTTGTCACGTGGGGTGGCTTGCCGTTAAAAGTTAACGGGTTGTTAGCTTAATACCCCTATATGAAACAAAATTAAAAGTTGCTACCTTATGTTGTTACATCCAAAAGTTTATACCCCAAATTGTTACTATGGGTAAACCAGAGATATTAACTGTGTAATTAACTCTAATATTAAAATGTTATTTCAATTAAAAAATGTTATCTTGGTATACGTTAGAAAACTGAAAAAAAATTTAGTCATGATGTTTAAAATTTCCATATTGGATAAACATGAATTATTTAATACGGTAGAAAAATTATTTAATATTGGATATTATGAACATTGTATTTGTCGTTTATGAATTTCTCTATAAATAGTATCATCCATAATGTTGATTGAATTTGTAAAATAATATTAGGTATTTATTAATTAAAATATTAAAATATGATTTACTCAATTATATTTAAAACACACTAAATAAATGTTAAGTTTGTTAAATATTTATAAAAATGAAAATAATAATCATTTTAAATAAAAATACGATGCAAGTTAATATATGATTGTCATAATTTCATATATAAATAAATAAAAATATATCATGATTATAAAATAAGATATAATTTTCAATCAAGTATAATTTATTAGGAAGTAGATTTGGGAGTGAATACTTTTGTGAGAATGACTCGATTATATTTAAAACACACTAAATAAATGTTAAGTTTGTTAAATGTTAAATATTTATAAAAATGAAAATAATAATCATTTTAAAATTATTTTAAATAAAAATACGATGAAAGTTAATATATGATTGTCATAATTTTATATATAAATAAATAAAAATATATCATGATAATAAAATAGGATATAATTTTCAATCAAATATAATTTATTAGGAAGTCGATTTGGGAAAGAAAACTTTTGTGAGAATGATCATGAATATTAGGATATAATTTTCAATCAAATATAATTTATTAAGAAGTAGATTTGGGAGGGAAAATTTTTGTGAGAATGATTCTAGTGTTGACATGTGGCAACAATTGTAATTGTTTATTAGAGTAGGAAGATTCAAAATCAAGGTTTCCCTTCAAATTTGTTTTTAATCTTAAAGTTTGGGATATTCGAAATATTTAGATATCCACAAAACTTGGGATTTCAACATTATGGATTAAATGAATTATATCTTCATGATCTTCTTCTATTTTTTATGGATAATTTACTATTCAAATTTGGGGGAGAAGTTGATAGAATTCTACATGAGATATTATGGGATTTTTGGATTAGTCAAATTTCTTCTAAGCTCCAATGTCACGAGTATGATTTTTTAGAGGTGTTATGGTATGTTGTCCGCTCACGGAAAAATAGTGTTAATCTCTTCGACGTTCTCAAGACTCGAGGACGAGTCTTTTTCGAAGAGGGGGATAGGGAGAAGAATATGAAACGACCTAGTAACCCAATAGACTCGGGACCCGCGCGGCCGAATAGTGTTCGATTAAAGCCAACTCGAGTGATATGTGAAAATAAGTTTAAAGAGTTGGGCGTGACGGTCTTGCTCGTGACGGCGTTGTTAGGAAGACGTCGGGATGTTCCATTTGATCCTGGTGGTTTTGATTGAGAACTAGGTTTTTTTTTTAAAAAAAACCCCATTTGGTAACGTCAAAAAGCTAGCTTATAAGCTGATAAACTAGCTTATTGCGCGCAACACGACCTTAGACTGTGTTTGACGCACTAACTGAAAAAAATAACATTTGGTAAAAATTAGCTGATAAATAGCTAAAAAATATAAAATGACATAAAAATACATGTATATAAATAAATTAAAATTTAAAAATAAAATATAAATATTTTTTTTTGATTCGTGAAATATAAATAAATTAAAATTTAAAAAGAGAATAACTTTGATTAGATTAATGTAAATTTTAAATAACACTTTTTCGATTATTTATACTTAAAATAAATTTCTTGCATCCCATATCATAGTGGCAATAATATCACGAATTCATCGCATCTCATGGCGTGACTCTTGTATCGTTATCAGATGTTGACGGATTGTCTTGTTCTTCTGTAGGTATATAAGTTTGGTGTTGATCAACAATGTTGAACATCATATCTGTCGAGTCATTTCTCTGAATATAGTTATGGAGGGCAAATGTTACCATTATCACATCTATTTGAGTTTTCTGTCTAAAATAAGAAGTCCACTTTCTCTAGTATTTATTTATAAGTTAGGGAATGGTAAAACTGAAAACATTATAAAAGATAGTTGAAACGATACTCTAACTAGCTTTTCAAAAGCTAGCTTATAAGCTCTTTTTTTGACATTACCAAACATAGTTTTTTTTAAAAAGTCCCGTTTGGTAACTTAAAAAAACTAGCTTATAAGCTAGCTTATGGTGCACAAACACGACCTTAATAAAAATCAATTTAATTTCTTTAAATTACACTTTTGGTTTGCTTAGAACCGATTACATGAATAATCAATTTGATTGCTTTGAACCTTCGATATTTAAAGAAATTCACAAGCAACATCGAAAGAAATTACTTCCCGATCGCAACATTTTCCTCTCAAAGTCTCTCTCTTTTTCAAACTTCGTATGAAATAGGAACTCATATTGTAATAACCACTTAAGAGGTTAATGATTTAAAAATCTACATTGACAATGAATGTCAAAAGAATTTAAAAAATATTAGACTACTTCCAACACACGTCTTAATATGAAGTTTTTGTAGGAAATATTACGTTAGGGTAAAAACTTGTTTGTCCGAAAAAGAACCAAAAAGCTAATATGTCATGCTCTGAAGACTGTTTGTGGATATGAGAAACTTTAACTTTGAAAGAGTCTTAGAAACCGTTCTAATAATAATAAATAATAAACAAACCAGCGGTTTTGCAGTTACAAACAAAAAAACAGAAATGTTGAAAGATTTGCAAAGCACCTTTAAGGAAGGTTCGAGTGAAAAGCAGCTTACCAAAATACCGTGTTTTCTGTCTCCGCGGGCCCACGGTGTCTCCAATTTTTTATTTTTATAAGTTGACTCTAAGTAGACTTTGAGTCTTTGACTAGAAACAAGTCTTTTTATACTCAATATAAACTTCTACGATTATGAAACTTTACACTATTGTTATTTCAAATGTTTATCAACATACTTTTAAAATCAAAATATGTGAAATTACTTTAAATCATAAACAATCAAATATGCAAATTATGGTTTGAGTTATTTTAAAAAGTCTAAATTTAGAAAAAAAAATTGCATTTTAGTTTTGATCACTTATGTTGACTTCATATCAAGTTTTAAATTTTTCTAAGTGTTTAACTTTTATATATGATATTTTTTAAAATATTATACCATAAAAACGAATATTTTTAATATATAAAATGAGTATATTATCATTATATATATATATATATATATATATATATATATATATATAGGGGAGAAATATAATGAAAACCTCTCTGAGTTTGGAAAATCGTGAAAATCAAACTAAAAAATTCATTTTTTGTTCCGATTTTTTTATACTGACTCTCTAAGTTAAAAAAACCCTCTTTATGCAAAAAAGTAAAAAAAACGCCTAGTAAATTTGTTTAATTTTTTTTTATAACTGATGTTACATATGTAACATTACCCTGTTATCCCTGATAAATTTAGTGACTTATTCTCGACAAACGTTTTGAAAAAAAAATAAATAAAAAAATCATGGGCCTTGGGGACCCAACACCGGAAAAGACTTGTCGAGATGCCATCGAGACGGTACCCTCAAAGACTCTGAGTCTTAAAATTTATTATTTTAAGTCACTATTGTGTTCGTTTAAGTACTTTTTATCAGATATAGTAAATAAACCTTTTTAATGTTTATAAAAGTTAAATAATTTAAAACATTTATAATAAAAAAAATTACAAATGGCCGTTTGTGTACAAACGACCATTTGTATCTTGTATAAAAGTTAAAAGCTCTTCTGTCTTTATCACGTCTCTTAGTTAATTGGTTCTAATAAACACTTTCTAATTTCTATATATACCATGACCAAGGGCAAATTTGGAAAACGACCTTCTCTTTCTAACTTATATATGGATGTTAACCTACGCCCTTCACAAACCATCCATCATCATTCATCGTGATCATCAACTCCCTCTCTGCTTTTGAACCTCTGCAACAATGGAGAAATTGAGCTTCCAGAGCATCAAATCACACCCACAAACCCATTTCCTCAAACTCAACAAATTCTTCTCGATCTTCATCTACATCTTCTTCTTCTCATCTACCATTTCTCTGTATTCCTACACTCAAAGATTATCCATTTACACCGATTACAATGATAGAAACTTCATCTTCCTCCTCTGCAATGGAATCCTTATTTTCCTGTTCTTGAGCCTCGATTCGACCCACGATTCTTTGCCACAAGAGAATCAATCAGTGAACACGTACGAAATCAAGCATCAAAATATCCCAATTTCATCACCCATTGAAGAACAGAGAGAACAAATCGAAGAAGACGGTGATGAAATTAAGCTAAATACAAAAAGGGTTTATGTGTCCTATAATCGTGACCCTCTTTCGATCATTCAAGATAAAGATGCAGAAACAAAGGAATTTGAAGAAGCTGCAGAAACAGGGGAATTAGAAGAAGCTGCAAAAACAGGGGAATTTGGAGAAGCTGCAAAAATAGGGGAATTTGAAGAAGCTGAAAAAACAGGGGAATTTGAAGAAGCTGCAAAAACATGGGAATTTGAAGAAGCTGCAAAAACAGGGGATTTTGAAGAAGCTGCAGAAACAGAGGAATTGAACAAGAAATGTGCAGAATTTATAAGAAAAAACAGAGATAGAATGAAATTTGAGTCATGGAATGGCCAAAATCGTCTTGTTCATCCGACCGAAACAAATTCAGGAATTTATTTTTAATAAATATATGCATATTCATCACTTCATTCACCAGTGTTTATTTGTAGTAATTTGATTATTAAACTATATATTACGAATTGACAACCAAACTAAAAAATTGACCAAATCAAGCATAGTTGGTTAAGTTTTATGAAAAAAAAAATACATATGAAAACGACATGCATACAAAAATGAGGATAATCGTGTGATCAAACCGTTAAATTAAGGAATTAATCAAGAATAGATCAATTACTTAATCCATCAAATACTCTATCCCATAAGCTTCGAGGAGTGGTTATCGATGGGGCTCGGTTAACGGCTTCCTAGATCGAAAACACCGGGCCCTTGAGACTTTCACCGATAAGCTCGACCTCTAAAAATCATAAGCTTTTGTTGTTAGTAGCATCGGTTTTGTTATGTAAAAGAGGGTTGTGGCGCAACTTGTTGCTCGTTTACCTGTCACTTTATTGTAATTTGCTAATTGGATATGAAACTAATATTAAAAAAAATTGATGTTTCATTAGCATTTCTGAAATAAATGTTAATTTTAGAGAATCTAAAAAAATATACATAAATAAAGCTAAAAGTAAATATGTGCAAATAAAGATAGAGATTTTTTTTAACGATGCTTTCATTAACACAAATCAAACCTAACAAGACGTCAGGAACGGGAATAAAAACAACAAGAAAAGAGGGACCTATATATTGAACTTATCCCAATCCTTCCACATAAAGATAGAGAATGAGATTTGAAGGGTTTTTATAAAACTTTAAATTTTTAGATAAATTTGTTTCTTATTTAAATTATGAAGATAAAAAGAGATAGAACTGCTATAATGTGAATGCTTTTATAAACCAGTTTTCAAAGAATAATTAAAGTTACTCAAGGGCCTACCCCAAATAAAAATATACAAACTAAATCCTAACGACCTATAAAGACTAGAAAAACATAAGAAATTAAGTAGAAATATGCACATAAAGAACAAAAACCGAAAATATTGACTAAATTGAACACGGGATCAGGGACTATTTAATAATTGAAAATGCAAATTAAAGGGACGTGGATGGTGATGGCTATCGGCACGTATTAATAAAACGTCATTCTTCTTAAAAACAATATGAGAGCGTTATGGGTTTTTCTAATTGTACTCAGGCCACAAAAGTGGTGTCACTCTTACCACCCATCTTGCACCTCTAAATGGTGATAATTATGTCTTTGATTGCCAAGACCATTAACTATGGCGGGGTATCAGTTTTCGAAATAACTGATTGCGTGTTAACTGCGCATATTGTTTCCAGTAGCGGGGGAAGCAAAACTCGGTCTGCGCGAACCCGACCGTTTTCGAGTCGCATTCGTGTCCGCAGGATACGCGAGCGTGCCCAGGATTTTTATCCAAGTTTCTCATTTTTCTGCACCCCCCTTGCGCGCGCGCGCACGTAGATGTTGGAGTATAAATTAACACTACAAGTTAATAAACATCCAAGTTCCTGTCTTATAAACCACATTTCACATCGATATCTCATTCACCTCTTAATTACTTTGGACGTTTAATATCTCGTTGGAAAGCCCTTGTCCTAGGCTATTAAACCATATCAAATAACTCATCTAATTATTATATCTACATATAGATAATTATGTCCAAAGTTAGAAAAAATTACATCTTTTTTTTCCTATATTTTTCCAACAATGACACGGTGCTTGAATATGATCGTGATGTTGGTGGTACAACATCGGAAGCAGTTGGAGGTGGTGATGGTGATTGTGGGTGTGTGTGTTTTCTGGTTTTGTTATAGGCAACTCGAAGATATAAGACTTGGTTTATTAGGCTTGTGTTGCAAGTTATGAGACAATTATACAAAGCCAGGTTTTTTGATCGATGGTTAAAGATGCGCATATCCTATCGGCGTAGGTTGGAGGTGGTGGTAATCAAGAGTTGATTTCGTTTTTCTGACAAAGCTAACGACATCTCTTTGAGTGTTGAGGTTTTCTTGTAGACGAATACTGGATGACACCAGAGGATGTGAAAGGTGCCAATTATGGCACCTTTGAAAAAAATGAAATGACAGTCATCTTGGTGTTTTCAAGGGTGCGAGAATCGATACACGCCATAACGGTGTAGATTGAATTAGCAATAGGTTATGTAATTTTATTTATAAAGGATCATATTACAATAAAGTGACAGGTAAACATATCATAACTACCATGCATAGTTGGTTAGTGTAATTAAGTTCCTACATGCATTTCCTTTTAAGTATCTAGAGTAGTGAGTGTAAGTTTCCTTTGATTAGTTTCTAAGCCTATTACATGCTAAGTATGCTTAATGTTTTAGAAAGAATGAAAAGAAAATTGCTCCAAGGTGCTCTTCTTCTTTTCTCTTTTTCTTGAGAGATTAATCATATTGTATGTACCTATCATCAAAAACATTATTCCAAAACTTCCTACCTAGATGTGTGTCTTTTGTAAATGAAACTTCTAAGGTTTACAGATGTTGATTAACCTTGAATAGACTTTTTAAATATAGACTTTTTAAATCTAGACTTTTTAAATCGTTTACTACCGATCACTTTCAGATTAAAGTATTTCAAAGAACAACCAGAAACCCATTTACAAGAACTAGAAGGTCTTTCATGTCAAAAATAAATTAGATTGTGTGAATCTCATATTTCATACCAAATTAATTATATGTGTGTAAATGAACCATTATAACCGTTGGGGTGAAGCATTGTAATCTTCATGAAAGATGACAAACGTTGACACTTATTTAATTGTTTTTGTTATATAGTTACATTAGTAGCAAGCCTTCACTAGTGATAAAGTTACTAATGATCACCAAAGATGTTATCGTTGAAGATGGATCACCAAAGATGCTTCATTTTATATCCGAGCACTTACTACTGAAATAAAATTACCACCGATGCTTATTATCAAGCTTCTTGTCATTCTTCAAACTTACTTGATCAATTTTTATGGGCGTTGCCCCTTGGACCCCATCAGGGGGTGCTAAAAATCTCGCAATGAGTCAGTGTTTCCATGGTTTCAGGATTTATCCTCGATAAGCTTAGAGATTCCATGGTTACTTAAATCAAACAATTTTTATACGAGCGTTCACTTTACCACATGCAACTCTTATAAATGTTTATTCTAACTTCTCATTTTGGTCTTAAACAAATTCAATTGTATTAAAATGAATTTAGTAACACTAAAATCACCGACAAATATCAAGGCCTGTCGATGCAAGGAGCGGGACGCGCGACCGGTCAGGGCCCGGTCTTCAGGGGGTTGAAAATTTTAATTATGTTTATATATTATCTATATATACATTAATTTAAATATGTATATATACTTGTGAATGCAATAAATTCACAAATAAGTTAGGTAGTGACGGGGGAAGCTTCTAAGGGGCCAGACCGGGCCCCGACCCGGTCCGTTTTTTCACTCCGTAGTGTAAATTTATACTCGTTCGGTCTAAAAAAATTATATTCTTAGTCCGCCTTATCTACTTTTAGTCTGGCCCTATCCCCATTTTAGCCCAAGCTTCGCCCCTAGGTAGTGTGGACGTGTGGTCGGGAGAAAAACATGTGGTAAAACCCTTAGGTCCCAAATTCAAATTTTACATCTCATATATAACCTTTTCATTTCCGTTTTTCTATTTTTTTTCCTTTTGTAGATTTTTTTGTCTTTCTTATTTTTGTCCTCCTTTTAGTTATTTATTTTGAACATATTTATGTTTACGTGTCGCTTATTACATTTTCATTTGGTTTGTTATTTCTGTTTAATACCAGTGTGATTTCATCTACATTATTATTTTATCTAAATTGTACCATCTTTTAGCTAAGATGTTGATTGTTACGATACCCTTCTTTGATTTGTTTTTTGATATTTAACTTTCTATCGTCGCTAACTCGTTACCACAACGCGCGGCTAGCATTTTTTTCGTTAGTGTACAATATTAAGTTACAATATATTCACGTTCAAATAGTTTTTTTTAACAATAATGTAATATTGAGTTTATATTTTAGAACCCCACTTTTTATACTCGTTGAGAGCCTCAAAATTTTAAAATTTTCTCAAAAAGGCCCTGATATCTACGTATTTAAGACTGTGACAATCAAACTTATACTCACTACAATACCAATGGTGACAAACAACATATCAAAATATCTCAAGACAATTTTCTTATTGAGGGTTACATCTCAACCCTCCACATCTTGACCATGATATCTATTAATTTAAGCCTCACATTAATTTCCTTTACAATTTATTTCCACCGCTATCTCCTGTTACCAATGCCCTCAAGCCATTGCCTTGAAGTAGATCTTTGATTACATTACCCTACACATTTTGTTTGCTTCACATACATTTGGACATTTGGACATTTGGACATTTGGTGGTCCTTTATACACCGTTCACACCTACCCATTTTACCCATTTTAGAGGGTGTTCGGGATTGCTTTTTAAAACTAGAAAATGTTTGGGCCTATTGTTTTTTTAGATATAGTTTTTAAAAAGTGTTTGGTTTAGTCTTTATGGTGATAAAAACCAATCAATCAACGATTTGTTTTTCAAAAAATATTTGATTTAGCTTTTATATGTAAAATGATCAAAAAGATGTTGGGTATAAATTAGTTGAGTATAAGATTAAATGAAAGTTTTATATAGAAAACCAAAATCACTTTAAAAACTTTTTTGTGACTTTTTTTTTGTTGCTATATCTATAAAGTTAAAATAAAAAGCATTTTTCAGTTATTCAAACATATTTTTTTAATTTATCAACTTTTCACAATACTAATAAATCGTTTTTAGAAGCAATCCTAACTCAAACATGGACTTAGATGATTCTTCTACTATGTACTAAAAAAATCATCAATCTATTTTCCCCTAATTTCAATTGTAACTAGTATTTTATTAAAGCGACGGATCTTACGTAACAGTGTTAAGATTTAGGTTTTATAGTTGTTATTTAGGCTAAGTGTAGTCATCAAGTCTCACCATGGGGCATTATATATCATGTGACGATGACATGGCAAATGGGTTTCAAGTGTGTAACCATAAAGCCCCGTTAACGATTACTTCATTTACTATTATTTTTTTTAGTCAACTAAAAAAATAAAATAAATTATAAAACCATAAAACTTCAATTAAATTAAAAAAACATAGTAGTGAAACAAATAACATGACATAAAAAAAAACCGACACATAACATAAAAAAAAAACCCTACTCGACACCATAAGTCTTCTTGATGTCCTCCCTAAGTTTTATTGCTATCGAACGCGCCGGTTCGTCTTCCGGGAGTGGTTGTCGAAGCTTGTATAAGTCTTGGTGCATTATACGTCGTTTGACCAACCCCGTTTGAAGTTTTTCATTCATCTCCTCTTGAAGTTTGTTGATATTTGGGACGTTGATGGCGGTGGAATGGCTTGACGACGACGAAGCCCTTTGAGCCTTCGTGAAATCTCGACTAGGTGGTCGAGGAAGCTCGACGTGCACAAATTCAACTTGTTCATTTAAATCAAAGGCACGAGCGTCCGAACTCTCCCCACCCGTTTCGTGAGTTGATTCGGTCCTAGATTTTTTTCGAGCGACGCTTTATTTTATTCTTCAAATCAACTTGAGAAAGCCACTTCGGTGCATTTTTCAACACGTTCTAAACCGCGATGTAGTTAAACGCGGGACGACCGATTCCGTATTCGATTAGCGCACTCGATTGGACATCTTCGTTGTTTTGACCGCTTTGCCAACCCGAAACCATACGGTTGTAAATGGTAGAGAAGATCTTGCATTTTTTTGTTGATATCGGTCCATTTACCCGATATGGAGTCGGGTGGATGGTATGGCTCGTTTGCCTTCATCAACTCGTAGAACTTCTTTCTCGTCTCTCGCCAAAACGTCGTCAAGTCTTGATCGTTAGCTTCATATTAAAAATATATACGACATCAACATTAAAAATATATATATATATATATATATATATATATATATATATACATAAAAAATATATTTAAATAACTTTAAATATTTACCAATGATCGGGTTTTCCGAGCAATCGAGCCAAGCTCGAGCTAGCGCCACATCCTCCTCCTCCGTCCACGGTTGCACTTGTTTCTTCTCCCTCGGTTCGTCAGGTGCCTTCTTTTTGTGTGACTGTTTCTTCCTACCCACATTTTTCTTCACTTGTGTCTCGGGTACGACATCATCGTCAAGCGGTATGGCGTCGTCTTCGGGAGATGGTGTCGGTCGAGACGAAGGCGATGGTGATGGTCGAGACGATTGAGAAGCTTGAAATAGATTGTTTTGTTGAAACGTTTGTTGTTGAAATTAGTTTTGTTGTTGAAATGCTTGAAACGGAGAAAAGGAATGTTGAGCAAAGGGATTAAACCCCATGCCTTGCGGGAAGTTTTGTTGAAACGGTGGTTGGTTGAATTGTTGTTGCGTTGTCGATGATCCTAAACTCGCCATGTACGCGAACAACCCGTCATCGTCGGGGTTACCATTCGTACGACGGGGAGGTTGGAAATGCGAGTTTGATGATGAACCTCGACCTTGCATTTTTAAAAAAAATTAAAGAAGCATAGAAGAAGATGAGAGTGAGATAGAAGAAGTGGTGTAAAAAAAGTGGGGTGCCACTCTTTTTATAGCTTTAAAATATAACATTTATTTATAAAAAAAAAAATGGCCACAACGGATCTTTTAACGGGTAGTTTGAAAAAGTCAGGGGGGGGGGGGGGGAGGGAGGGAAGAGGGCGCCATGCCCGTCACGCTTACAGACGAAAATTGCAACATAGCGCCCCGGGGGGGGGGGGTGCCTAAGGGCGCTATAAGGGGCGCGATGGTGGTGTATTTGGAGCTATAACACTCGATTACACATAACCTTATGGAATTTAAGTTAGAAGTGGTCCATGCATCAATGAGAAGATATCAATTTATAACTTTTATTATATAAGTTGCTCTAAATAAATAAGAATACAAGCATTTTGTTCAAAACTAGTGATGCAAACGGGTGCGGGTAATAGCGGGGACTTCACTACCCGTACCCGCACCCGAATTATATCCTCATACCCATCCCCGCCCCGCCCCGCCTAATACCCAGCGGATACGGGTAAAAAAAACCCGGCAGATACGGGGAACCCGACGGGTACCCATTTAAGAGAAAAAATCTGATTTTTATAAAGTCAGAAAAATATAACTATAATAAGTAAAACATTCAAGTTTCATAATTAAATCCCACAATAATAATAGCAAAAAAAGACAATCATCACGTTCTTAAGTTCGTTAAAAAAACTAAATATCAAAATTCACGAAGCTCGAACCCGCTTCATCGTCTTTTGTAATTTCAAACTTTGCAAAATTATTTCTTTATTTGAATGTGCACCTAGCAATAAAAAAATAATATAAAGGACATATATAAATTATATATATATATCCGGGTTTTAAACGGGGCGGGTAGTGCCATACCTGTACCCGACCCGTCCCCGCTTCGGGTTTTTAAAATAATACCCGTCCCCGCCCAATTACCCGTTAAAACGGGTAATACCCGTCCCATTCGGGTCGGGTACCCGCGGGTACCCGCTTTAACGGGTAAAATTTGCATCCCTATTCAAAACGATTAAGACGTACTTATTTCTACATGTATTTTGGTTTTTCACATGTTGCAAAACGTGGGCTTCGACATTCACAAGTTACTTTCACATTAGTCAAAGAGCACACTTTCTTGAGTGAAATTTATTGTTTCTCTTATTATATCTATATAATATAATTAAGCAACTTGTGTACAAGTTATCTAAGCATATTTCATGTATAAGTTTCTAATGGAGGAGTTTTGGGTATGTATTAAGCAGGTCCCACTTTTAAAGTAAGAGGTACAAGTCTGAGCAACTCAAATGTCCTCCTTTCATCCAAAGATCAACAATTTTGTTTCAAAATCTATGCTAGGGTTTTTGGTAAGCTCTTCTTAACCTTCTTTTAGATTCTAAGCATGATGAATTTGTGTTTCTTTTTATTTTCTCATTAGCTTTTGTCTTCGCGCTGCATTGGGGGCCACTTCGTCTTCGATTAGCGAGGTTTATTTTGGTTGTTGTTTTGATTCGTTTGTAGATTTTTTGGTTAGCTGAAACTGATTTTTTTTTAATTTCGATTGTTGTTTTTTATATCTCTGTGTCACGATTGTTCTTAATTCACCTTTTGTGTTTCTGTTGTGTCTTGATTTGGTGTATTATGGAACATGTATCACGATTCAAGACCTAAGGCTTTGAATTTTTTTTGTCGATTTCAGGTATTCAAGGGTATGTTTTTGTTTCAACTCTAGTCTAAATTTCTTGATTTCTTTGTTAAAAGTAAATTGGGTAAGTTGATTGTTCGGTCAAACTCGATTAGGTCAACTGATTGATATAATAGATTGATTCTTTGTTGAGTCTTGATTGGCTAACTAGATTGTTTGATGGATGGACAATTTAGAGACAAACCTTCGTCCCTCGAGCCCTTAATATGAGTTATATTCATGTAGTGCTTTTGAATGGACTCTTAAAGACCGGTTGCATTTAACAAAAGGATATTTGGTTTAGCGGTACTAAGGTGTTAGAAAAGAAAAAAAATAATGTTAGATAAGGCTTAGTCTTTTTATGTGATAAGGATTTAAATCCTATTGGTGATAATGTATAATTTAAGCCCACAAATGAGAACCAATTGGTTTTGAGAACTTTTGAGAACAATTTTGAGGCACTAATTTCCGGGGGGGGGGGGAGCACTCAAATTCATGGGAAGGATTTTCTTATATATAATTAGTGGCTCAGAATAGTTCTCAAAAGTTCTCAAAACCATTTAGTTCTCAAATGATCATCTCCCCTTTTGGAGTTAATTACGGTTTGCGTCCCTGTGGTTTGGTGATTTTGCCACCTGAGTCCAAAAGTTCAAAAAGTTGCAACGTGCACTCTGTGGTTTGCATTTCTTTGTCATTTGAGTCCTTTTGACTAACGGGGTTAAAATTTCCTGTTAACTCAAGGGGTATTTAAGTCATTTTACACATTAGGGCATGTTATGTAAATTAATAAGTTATTTAAAATTTGAGGGACTATATATGTAATTACTTAAAGTAATTAATATAAAAAATATATATATATAACTATCCCGGACGACTACAACCTCATTCCCACCGGTCACCACTATCACTGCCGCCACAGCCGGATACCAATAACCATCCCCACCGGAAGGCTACCGATAACCATCCCATCGGTCACCACTATCACTTCCGCCCCCTCCCTCTCCTTCTCCTATTTTACGTCGCCCTCCAACATCTCCGGTGACCTTACCCCTGTCTAAACCCCTGCCAGCCAACACTTGAAAACGCTGGAGCGTGTGGATCGGTTCAGTTCGACATCAATTACATGAATGATAACAAGAACAACGGTGTAAATAAACGACTCAATCTCTCATTAACGAATATCACAGTTACAAGAGATTCAGAGTACAAAACACACTAGTTCTCACACACAAGCTCTCTCAAAAACTAGTAAATTACAAGACAAACAACCTATTTATAAGCTGCCAAAACACGACCTCTGAACCTGGTGTTCGGCCAGAGTTCGGAGCCACCGAACCTTGGGTTCGGCCAAGGTTCGGCCAACACAAAACTAGGTTGAACCTCTTGTCTTCAAAACTCTATCTGATCCAGCCCGTTGCCACATATCATGTACCAACAAACGACGACGCAACTGCAGCCGGAGACAACAACCACAATCGTCGCAGACCATTAGACACCATCACCGTCGGCGCTCTCAAGTCCGATTTTGGTTGTTCTCAAAGTTTCAGATCTAAAATCCCACATCATTGTCCCCGTCGCAAATGGAATCCTTTTATTTTCGATAGTAGAAATTAATTTCACCGTCGCCGTCACTGTTGCACATAAAACCATGTTGTTTACTGTGGAAGATTGAGAATTTTGGCAAATGGAACCCAAAATTCATAATTGATTTTGCCGTCGTCATTGCAAATGGACCCCAAAAGTGATTTAAACCAATTTTCACATTTTAAGAATAAAACGATTTTCACTTTGCAAGGTTGTTGCTGGCTTTGGTTGGAGGTGATCTAAACCGATTTTCACATTCCGGTGAGATCAGATGGTTGCCACCATCACCGGAGAAGAAATGGTCGACGTAGCCGCCGCCATCTATGACCGAAACCCTAGATGGGATGGTGGTGGACATCGACAGAGAAGTGGTGGATGGCGGCGATGCCCGACGGTGATCATCGTAGTCGTCGGGATCACCGTTGCCGAATTCCGGTGAAGTGAAACTGGTGGTGTTGCTTCTACTAGTTCCGGCGACCCTCTACATTATATTTATTTATTAGTTTTTAGTTTAAGTTAATTACAAAACAACCCCTGTTGTATAATAGGTTTTACATAAATAGTCCTCTATTTTAAAAAACCTACAAATTTATATAAGTAGTCCCTTTTAATAAAATGACTAAAATACCCCTTGAGTTGACAGAAACTTTTAACTTCGTTAGTTAAAAGGACTCAAATGGTAAAAAAATGCAAACCACAGAGTGCACCTTGCAACTTTTTGGTCTTTTGGACTCAGGTGGCAAAAGTCACCAAACCACAGGGATACAAACCGTAATTAACTCCCCCTTTTAATATATGAAAAGAGTCCCTGTGGTTTGGAGGTTTCAACCATTTGAGTCCAATTTCTAAATTATTAACAGATATTGCCTTATGGTTGCATTTTTTTTGCCATTCGAGTCCCTTCTTACTAACAGGGTTAACTTTTCTGTTAAATAAAAGGGTATTTTAGTCAATTTACGCATAAAGAGGTATTATAAAAAACTCAATAATATTTATGAGCAGGGACCAGTTTTGTAATTTATCTAAACCTCTTCAACACCCAAACACTCATACTTTAGGTTCTCTTTTATTCCAACACCCAAACAACACTTACATTTTGAGTTCCACCGAGAGAAAGAGATCGAGAGGCTGGGAAGGCCCGCAGCTCCGACGTTATCTCCGGCGACCTCGGTCGGCCATAGACGACGATAGTCCACTAGCGTTCCCTTTTCCTAAATCCCAGCCTCATTTTTTCCCATTCGTTCTCAATTGCGGCGGCTGTTGGACCCGTTTAGGGTTCCGACGAGTTGATCGATGGAGTCTGGTGTCTGACCTCTGGAGGGAATGGAGGCTCGACGAAGATGATGATGGACTCAAGGAGTCCGGCTGGGGAATTTGAAGCTAAATATATCGAGAGATTTATTAGATTTATTTTGTTCGTGGAATTTGAAGCATATACCAAGTCGGTGTCGATGAATATCATACGAAGCCTGATTTCGCTCTGCTCAGGCGACACCATCCGTTGTCCCCACCGATGTCCCTTGATGATTTCCGTAGCGACTGTGATCCGCCATCGTTGGTCCTTGAAGGGATTGGGGAAAAAAGGAGATGCCGGCGAAACCGTTTCTTCCTCGTAATGAATTGGCCCAGGCTCGTCAGATGGGTTAATTTTGATTACGCAATACGAATTCAGTAATGAATTCGCCCAGACTCGTCAGATGGGTTAATTTGCTAAAAAAAATTTGCTTACGCAATACGAATTCAATTTTGATCTATGGAGTTTCTAAATGAAATGAAATGACAGATGGACTAGCTGGAATTTCTTCACTTGTACAGCCATAGATGATATACCACCTCCACCAAACCATCGCTGACTCTTAACTTCCCGAACCCACGCTTGCAAACGACTAAATTGATGGTGGTGGTGGTCGCTGGGTGGTGTACGATGATGGTGGGTGGTGTACGGTGGTGGTGGTGGTGGTGGTGATGGGTGGTGTACGGTGGTGGTGGTTCAGATGAGTTTAGAAGGGGGTGGTGGTGGACGCTGTTGGTGTACCTTGTGTTTTTTATTTACTCTTTATTTAATTTTAATATCTTTAACAAACTTACAAAAAATAGTCCCTTGATTTTGATAACTTATATCAGTAGTACCTCATAAGTAAACTGACTCAAATGCCCCTTTCACTTAACAAAAAAAAATTAACCCCGTTAGGCCTAAGGACTCAATTGGCAACGAAATGAAAACATGGGGTTCAATTTGTTAAGAAAAGCAACCATGAGGCGAGATTTGTTAATAATTTGAAAAATGGACTCAAACGGTTAAAATCGACAAACCACAAGGACACAAATCGTATTTAACTCATATGAAAATAAAGTATGGTGTTTGTAGAATAAGGAGTATAGAGTAAATTACGGATATAGTCCCTCATGGTTTGTACGAATTTCGGGTTTAGTCCTTAGGTTTCATTTATTACGGATATGGTCCCAAACGTTTGTCAAACCGTATCGGATTTAGTCCCTGGGATGGATGACCGTTAAAATTTTCTGTTAAATGAGTATGAATTGACCATAATACCCTTGCCTTTAAAAAGAATAAAAGAAAAAAGAAAAAAAAACTAAATTTACTATTTTACCCCATCTTCTTCACACTTTACAACCACCGTCTTTTACCCCAATCTTTTACCTCCATCGGATAACCACCGTCATCTTCTCCTCCTCCGACCAATCTCCGGTCATTACCACCATCACGGTGGCCTCCTCCCCCGACCAATCTCCGGTCACTACCACCACTACGGTTGTTGGAGGACACGGGTAACAATTTTATTGTTATTGAAACCGGAGAATAAGTAGCTACAATTAAACATAGTTTATGAATTATGTTATGTGCTGTTGGTTTGCATCTAAACAACACTTGACCGTCCATAAGCACACTATTTCACTTCTGAAATCAAATATGAACACAAATTAAAATGTTGTTTCTCACGACCAATCCAAATGAGTAATGGCAGATACTACTACTAAGCAGGGGCGGAACTAGAAATTTTTTTTAGGGGGTCCACAAATTTTTTTACGAAGTTACTAGCTTTAGATGTTTCAGTTTCATATAAACGTACATAAAGATTTTTGGTCTATTACTTACTAAATAATTTTTAATGTAGGCGCGCGTAGCGGCACGACATTTCGAGTAAAGAAAAATAACCGACTAAAAAAACTCTACATGATTTGATAAAAAATTATATACCGTAACATTGATAGCGATATAATAGTAAAAAAATAATAGTAAATGGATAAAAATGAAGAGAAAAGAAAATTTAACGCGAGAAAAAAAATAATATGACAAAATGTTTGCCTATTAAAAAAGTCTATATTTTTATATATTGTGTATATCATTATAAAAAGGGTCTAAGATTAATGTATTTGAAAAGAATAGGTCTATAATGAAAGTAAATAAAAAAGAGGTGGAAAATGAAGTACCTCATTTACTCTCCTCATTTATAGCACTAAAATTAATAAAGAAAGCTGAGAAAAATAAAAAAATGTTGAGCACAAGATTTGAACTTGCACCCCTTCAAAATCAAGCAAGGGATCTTACCACTAGGCTAGTTGTTTACTTTGTTTTATTTTCACAAACTAAGTATTTATTAACTCCTCTTCACAATTTTTTTTAAAAAAAAACCGTTCACATAATTTTGACTTTGCGTACGAGGTTGAGGGGGTCCACGGGGACCCCCTGGGCCTAATATAAATCCGCCCCTGCTACTAAGGCCTCCTAGTGACAAAAGGCTCAATCGATGTAAGCCGGAAATGGCTCGATTTACGACGAGTCAAAATCATAGAGAGAGAGAGAGAGAGAAGATTGCGGCCACTCTTACCTTCGTTGCCGACGACGGGTCAGGGCTCGCCGGAATCGCGACCCTAGTTCGAAATCGGGTAGAGAGAGAAGCTTCGAGGTTGCCGCCGTGAATCAGAGATGAGGAAGAGAGGGTTGTTAGTTGCTGGAGATCGTGGAGGTCGGAGGGCTCGTCGGAGTCAACGGGAGCGGCGGTTGGACGTCACCGCCTCTCTCCTTCTTTCTTCTTCTTTCTTTCTTTTTCACTTTTTCTTTTCTTCTTTCTTTGATCGAGTGATGAAGATGCTCTGCAGATTTGATAGGTTTTCAAAGAGTTTTGATAGGTTTTAAAGGGAGGGGTATTATGGTCAATTCACACTTAATTAACATAATTTTCTAACGGCGTTAAGGTTCAGGGACTTAATCCGATACAGTTTGACAAACGCTTGGGACCATATCCATAATAAATGAAACCTAAGGACTAAATCCGAAGTTCCTGCAAACCACAGGGACTAAATCCGTAATTTACTCTAGAATAAGATCTAAATATTTAGAGAACTTATATTGGGCTTTCGGCCTATTCTTTCCACATCATAAGCAATTTGACGGTGAATTATTATTTGGGCTTCAAACGTGTGGGTTGAGGAACAAATGGTGCTACATAAAAAAGTAAGCCCTAGAAATTCTACTACATAAAAAAGTAGAATATAAGAGGAATAGTAACTTACTAGGATAGAACCCGTATGTTATACGGGTTGAATCATTAAAAATATATATAAATTGATAATTTATGCATACTCTTTTTATTACCAGAATAACGTGTTACATTACATTAAATAAAAAACTAAAGTTATAATTAATAATATGGTATTGGTGACTTAACTCTCTTTATCAAAAATAAAATATTTAGGGCATGTCTCTACTTGTATATTTGGAATATGCAAGATAAACGTGATCATATTTAAAAAGCAATCAAATCCTCAATAGCGACTAACATGAATTATAAACTGACAAACTTGAGACTTTAAGTCTGTATAAAAGTTAGATGAGTATAAAGTTTTATCAAAATTATAATAAGCACATTCTAATTGTTGAGTATACAATCTAAATTATAATCAACGGATTATAATGTTATCAATAAAAAATGTTATGTTGATATACATTAGAAAACTTACAATTGTATTAGTCGTGATGTCTAAAATTTCCAAATTGGATGAACGTGGCTCATTTGATATGGTAGAAAAAACTATTTAATATTGGATATTTTGAACATTATTTTTATCACTTATGAATTTCTCTATAAATAGTATCACTCACAACGCAATGCTGATTGAATTTGTAAAATAGTATTAGGTATTCATAAATTAAAATATTAAATATGATTTGCTCAATTATATTTGAAAACACACTAAATACATGTTTATTGGTATTTCATAAGTTTCTAAATATTTTTTAAAATGAAAATAATAATACTTTAAAAATTATTTTTAAATAAAAATAAGATGTAAATTAATATATGATTGTTATGATTCCATAAATATAAATAGATAAAAATATTTCATGATTATAAAATATGATATAATGTCCCAAAAAAGAATTTAATAGGGAGTAGATTTGGGAGGGAAAACTTTTGTGAGAATGAATCTAGTGTTGACATGTGTCAACAATTGTAATTGTTTATTAGAGTATGAAGATGAAGATGAAGATGAAGATGAAGATTTGTCAATCCTTATTCGATGTAACCCGAAACAAGTCACTTACATATAATAAGGCCCTTTAGACTCATTAACGATTGATTATGAATTTACCATTAAACATAGCCCATTAACATCTAAATAACTTGTTCTGATCTTAAATTTCATGATGATTAAAACATGATAAGGCCCAATAATGGTGAACTAGTGGACTTTTCACGAATCATAAGTCATTAACACCTAAAGAACTTGTTTCCACCGAAAATGACTTATTGTACCTTAAAATAACACATGATAGGAATATGACCTATTAGTGAAAAATTAGTGGACTTTTCATTGAACATTTTTTCATTGGCATAAAAATGACTTTCTTTGACCTAAAACGAGATCAAACGACTTGTGTAATAACAAACCATAAGGCCCATAATGCCCATTAAGGATGAATTTTTAAACTTATCAACATCAAACATAGTCTTATACTCTTATTGTATGAAAATATTCTGTAATAATCTGTATATTGTTGGATATATTAGTGTTAATTTGGAAAACCTGATACCCAGATATGCAAATAGCTAAACTATATATACATATATTGTTCTAACAACTAACCAACTAACAAAGTAAGTAACAACTAACAAATTTTCTAACCAATAATTATGAGGTTATCATACGTCATTAATAATATGAACCAACAACCTTCCTCAAGTTGGAGGGTTGGATAACCCCAACTTGGATAGAAACGAATTGTGTTGAGAAGGTGGTAAGCTCTTAGTTAGAACATCAATAACTTGAGAAGATAAAGTAATATGCAACAGCTTGATGAGACCAACCTAGACCTGTTTACGAACAAAATGACAATTAATGTCAATGTGTTTGGTGCGTTCGTGAAAGAAAATGTTCTTAGCAATATGAATAGCAACTTGACTATCACATTTGAAAGAAATCAGAGTAATGTTTTCAACATGAAACTCAAAAATCAAATATGTGAGCCATGCAAGCTCAACAGTCACGCGACGCATGGACCGATGCTCAGCCTCTGCAGAGTTGAGAGAAATAGTAACTTGCTTCTTAGATTTACATGAAATAGAACAACCACCAAGAGAAATGTAGTATGTACCCACTAACAGACCGACGAGTATTGGGACAGAAAGCCACGTTAGAATCACAATAAGCAAGAAGGGTAACATTAGGTGTGTTGTTAAGAAACAAGCCTTGAGTGAGGGAATCTTTAAGGTGTCAAAGAGTGTGCATAACAACCTCGTAATGTGGCATACATGTATCTTGCATAAACTGGCTTGGGAATTGTATTGTGAATGCGAAATCGGGCCTAGTATGGGTGAGGTAATTCAACCTTCTAACAAGTCGTCTATATGGTAAGAGATCAGGTAAGGGCTGATCATCATTTGGCTTAAGTTGTGAACCAACAAGGAGAGGAGTATGAGCTACCAGGAAGAATAGCGACATCAAATTCAGTTAACAAATCTTCTGTAAATCTTCTTTGAGTCATTATAAGACCATGCGGCTCTTGTAAAAGTTCAATTCCAAAATATTTATTGAAAAATCCCAAGTCTTTAATCTTGAAAGTAGAATGCAAAAAATCCTTTGAATCTTACATTTCAATAGGATTATTTCATGTAAGATGTATATCATCAACATATACAACTATATACACAACAGAATCACCCATGGTCTTAGAGAAAAGACTATAATCATTGGGAGATCTAACATAGTCTTTAGACTTGAGAGCTTGAGACAGCTTGCCATACCATTTTCTGGAAGCTTATTTTAAGCCATAAAGGGATTTCTTGAGTTTTAAAACCTTTGAAGGAGAAGAATAATGTAAACCAGGAGGAGCACTCATGTTAATTTCTTCATCTAAATCCCCATGCAAAAGTATAATATTTACATCTAACTGATGAAGTTACCAATTGAGCTTAGTGGCAACATCAACTAAGAATCTGATGGTTGTCATTTTGATAACTGGTGGAAAAGTTTCAAGGTAATCAATAGTGTAGTTCTGAGTATCACCACTAATAACAAATCTACCTTTGTGATGTTCTAAAGACCTATCAGCTTTGTATTTAACCTTATAAACCCACTTACACCTAATGACCTTTTTACTAGGAGGAAGGTCCATAATTTCCCAAGTGTTATTTGTAGTAAGAGCAGTAAATTCAGAAGTCATGGCTTCCTGCCAAATAGGTTGGGCTGCATTATCTTTATAAGAAATGGGTTCAATAATATAAGGAAGATTGCCTAACAAATTTCAAATTTGAGGAGACAAAGTATCAATGAAACAAGTTGAGGAAGCAGAATAAGGATGAAGGATATGATCAGGAAAAATAACAGAAGTGGAATTACACACATAATCCTGCAAATATGAAGGAGTTAGGTGTACGAAGGGGTTGAGAAACAAAGAAAGAGAAGGATTGGATGAGGTGGTAGGAGAAGGAAGGATGAAATAGAAAGTGATGAAAAGGATAAAAGAGTTGGTATGTCAAGAGTATGAGTAGAAGATGAAGTTGGATCGATTCCACATGGAGAATCAGAAGAAATAGGGTCAGAATTAGCATAAAAAAAATCAAGATCCTGGAGTGTAAGAAAAAGAAAAGAAGAAGTAAGTTCTTTTAAAGAAGGGAAGATGTGTTCAAAGAAGAAAACACATCGAGAAATGGAAATCTCATGAGTATGTAAGTTATAAAGTTTATAACATTTCTTACCATAGTGATAACCAATGAAAATACAAGGTAAAGCTCTAGGCTCCGAAACTTGTCTATGCCTTGTTTGGAAGTAGACCCATAACAAATACATCCAAAAGTTCTTAAAACGGAACAATCTGGAGTTTTACCATAAAGAAATTGAAAAATACTTTGTTTGTGAAGAAGATTAGCGAGAAACATATTGATAAGATGAGTGGCTGTTAGAACACAATCACCCCAAAATGTCAAAGGAAGGTGAGACTAGAATAATAAGGCTCTGGTTCCTTCTAAAAGATGCTTGTTTTTTCTTTTAGCAACAGCGGGTCCATGATTTTTTCTGATGTAGTCACTATTTTTAAATGCTTAATTTTCATAGAAACATAAATAAAAAAAATTCGGTTCAGATCGGTGACTTAATACAAATATGACACATTAATAAAAAAATGTCATAAGAACTTAAAATATATATATATATATATATATATATATATATATATATATATATAGGGTTAGGATCCTGCGAAAACACATCTTTTTGTGAAAACTGCGAAAACACATATTAAAACTCACGTAACTTTTTCATACGTTAATGATTTTTCATAAAATTTGCGCCAAAAGTCTTAGAATTACGTTATCTTTAAATCTGGAGCAAAATAAAAAAAAAAACTGAACGCTTTTTTTCCCGTGTGATGCACATGTGCATCATATAATTAAAAAAAGTTATAAAATGCTATTTTTTTCTTTAAATCTAAAGATAACACAACTATAAGATTTAGGGTGCAATTTCTTTTAAAACTATTAATGTATATCACATGTATGAGCGTTTTTTTTGGTATGATGCACATGTGCATCATTCAATAAAAATGCAAAAAAAATGATGAAAATATATGACATATGGTGCGCACAACCGATTGCTAGTAGTTAATTTTATGAATCTTGATTTTTCCTAATATGAGGATTGAGGAGCGCACAACCGATTGCTAGTAGTTAATTTGGTTTAAAAAAATGAAGCATCAACAAGGACGAATTAGAATGGAATTTTATTAGTACTTGGAAATTTTGGCTACATAGGCTTAATTTTAATTGTAGATGGGCTTTTAGCCTATTAGTGGGTTGATAAATGTTGCATGTGATCAACGCGTTAAAGATGCGCAACCACTAGAACATAAATCGCTTTTGGTTATATTCGGGAAAATGATTTAACTTCCTTTTTAGTCTTTGAGGTTTATTAGTTTTCTCATTTTTAGTTTAAATTTAAAAAATAATCAATTTAAGGGTCTCATCTTTGGTCTTTTTCTCAATATTGTTCACCTTAAAAAATCCATCCAAATTAATCGTTAAAATGAAGGGCATTTATGTCCGAATTAAACTCTAATTCATCAACTTAAAAAGGAGGTCGATCAATCTAAAGGTGAATAGAGTTCAAATTGGACATAAATGTCATTCATTTTAACGATTAATTTGGATGAATTTTTGAAGGTGACCAACATTGAGCAAAAAACTCAAAGGTAAGACCCTTAAGTTGATTATTTTTTTAAAATTGGACTAAAAGTGAGAAAACTAGTAAACCTCGAGGACCAAAAAGTAAGTTAACTCCTAGAGAATATTACACATATCTATTCACCATCAGAAAACCCAATGTATTCATCCGAAAGAATCCGTATATATAGTTCTACATGAACGAGAAAAAAGACTGTATTCCTGTGATTACGTATCACATCAACTAAACCCGCCCCAGATGTCTGCAGAATGCAAATATTTTATCTCTTAAAAAACAAACTGCAAGTAAGTGTTTCAACTTATAGAAAAAACTCACAAGATCAAAATTGAAAACGAATAAAATGAAAACGGTATCCCCAAAGGGAACAAAATTAAACAAGTTATAAAAAAGATGACAGATAACACCTGTCAGTTAATCACGCATCTGATTTCTTGATGAGAAGAAAAGTAACATTGTAAACTTAACCACACATCCACTTTGCCTCATATTTTAGCAACCAAACATGAAAAACAATCTGATTTAATAAGGTGTGCATTTCGATTCAACAAAGGTTGTAGGGGACCATATCTAAGTGTTGATGAATGTTCTTGGTTTCATGCAATAAAACATAGTTTAATAGCCTATGCCTTGAATCCAGAGAAACTCTTCATGATATTATAGTTAACAATTTCATAGGTGTGCTTATTTATGGATGATATAATAAGGGTTAAATTAACATTCATCCAATCCACTCACTTAATTATAGATGTCTTTATTTTTTAATTTTTAAAGTTATATAGATTGTTATTATTAACCGATATATATGTAAACATATATATTTACTTATAAAACTTGTAACAAAAACGGTTTTCTACCACTTAAATTGTTAAACTGTCATGTATATTACACATGAGGGTAAATCTGTAATTTCACTTCATCTTTTATTTAAATATTGTTGAAGATTATAGTATCATGATAGCATTTTGGTTGATTGAGATTTACATATAATTGTTGTTATAAAAAGATATATACCGAACAAACATAGATATATGACAAGAAAATTAGTAAGTGTAACACATTAATGTGTGTAGGAGAAAAACATGCACATATGTTAAACCGACTTCTGGGATGGGCATGTAGTCCTGTATTAGGTGTTAAGGAGTCCACTTGACTTATTGTATCAATCTAGCTTTGTTTCATGGGTCATTTGCATATATCCCCTCTAAACTTGAAAAATTGCATGTATCACCAAATCATGCTTAAAGACCATCGTACATTATGCATTGAAAACTAGCGAGCTCTTCAGCGAATATATTTCGTGTTGGGCAAGATTGAATCGTAGGCCAGTCAACCTTCTTCATATTTCGAGACCACCAATTCAAACTAACCCTCTAAAACCATATTTGCTACTCAAATGACATAACTTTGTGCATGACATGTCATATTTAATATTCGACGCCACTAATTCCATCTAACCCGCCAAGACCATTGTGTCTCGAATGGATATATTTTTGGTAATTATCCAAGAACCCGCAAAGGAATATCGGTCCAGTGAGGTTAGATATCTTTTTAAGAAGTTAATAAAGAGGTTTTTATAACGGTTTCCGTCGTAAATTTGACATTAATTATCCAAATGATATGTTCGTCGCTTGCGGCCTAACCTTCCGTCGGTAAAGATGCAGTTTTATAGAATTACTTACATTACATATTTTCCTCGTTTTATAACAATTGCAAGAAAAGCTTAAGAAATATTTTATTTTCAATATAGTGGGAATGTAATTCGATCCTAATATAGTGGGAATGTAACACATGTTTTTTAATTTCATGTTGGTTTAAAAGTAAAAAGATAAATAAATAAATAAATAAATAAATTAATTAAATATTACAATAAGGAACGTCTTTGTAAGACTCATCTGTTTGGCACTATAGAAAAACCATTTTGACAGGATTATTTAGAGGTTTCAGTTACGTTTTGTGGTCTTTTTGGTTGCCTAGTTGAATTGTTACTCATGATTTATTCGTGTCAAAAATACCAATCTTAATTTGCACACTTAAATCGTGTAACTCATACCCGACAACATGTTTATCTAAATGTGTCAAGCGGTTGGCATGTTAGAGGGTAATATCAAGTTATAACATGTTAATTAAGTTGGTAGGCTGTAAAAAATAAGTTACACGGATAATAAACAGGTTAGTGAGTTGACCCGTTTCATTAAACAGGTTCACAGATTAACCCGTTTAATTAAACGAGATAACCGTTTACTAAAACTTGTTAAACCTGTACACAAGTTAAGTTAAATTTGAGTTGATGTTTTTTAATGGAAAAATACAGAGCAAAAGTGCCAAGTGCTGAGCTGAGAGATCTGCACATGGCTTCCCAATCTCCCATTAGGGTTGACAGTCTTTCAAGACATTCATATTTACACAGGAAACAGCCACACTATTCTCATTAGTAGCCAACTTTCAAATAAATATTTATTACACACATTATATAAACCTTTATCATAACAAAAGGATTTTAATATCAAATTATTTATCACTTCAACCTATATATATACATCTCTTCACTACCCCACACATTTGTGAACTCACCTTTAGAGTTTTTGCTTCTTCTTCTTTTGCTCTCAAATCCTTGCAAGAAAACTGATTTTGTTACTTTATATTTTTAGCTACTTCTTTTTCCTTGAATAAACAAGTTGCTTATCAGATGAATTCTTCTGTTTTTTCCCTCAAAAACCCATGGATTGTTTATTTTTTAGTCCCCATTTTCACTTTTGCTTGTGGGAACTTCACTTTGTTCATCATCACAGCTTTAATCATGGGTTTATCTGCATTACTATTCTTGACACACTCAAACCACAAGGTCCACAACCAACAAATTCTAGAACATGAGTTTGATGTTACTAAAGAGTGTTTGAACATGGGTTCATCGGATTCTTGCTCCGACAGCGAAAACATTGATCCGATTTCATCAATACCCGACTGCTCCGATGGGTCCATATATTCTTGCTCCGACAGCGAAATCATTGATCCGGTTTCATTGATACCCGACTGCTCCGATGGGTCCATATCCGACGAGGAGAACTTGATAGAGATCGAACTCGGAGGTGGTCACTATGTTGGGTACCAAAAGTATAAAGATGAAGAGGGATTCAAATTCGGTAGCCGGAGAAAGTCGTCGGATTCTGTGTTATGGTGGCCGGATGAGGAAGAAAATATGATAGAAATTGACATATTGATGGGGTCAATTAAGAGCTCAATTAAGACTTCATGATGAAGATGAATAGATGATGATGTTGTGTATTCCTTTAGGGCTTAAGGTTTTTTTTAATCTTAATGGATTTTGTATCCCTTAAACCCAATATAAAGGATTTATATATGTGAAGACATATTTTAGTTTCCATTTCATTGTAATAACATAAAATCTGAATTTGTTTATATGTATATTATGTTGATATCTTACAATGGTGTTAAATTATATTATGTGTATCTAATCTTGAATGAGAACATGGAGAAGAATGAGTCAAATTTGGGTATAACCAAAAGCCATATGTCTATCTTGCATGGGAATATAGACCATGGATAAATACAAACTGAAAACCAAGTGTGGTTGTGTAATACTTTTTAAATCTTTAATTGTTATGTTGTCACTTTCATTTTCCTTATTGCTCATGTGATGATCACCTATCAGTATCCTCTACTTTTCATAAAATCCAAATTTGTTTATATGTATATTATGTTGATATCTTACAATGGTGCTAAATTATATTATGTGTGCCTAATGAAGCCTTCAAAGTCTACTGTTGACCAAGTCTTGTAAGTGTGGTGCAATAGGGACAGATTCATGCCAAAAGTCTTCAAAGTCTACTGTTAACCAAGTCAATTTGCATTGTTTCTTTCCTCTTAGCTCCCTTTCCTCTATACCTACTGTTCATTTCTTGGTTTTACACGCCTAAATCCGGCCACTGCCGCCGGCCCTAGCACCGGTTCTATCTCACGAACACCTGCTAGAATCGAAAATGGCAGATGGTGCTGTGAATTTCTTACTGGAAAAAGTGACAACAATCCTGATGCAAGAAGCATCATTACTGGGAGATTCACAAAATGATGTTGAAGCAATAAAACTGGAGCTAGAAATCATGAGATCATGCATAAGGGATGCAGAAAGAAAAAGGTTGAAGAGTGAATTGGTGGAAACATGGGTAAGACAAGTGAGAGAAGTAGCCCAGAAAGTAGAATCTGTGTTAGATGAGTATGTTTACTATAAAGATATGGAAGGAGATAGAAAGGGGTTAAAGACTTTGGTTCAAGACATGATCAAGGCTCCAATGCACATGAGCCGAAGGCGTAAAGTCAACACGAAGCTTCAAAAGCTTAGAGCTGAAGTTCAGGAAGTTTGTGAAAGGAGAAAAAGATACACATTTGAAGAGAAAACAGAAGAAGAAAGCAGAGGTGTTAGGAATGCTTCTATTGACTGGTGGCTGCGGCAAGAAGAGGTGTCGATGTTTGTCGATGAAGATGAGATAGTCGGAATGGGTGATAACAAAGAGAAGGTAATGAAATGGTTGACGGAGGATGATCCTAGACGAATGGTTATATCCGTTGTGGGTATGGGTGGGTTAGGCAAGACAACCTTGGTTACCAAAGTGTACAATGACCAGGCGATTCAAAGGTACTTTGATTGTTGGGCATGGGTATCTGTCTCTCAAACTAATGGTGTTGAGGAGTTGCTAAGATCCATGATCAAGAAGTTGTTAGGGGCAAAACATGAAACGATTCCTAGCGATTTGGGATTGATGACTTACAGAGAGTTAGTGGAGATGCTTATCGAGTATCTGCACAAGAAACGGTATGTGATCATCTTAGACGACGTTTGGAACATTCTTCTTTGGAGTAAAATAAGATGCGCGTTTCCTGAAAATGGTCTTGGAAGTAGAGTTATATTCACAACTAGAAATGATAACATAGCAAAATCAGTAGGACCTGGAAAGCATATACTTCACCTGGAACCGCTTGGAGAGGATGATTCGTGGGCTCTCTTTTGCAGAAAGGCTTTCTGGAGTGATTCGGGTCACTGTTGCCCGGTAGAGCTAGATAAGTTAGCTCAGATGATTACTAAAAAATGTGAAGGACTGCCACTTGCCATAGTGGCCATTGGAGGACTTATGCGGTCAAGAAACCAAACCGCTGTAGAGTGGAGGAAAATATATGATAGCCTTAACTGGGAGTTGAGCAACAATCCTGTGCTCGAGAGTGTTAAAGGGATCTTGTCAATGAGCTTCAATGATCTTCCGTTCTACCTAAAACACTGTTTCCTTTATTGTTGTGTTTTTCGTGATGGATATCAGATTAAGAGGAAAAAGCTTATAAGACTATGGGTTGCAGAGGGGTTTATCATGGAAAGAAAAGGGATAACAATGGAGGAAGTAGCAGAAGAGTACCTTATGGAACTTAGTCTCCGAAGCATGATTCAAGTCACCGAGACTAATGATACTGGAAGGGTGAAGACATTTCGGGTCCATGATGTTATGCGAGAGCTCGCAATGACAACATCTAAAAATGACAACTTTTGCTCAACATATGATGGGACAGAGGATAGAATTGTAAGTAAAGCACAGCGGCTTTCGGTTTATAACAGAGGTGAAAATGTTGGTTTATGCAGCTCGTTGTCACGCCATCTCCGTGCTTTCTTTGTCTTTCAAGTAGAGACAAATTCAGCTTTTTCCATGAATGGAATCTTGTCTAGCTTTAAGCTTTTAAAAGTCCTAGATCTGGAGGCAGTGTCTGTTGGAGAGATCCCAAAATCTATTGTTGGTTTATTCAATCTGAGGTACTTAAACCTTCGAGGGACCGACATTAACAAGCTTCCACAATCGATACAGAGGCTAAGAAATCTGCAAACACTCGATGTCCGAAACACCCACCTAGAAAAGTTACCAAGTGGAATATCAAGTATACCAAGACTACGCCACCTGCTTCTAGGTCACTCCAAAGGCTCTAATCTTAATTTCGGCCTGCGGGTGCCTGCAGAAATAACAAAGATAACAAGATTACAAACTTTAGCGTTAATTGAAGCCGAGGAGGAACTTATCGAGAAAGTTGGAAACTTGACCGAGCTCAAAAGACTGGATATAACAAAACTGAAACCATGCGATGGGCCGACACTATGCAGTTCAATTGAAAAGATGACGGGTCTTCAGCGTCTCAGCATCACCCCCAGTACAGAAAGTGATGAACTTGTGCTTGAAAGATTATCTTGCCCTCCTTTGTTTCTCCAGAAGTTGGCACTAGTTGGGAAGTTGAGTAGGTTGCCTCCATGGCTTGAGTCCTTATCAAATTTAACTCATCTTTACTTGTCTTGCTCGAGTATAGGTGAGGATATCGATATGCTTTCATCAATCCAGACACTACCCTTTCTAGCATATCTAGAACTCAAGAATGCTTGCAAATGCCGGTTCTTGCACTTCACAGCAGGTGGGTTTCCGAAGCTCAACAAAATGAAGTTGGTGGAGCTCACAAAGCTTGTTGCTTTGAGATTGGAGAAGGGTACATTGCCGAGTATCAAGGAATTGAATCTAATTCGATGTCTGGAGATGAGATCAACATTACAAGGCATCCAGTACCTTACTAGTCTTCAGAAGTTACACTTGGAAGAAATGCCAGCAGAAATGATTGACAAGTTGCTAGGTGATGAGTTTACAAATGTTCAAAACATAAAAGTTAGAATATTATAATCAAGACTTTATATATCATAAGTATTAAGTATTTTTTTTATCAAGTTATTATAAGTTTAATTATTAGGTAGTTAGGAGGGTAGTTATTGGTTAGTTAATAGGCACCAATTGTGAACCATTGTAATGGTTCATTAGCAACCATTCATAAGTATATATAAGTTTTAAATGTTGTAAATGAAGGTTGTGTTGTTTGTAATAAATCCAAAGGTTCCTGTCAAATATTTGTGTTCTTCGGAATCAATCTTCATGATGATATGATAACTAGACTCATGGGTATGGTGATGCAAGAAAAGTTTGACAAATATCGGAGTAAAATCGGAAGTACTTGTACTTTGTAACTATGTCAGATCCTCATTTGTAGGTTACGGCTGAAAAACGTAAGAGTGAGACAGAAATTGACATTAAGAATAAGGCTGATGCACCGGTTAAATGTATTTCAGACAAATTGAGATTCCTCTTTGAGAAGTATGAATTGAATAATGAAACCCAGAGTTCAAATAACCTCAAAGGGATGTTGAACATTCTTCATAGGAAGAGGATATTTTTTTGCTTTGGTGGTTCTAGCTTGTATAACACTAAATCAGAACTTCTGACGTACCTTGAGGATAAAGTGGAAAACCATTACCCGGGACTTGATATTCTATGATGGTGGGAAGCTACTTATTCAAACTACCCAACATTAGCAAAAATGACAAAAGGTACGTACTGGTTTAATTTTATTCTTTATAATCTTTTTTGTCTATTAAGTTCTTATGCCTTATTGTTATTATTGTAGATAACTAGATATAATGACTATCACGGTGCTCGGGAAGAAGAGCTGTGGACACCTACGGAAGTTCCAAGTCCCCTCCGGTTGTCAAATCACTAATATGCACATAGGATGATTCGTAGGTCAAGGAAAGAAATAGACAGTGGTGAAAACGACCTTGATCAAGGTAAGATAGCATACAAGTCTAAATGGCGTTCGTTTATGTTATTATATTTATACTCTTCTATTTTCTTTGTAGAAATTTTGATAAGTTAGACTCGAGTCACCTAAATCCTGAGGTCGACTAGCCAAAGGTTGCAGTTAAATTATTTCTTTCATGTGGTTCAACTGTTTTTAACTTTCATATTGTATATGGTACTAAATATACTTGAATTGGTTCTTTACGTTTTTTGGGTAGTGGATCTACCAAATAATATTTGGTATTGAAGTTACATGAACTGGATTTGGTTGGTTATGATATTCATAAAACTATCATAACTTGACTTCATGAGGCTACTGTTTGTTTGTTATATATATCATGGCTTCTAAGTTCTAACAGCAGAAACCTATTCAAGATCTAAAGCACAGTCAGTAAACAATTACTTGAAATTCTATTGAAGTTCTAAGATTTAGTAGGTTAATTTAAAATACATGTGATAATCAGGTATGAAACTGTTAAAAGCATAGGAAACAAAGAAGATGATATCATAGGCATGTGCAAGTAAAGTACACACGGAAAACATATCCGTTATATATCAATAACAAAGTTCCCGAAAGAAATAACAATTTAGAATACCTGCATTCCCCATAATGCTACATATTGCGATTTGTGGATACTATTGACAATACATAATGAGTTCAAGTTGATGAGATCAGAAGGCATATACCCTGCATTCCCCACCTTTGTCTACAGCTTTCCAACTTAAAGTCTTCAAACTTCAGGATTAAAAGCTTTATAAGGACTAAGGTAGTTATTAAAGAACAAAAAGCTGTAGCCAATCTATACCAAGTTACTAGCCACAATCTGAGGACCTATATTACACATGATGAGATTATAGAAATAGACAAGACTGCTGAAATATATACACTTAACTATGTCAATTTGACCAGAAAAGTCAACTTTTTCCTACATGTGAACTAACAATTTTAACATCCACATCATCAAGTGAGATTGGCCCTGAATCAGGAAGCCTAACTTCTTTGGACTCACATTATGCTCTGTCTGAAGACTTTTAAACTACGTTAAACTTTGATAACATAAACAAATAACAGTAAGTCTCTAAACAACCAAAAAAAGTTATAAACTATAATTCTAAGTGATACTAATCGACAAACATATGACCACTCTAAATATTTAGGCACTGCTAAGCTACATGGTTAACTAAATTAGTCTAATCACATTCTCACAGCCTGTGCAGAAAATGAGACTATGAGCATGCTTATAATCCAAGTATCTAATTTCTTTAAATCCCAAAGTTGCTTACTTTTCATCTATATAAAGACGCTTTTCTTTTAATAACTTCATGATCAGTCATACATATATACATATTATTTCTACTTTTGAAGAATTCCATAGAGAGAAATGAAAATAAACAGATTTTGAACGCACAGATATAAGCTATAAAATAGTGGCATTTCATCGAACAACTTGTATGCATAAACTAAACACAACTGGGCACACAAATTTACGCTATAAAATCATGGCATTTCATCGAGCAACTTGTATGCATAAACTAAACAAAACATAGGAATGTTAAATATGGTTAAATTCAGACCCATAATTGAAATATTGAAGAAGAAAACATGGTGAATTCGAAGAAATCGAAGTAAATCAGACCTTTTTCAGTTGTGTTTAAGGAACCATTACTTTGAAGCTCAGAAATCGTTAACGTGGAACCATCACTGTGTCCTGCAAGTGTCATCCTCGATCTCATTCTTACATATAAAACCGAAGGCAACCGAAAAGTAACCGAAACCATCTGAGACCCGAACCCGATTTTCACACTGGGTCCGGTCTTCGGTTGTATATACCTTAATCCGTATCGGGTCGGGTTCTACCCAGCTCACCATGTTATATGGTCGTGTATGTTTAGTAAGATGTTTAGTCTAGAAAGAGTTTTATTGTTAAAATATATAATATAAAAATAAAATAAAAATGTGAAGATATCACGTAGTAATGACTTTAAAATTATAATCCAAACGTTCAATGTATCAAACCTGGGACCTAAAGTTATGTTACATGATTCTACCTATTACACCATCAACTTTTGTGCTAAATGTATATGTTTCGAAAAAAAAAGTAGACGATAATAGTCACGTGGCAACCACCAGACAATGCCATGGCCCACATGGCCCGCCCAATAAGAACATGGTATTATTTATATGGCTTCAGTTTTGTTTATATACTAAACAAAATTTTACGACCCGTGCGTTGCCATGAGGATATCATAGGTACATAAAACAGTTGAATCGTAAAGAAGATGAAATAAAAAACGTGTAACGACCACAACGTTTAAAGCAAAAAAGTTTGCTATACCACTAACAAAACACTAATCACTGTGCCAAACGTTTTCACGATCATGGCCCTTAACATGTTTGATGTTTTCTCAAAGCAGTTTCATATCCGAAACTTTTAACTCAACTCTTTCCCTTGTTAGTTGATTAACTCTAAAATTTGTGGTTTATAGTGTCCAAATTATCTTTGTACTTGGGCTCTTTAGAGGATGTTGCTCGTTTTCCTTTTTTTTTCCTCCTTAGGGCTTAGCGAACAAACCATCTCCTCTTGAGCTCTAAGCTCATTATTTGTGTCGTTGAGATTAACGTGACAATGAGCATTTGAAGTGCCTTGATGGTTAGTATTTTCTTGGGAGGGTGTCGTTTTTTACTATTTTAATGAACACCACGTTAATGTTGCGTTTCCCACTTCTCTCAACTTTTTAGAATATCCCAAGCTCTTTCAAGGTTAAAAGACGTCTAATATATATTTCTCGTGTGATTCATTTAGGATATTGGTATCACTTACAGTTACACAAGTATTTATGTCGTTTAATCTGTTGTATATGTCTTCAAACACTCCGACATTTAGACAAATGTCCCTCCATTTGGGGCAAGTAACAGTTAGCCTTGAACGGGTAATATCAGATTATGATTGTTCGGGTTGAAGAACCGGTTGGAGATGTTCGGATTGAAGAAACGGTTGGACTTGTTTGGATCCATGGTGAAATATATGGGATATTTCTGTGAGAAAGAAAAAGTGTGCGAAAATAATATAAGAGTTGGTGTTTATAGGCTAAAACCCAATGGTTAAAATAACCTTAGTTTATCCATTCAAGCCTTCATCCATGCTCTCATCAACTCCTCCAACGAAGCGATGTTACTGCTTAATAATGGGATTACGTGGATGACACTCACCCCTAGTCAGAGGGTATTACACACGGTGTAACACTGTTGTTTTCTCGTCCTCTATGGGACAGCCCGACGGTGATAAAGTGGTGACTCATAAACTTAAAAGTTGTAGGGTATGCGCGATAAAAGTAATGCCTAGGAGGGGTTTTGGACCCATAGCGCCCCGGGGGGGGGGGGGGGGTGTGCCCGGGCGCTATGTGTGCTAAAAGGACAATTTGACGCCCACTATGTTCGACCTTATAGATTAGAGCAACGAGTAAGTTATAGCAATATTGTATATATTATATTCAAAAAAATTAAGTAGAAATTTAAAGTGAGATGATAACTTGATTAAATAATTAGGTTAACATTTATTTATTCAAAGCGTGATTCTAGCTGATTGTATGTAATATATTTACGCAATCCAACTGAAATTTTACTTTGATCTTATATTATTTTTAATGTAGGTTATTGTAGAGGCTAGATTATGAGGCTTGTAATATTAAATAAGTTGGGCTGGGCTTAGTGGGTTTCATTTAGTATGATAGGCTAGTTTATTTGGGTTTACTATTGGGCTTGTTAGTGTTTATGATTGGCCCATGTGCATGTAAGAGGTGGTATAAATACCACCTCATGTTTATGATCAAGGTAAGCTTTGGAGAACCTATTTACGATTTCCCCTTGTGTGTGTGATTCCGATCAGCTCTTCTTCAAGCTTCATAGTAGCTGATTTCCATTCAAGACTTCATCTTTCTTAAAGATCTAGTCTATTCTTCTACTATTTTCTTGAATCGATCATTCACGAGGATTCCGCACTCGTGTTTGATTAGTATATCGTGTGTTTGGGAGATTTCCGGACCTACAATTGGTATCAGAGCCAAGAATCACTGATTCGAGGTTCTCACGATATTGATTCAAGCGTTTTCTGGGTTTGTATTCGAGTTTTTGTTGAAGATTTGAAGGATTTTGGAGTTTACGATCGCTGCTGCTGCTGTGTTCTTCGTGTTCTGGGCGTTTACGACTGAAAGTTCTGGGTTTTGGTTGAAGATTGCCTGTTTACGACCCGGAGAAAGGTGTTCACGATTGTACTTGTTGGTCGTACTTGTGTTTACGACTTTGCAGAATCGTAAAGGGTGTTTACGACTTTGTTTTATCGGGAACAGGTGTTTACGACTCCGTGATCGTAATCATTGAATCGTAATCGAGTTTACGATTTTTAAAGGCGGTTAAGTGTTTACGATTAGTGGGTTGATCGGAAACGGCGTTCACGATCGTAATCGGGCGTTTACGATCGGAAACTCATTATTTTGCGGCAAAAAGTCACTATTTCACACTTTCACGGAAACGGGCGTAACTTTTGACTCGTTTGGAGTTAGAGGCTCAAATTTGAACACGACGTTCGTGACATCAAGCCCCAGAATTACCCCAGACTAACGTCCAGGGGAGCTCGTTTGGACCCCCAAATTCCACTCCGAAGGCCTCCGTTTTTCAGTTTTAAGTTTTTGACACTATTCTTTGAATAGTACTTTTGCCGTTTTTGCCGTTTTTGCAGATTTTTCAAGATTTTCAGAAGCTGCAAAATGAGTTCAGTGGTTGAAGAAAAGAATATACTTGAGGACGATGATGCTGAGATATGCCCCAATCCTACTTGTGCTCGTATAATTCCTGAACTTAGGCAAATCTGTAAAAATTTTCAGTCAGAATTGTTTGAGACAAAATGCGAGAAGAGCTCATTTAAGGGTAGATGGCAAAAGAACGAAGAGAAGGTTAAAGCTCAAAAATTAGATATAACAAAATATAAGAACCTTGCAACTGAGAACGCCTATTTGTATGACAACGCTAAGTTAGAGATAGCTGAGCTAAGTAAGCAGATAGATGACCTGAAGCACAAGAACAATGAGATGCAGGTTAAGCTTGATATGAATCAAATGAGGAGCAAAAGAATGCTTGAAGCTGGAAAGGAATTGTCACATGCTGTTGTGACTGGTCAAGTTGGGAAACACACACCTGGATTTGGATCAGAAAAGACTGATAAGGCCTTGGCTGCAAACAGCATTATTCCTCCACCAGTTCCCAGAGACATTATAGGAATACTTCTTAGTGAGGATCAAGTTGAACGAACCAAGTCAGATTATAAAGAAGCTGCTCCTCCTATTGATAGTGTCTTGGTTGGAACTACACCATTGACTCAAGAGGAAATAGACAACGAGGCAAACATGACATATGGTGAAGGGAGAATAGAGGATGTATCAAGAGATGATGCTGAGTGCCAGGAGTATAACAGATGTCATAGCTCCAAGTCTGATGAAGCTGGGGTAGAGTTGAAACCATACCCTAAAATTGAAACCCCATGCTTGAAAGTTGTTGACGAAGTCAAAAGGGAAAAGGTGATCTTGACAACACGGCCTGAGGGGAAGATCTTTATGACATCTGGATCTATGTTTGACCAAGAACCAGATGTTGGGTATGACTTACCATCCTTCTCCTCCAAGTTCAAGGGACTAACTGATGGAGTGATCAGTGAAGCTAAAGATGAGAAGCCAAATATCACCATTAAGCATCCGAGTATGAAGCCAACAGCTGGAGTGAAGAATGAAAAACTAAAGGGAGTAGTTGTGTCTCCCATTTCTTCAGTTGGATCATGCAGTTGTTGTTGTAATTGCAAGAATGGTGCTTCAACGTCAACGAATCAAGGAAGCACAAAGACGGTTAAGACAGGTTCGACACAGGCTTCGAGGAACCAGCCAAGAGTCAATCTTGGATCAGCAAATGGACCAAAGAAGCAGACACAGAGCAAACCAGCTCCATATCAGCCACCAAAGACAAATGGGTACACGTCTGACTTCTATCTAAAGAAGCAGACTTGCTTTAATTGTGGCACTGCTGGTCATATTGCTAGGAACTGTCTGTATCGCCCCTATGAACCCTACTTTCCAAAAAGTCAAAGGGTTTCATCTCAGGAGTCTGTAAAGTCTAAGCCGATGATGGTGCAGAAACCTAAGGCAATGAAGACTATTACTCCTAAGGTTAAACCCTCTGATCAACATTGGGGCGCTGCCAAAGCTGAAAGAAAATCTATAAATCAAAACAACAGCTTTCCAAGTTACAAAAATTTTCAGAAAAAGGTGATGAAACCATTTTCAAAACAACCAAGGTCTGAAAAACCCAAAGTTACCCCTCCCAAGGTAACTAAAACTGTTTTAAAAAATGAAACTAAAATGAAGAAGGTTGAAATACCTAAAGTCACAGCTCCAAAGGTGGCTAAAACAAAAACTGTTTTGAAAAATGAAACTAAAACGAAGAAGGTTGAAATACCTAAAGTCACTACTCCGAAAGTGATTAAAACAAATGTTAAATCACCTGGAACTTGGAAGCCTAAAATCAAAGCAGCTCCATCCCAACTTCCTGATTTTTCAAAGGGGATGTTCTTACAAGAAGTATCCTTTATTGATTCCTCAGGTGTACCCAGAAAAACAATGGCCTGGGTACCAATGGCTAACTAATCTCTCACTCTGTGCAGGAACGATCAAGGAGGATTATCACTAACATTTTTTTTATTAAGTTGTTTGTTGGTAAGTGATTGTTCCAGGCACAGTTTAGGAGACGTATCTTCATGTCATGACAAGATATCTATACAATGAAAGGTATGTCTCTTTGAGAGGTAAAATGTCAAAATCAGCACGAAAGGTAATGTTCTTAACTTGGTTGTGTGAATGAAGCGGCAAAGGGTGTTTGGAGTCAAACCAAATTTCCTAAAATTTTCAATTGATTGATTAAGTGTTTGACTTCAAATGAAATAACGAGTGCATGTCATGAAACCCAATTTTCTAAAATTTTCAAAATCAATACTTTGAAAGTTAGCTTGGCCAGATAATCTTCACAATTTTGTGTTTTTCTTTTAAGTGTGTTTGTGTGTTTTGTTTACTTGTTCAAAAAAAAAAAAAAAAAAAAAAATGAATGATGTTCACAAGATTGTGACATTAAAAATCAAAAAGCAAGGGGAAGAAATGTAAAGATGAAGAAAAAGTTGACCCCTCAAAAATAGTGTGCTTTTCAATTTTTAATTGTTTGTGTCTTGTTTTTGAGAAGTTTAGGGGAAGTAAAATGAATGACCGGGTTGGAGATGGCTGACACGCGTAAGGCGGAAGTGAAAGGCAAGCTCCACGGTGATATGCTCGGTAGGCTCGACCTAATCGTATGACCACCAATGTAAGTGCAATGAACTTAAAAGATATATATGTTTAGTTTCCCATCTCAGTTTGCATGGTTTAAAAGACTGAGTCCCGGCAAAAACGGGTTGAGAGTGGTAATTATACCTAGTATTCACTCTCTCACACGCCATGTTTATACTGAATAAGACAACACCACAGAAAAAGAAAAAGAAAAAGAAAAAGAATGCAAAAAATGAAAATTCTGAAAAAGAAAAAGAAAAGAAAAGAAAATTACTCAGTTGGTCTTCTTTGCGTGCTTAGCGGCCGACCTGATCACCAACTGATGGTTAATGAAATAAGTGGTAGTCAAAGCAGTGTTGCATGGTTCCTCAAGTTGGGGGTTTGTGAATCCTCAATAAACTCTGAGGTTGGGTAGGTTTTGCTATGTACAATTGGGTGTGGGGACAATTAAACATGACGGTAATATTGTACTATATTAAGCATAACGCATTCGGTTGGGATTAAACGGGTCTGAGTTTAAAGCGGACAAACATACCGGCAATCACCTGGACTAGTCAAGTAACTGAAGCTGAAAAGGGTTCCTCAGTCAGATTCATACTGTTTGATCCCTTGTAAACTTTCTCATGTTTGGTTTTGGTAAGTATTTGTTTATTTTTATCTTTCTTGTGTGAGTTTTAAGTTCTTTGTATTTGTTTTCCGTCTTGGCCAGGTTGATTTGAGAAGTCAAAATGTGTTTTTCATGGGTTTTAATGCATGACCATATGCCCCCGGCAGATCTTGCCAAATTTTTAGGGGAAGGAGTATGGGATAATAAGTATTATCCGAAGGGAACTCGAGGATGATACTTATTATCTAATGGAAAAGATTTCCTCCGTCAGATCTTGACAAATTTTTAGGGGAAGGAGGGAGGATAATAAGTATTGTCCGAAGGGAACTCGAGGATGATACTTATTATCTAATGAAAAGACTTCCATAATACATAGTATCTGAAGGGAACTCGAAGATAATATGTATTATCTCAGGGGAAGTCCTTAGCTGAGGGGAAGTTATCAGCTAAGGGGAAGTCTTTAGAGGTCTTGGGTTCAGGGGAAGTTTTATTGAAAACCCATAATCTATATTAGGGTTTTTGGTTAAAATAATGTTAATTTGAATCATCTGAACAGATGATATTTACCCTCTAACCCAAAGACCAGTCATCAAATGTCTGGTAGAGTATATTTTTTCAAATGTGTGTCAGACAGGTTGATGATAGAAAGATGTTGCTACTGCTCAAGATAAAGAACCAGCCGGACAAGACTTCCATCTGAATAAGCAACTGTTCAGGGGAAGTTGTTGGTTTCTTTACAAGCTTTACAAGTTTTTCAAAGAAAATGCTCACAAGTTTAGGGGAAGCTGAAGATTTCAAGTCAATCTTTGAAAAAGAAAATGATAAAGAGAGCAGTCAGAGATCATGAAGTTTGAAGATCAACAATCAAGTTCTCCAAAGTTAGAAGGTTTTCAAAATTTACCATCTAATTTTTGGAGATTCAAGACAGCTACCGAAGAATCAGCAAGAACCAGTTCTTTCAAAAGAAGCAAGTCATTGAGAATCCTCCATCTCATTGCTTGTTCAATTTCAAGAAGTTCGAGCTGATGCTGATCAAGAGAAAGTCCCAAGTGCCCGTCATGAAACCCGTTGAAGATTTCTGCGGAAAAGAATCTTCATCAACATCTTTGCCAGCCAGTCAAGAAGAAGAATTTCAAAGATCGAAGACATTTAATATCACAAGCCTAGGGGAAGATTGTAGAGGCTAGATTATGAGGCTTGTAATATTAAATAAGTTGGGCTGGGCTTAGTGGGTTTCATTTAGTATGATAGGCTAGTTTATTTGGGTTTACTATTGGGCTTGTTAGTGTTTATGATTGGCCCATGTGCATGTAAGAGGTGGTATAAATACCACCTCATGTTTATGATCAAGGTAAGCTTTGGAGAACCTATTTACGATTTCCCCTTGTGTGTGTGATTCCGATCAGCTCTTCTTCAAGCTTCATAGTAGCTGATTTCCATTCAAGACTTCATCTTTCTTAAAGATCTAGTCTATTCTTCTACTATTTTCTTGAATCGATCATTCACGAGGATTCCGCACTCGTGTTTGATTAGTATATCGTGTGTTTGGGAGATTTCCGGACCTACAGTTATAGATTCACTGTATGTTACATTCAGATAGATATTTGAATCATCATTATATTTCATATTTTACTTTTTTAACCACAAACCTAAACAATTAAATAATCCTACTTCTCATTCTATTTATAGCGTTGTTCATCACGGGACTTTAACCCTTTAATCTTATAAGGAGGGGAGCCATTATATACATTACCAAATATTATTGGACTAGAAGCCCTTTAATGATTATAACTTATATATATTTTTTATTGTCTAACATTTGAAGCGGTTTCTGCCAAAATTGTTTCATTTTTATTGATTTGAAGTGTGTTACTAAGCGAAAGTTTGTTGTATGAAAGTGGTATTGGGTTATGCATAACAAAGTTGTGTGATAGATAAAAGATTTTTGGTTAATCTAGAAACGATATGGACATGTGTTAGTGAAGCTTGACCAATACAAGATATGTAGAGCGTCATACCATTTCCGAACCGTAAATCTGAACTTGGAGTGACATAGAGACCAAAGACTGGGCCATGGATTTCGATCTTCATCATGTCGGTTAAACGAAAGTCTTCGGGTTAAGCTCGAGATTGACTTTTCATCATCGATGTTTAATACGAAATATTGAGTTCAGGGACCATTCTTGTAACTTGCAATAAAATATGGTATTTTGTGTAATAAGTCAATGAACTAACTCCTATTAATATCGTTTAGCTAGTTAATGAGAGGGGATCAATTTGTTGAATTATCTTCTTCTTTCTGTTATTCTTCTTTACGTATCAATGTTGGAGCAAAATATCACCCCGTAGTTTTTAATCCACCTTAAAATCATCTTAGTTGATCATCTTTATTGACATTTCACAGGTCCTAAGTTTTAATAGTTGCATGTAATTATAATGATTTTCGATTTGCTTGGCGTTATAAGTTGTCTTATATTTGTTTAGCACAAACATATAGCCTTTATTCTCCCATAAGATTTATCTCATGTTCTACAACAATGAAAAACATATCATGTTTTGTTACATATTGGCATTAAAAGTTAAATATCCTATATACATTTAACAAAGTTATCATTATTTACGATTTACCATTTGCACTTATTTACCATATTGCCATTGTATTGTTTTTACCATTTTGTCTTCGCTACAATGTTACAGTAGGGCCGGCCCAATAGGCTTAGTTAGTAAAACTTAGGCCTCCATTTTTTTTTTAAATGTTTTATATATATTGGGCTTCTTTTATACTTTGAATAGCTGGGTTGGGATCCATCTCTCATTAAAGTGAAAAAAAGGGGGGAGGTCGGCTGGCAAAAGAAACTGCGAACCCAATTAATCAAATACCTCTTGGGTAAATCAAACGACTACGGAATCAAATCGATGTATCATTACAAAGTTGTCGTTGACGCGGTGCACTTACAACCTAGGCAATAGATTTTATTATCTAGCCATTAAACATTTCTTCTGTTCTAATAATCTATTAGATTCAAATCGATTCAATGTTGAATTCTTGAATGTTAGGTCACATCGGGTATCGATCACACACAAGAGAAATAAAGAAGTAATGAACATGAGAAGTTTTAACGTGGTTCGATCAAAAGCCGATCTACATCCACGGGTTGCACTAGGATATTCAAGCAACATAAAGTGCTCAAGATCACCGTTATAATGTATGCTACTATTTATAGACTAAGAATTAGGGTTACTAGTGGGTCGAGCCTTAACATGGTGGGCCAAGCCCATGGGCCGCTAAAGCCTTTATACCTAACAATCTCCCACTTGAAGGCTTTCAGTTCCCAGGAACAATTTTCAAGCAAAACAACATCCTGTAACTCGAACAATCTTTACAACAAGTCTTCCAGGCCTCTAGTTCCCAAGAACAACCAAGACTTCATCAGAGTAGTCGATCTTCATTTCCTAGTGCAGCGGCCCTCTTCATTAATTTTCTGAAAGGCCCATTGAAGCCCAATAAGCTCTAACACATTCGTCTTGGAAGACCCATTCGTGACTATTACCATCACCGACCCATTCACTGTCTCAACCGGTTTGCACGTTCCACTGTTCTAGAGATACACCGTGAACCATTAACACTCTCCATGCTCAGAAAAGTTCCCACATGAGAGATTTTACCAGTCGGAATACTAGCCTTCAAAACCCAATGGCGACCTTGAACTGTACCCGGAACACGTACCGTGCTCCCAGCGTTCCCAGATCCCTTGACTGGCTTAAATCTCCGAACTCGCTCAGCTGACATCTACATGGCACCAGGCTTCGTGTTTGCAAAACGAACCCTCTTCGCTAAAGATTTGGCGAACTAAACTTTTTCATGCTTCGAGGGGACTGTCAGTCTTCCCCCAACACAAGGTACCTCAGTCATATACAATGACCCCGGCTTCTTTCCATGAGCAACCACTAGGTTCCCATTAATTGCCTTCCATTTTCCACAGCCAAACTTTACTTCCATCCCTTATTCGTCGAAGAAGTTAGGAGGTGCCTTCCTTCCCAATAAATAGAAGGACTCGAGTTTGGTTTATACACAACGAAAAACAACTCACTGTTCATTGCAAACTGGCTTCTGGTGCAGAAGAATTTTCAGTATTTTCATAACTTCGTGCTCTCATTGCAGGTATAGTTATGGGTGCTAGGTTGATCACGGTAGTACACACTGCTTAGGCTGTTGTACCCGGGAGACAAACGGGTTCACCTTGGTGGTCCAAAATCTGTTTTGAGGGAACTCTGCAGAACATAAAGCCTCAACCACCCTTTCTTTGTTTTCTTTTCGGTTTTTGTTCTTCTATTTCAAACCAGTTTGTAAAAAGACAATATTGTAATTTCTAAATGTAATATAATATAATATAAATATTCAGTTATTACTATTTATTTTTGTATTGAAAGATAATTAAGGTAAGAGGTAATTTCCTTTTTAATCCTAGTGGTGTGACGCCCACTCCCAGACTTGGCACCAGGAGGGGTCACTCATCGGATTTACTCATGAACACGTGGCACAACAGAGATAAGCAGCGGAAAATTTAAAACTTTTATTTATATATAAGCCAAGTACGTAAAGTAATTGAGATAATTTACAATCTATCTATATAGCGACTAACTATATCCGTATTTATTTATCTACAACTAGCCAGCACTTCCAACCGGTTCTCTAATAGCTTGCCCGATCAGTCTCTTATCACGAGGGCTCCGCCCTTGCTTCCAGACGTCTCACCTAAACCTGACATACATATGGTTTTGGGAAAAGGTCAGCTTACGCTGGTGAGTTCTACATTTTTAAAAACATTACCTCGTTCGTGAGGTTTAAACCTTTGAACCTGCAAAATCCCTTTACAACATTTATCAAGTATAACACATAACAAGTCATATATAACATAACATCATAACCATACACGTTCCTCTAGAAAACATCTACCTCCATGACCTTTAACCCCTATGACCTGAATTCCATACGCCTCTATACCTTCTGGTCTCGAATACTGCTCAGGTGACTTTATCGGAAGCCCCCAACCTCAGTACCGACAACCATTTCGTTTCTTCTATACCTTCCCGGTCTCGAAGACTGCTCAGGTGACTTCATCTGGAAGCACCCAACCATTCAGCAACGACAACCGTTCTACATTCCGTTCTTCCAGTTTCGAATACCGCTCAGGTGACTTCGTCTGGAAGCCCCCAACCTCAGTATCGACCTCTGTTCACGTAACCTTAACTCTTTAGACGTTCCATTCTATCGAACATCTCTTTAACCACCACAGTACTACTACCCGCCCCTAGTTAGATATTCAAATGACTCAGGTGTGCTAATAAACATGATAATGTACTCATATACTGCAACAAGTGAACATCCCCCAATTTACCTAGGTGTATGTATACAGGATGTACCAGCGGCGTATCCTCCACACTTTCAATATACCGGGTAACTATACTACCATGCTTGTATACAGGATGTACCAGCGGCGTATCCACCACATAATAATATAGCAAATGCACCACCTGTTCTCATATAATCATACATTCTCACTTGTGCGTTTATTAATAAACCCTTATCATTTGGATACCTAGTTTCAAAGCAAATATAGCACATAACCCTAATAAGCATTTCATATGCATTATTCTAACATAACCATTTCATATGTATTACTAACACGTATATACATTCATAAGTGCCTTCACATATCATTTCAACAGTTCATCATTTCATCATTTTATCAGTTTAAGATAATCAAACTTTCATATAAAAGCTTTTAAATACTTTCCAATTAAACAGTTGAACATTATATGTATATCAGCCCGAAAACATTAAAGCGTTTAAAACATTTAAAAGTGGGCTCGCAGAACTCACCTTATCTCTTTACTCGTTAAACTCGGACAGAACCTCCGACAGAATCCTTCGGTTAACCTAATTCGCGTATCGTATGGCATTAACGCAAGGTTTAACATTATAAACATATCCTATGTTTATTTATCTCTTACATTATCTTAATAATATCTAATTATTAAGGTTAACTTCTTTTAAGGTCAAAATGACCAAAATACCCCTATAGGTATATTATCTTCTTTTTATTGATAATTATGAAGACGCGCATTCCTATAAGTAGACACTCACTCCGGGATCGCCCAGTGTTGGGATGCCATTGCCCAGATGGGATGGCGACACCCCCGCTATTGCCAGAAACCCCAGTGTACAGGTGTCTACCCTTCCGGTCCGCACGAACTTCTAAATATCCGATTAACTCGGTATCTTATATACTTTATCATTTATCCATTTTAGCCTCATATATACTTATTATATATATAAACATAGTTCCATACCAAAATTCAAGTACCCATACCCTCCGGATTATTTTATATTAAATAATCATAATTCAAAACCCTAATTTCATGTATTTCTCGTTTCTTTATCAAAACTCATTTTCTTTTCAAACCAACTTAGGGTATCATCCATTATAACATTTTATAATATACTTTAAAATAGTAAAGCTTAATTCAAAACCGTTTGCTCAATTTGGGCAGAGTAACGTTATGAAAACCCTAATTTTGACCCGTTAACAAAACGTTCACCAAACCTTTTCCAATTGTGAAATAAACTTAGGGATTTCTTAAAACACATTAAATTAGGATTACCTACAAAAATTCAGACCCTAATTCCCACCCGATCTCCCGATTTTGACAAAATAAGCTCAAGAACCCTAATTTCGCATCATTTCTAGAAAGCATATTTAGAAATCAAATTAGCCAAAACTGAAAGAGGTTATTGTTAAGCATACCAAATAAGGGGTGACTGCAGAAATTTGGCCTCTAACTCCTTCCGGTTTGAGAGAATTGCTCCGACGAAGTTTCTGGTGCGAAATAGGGTTTTTGGGTTGATTTATCACGAAATTGGCGAGTTAAAATGAGGATTCGGGGCTGCTATTTATACTAGAGGGTGCGCCTTAGGCTGCTAACACGTCCCATGGTGACTCTTGGTCGAAATCGACGCGTGTAATTGGCCAAACGTGAGCTCCAAGTGTAAGTCGTGGCTCAAAAACGAGCCTGGGATATTTTCTGCAGGAACAGGTCCCTCGCGTATCGCTCTGAACATCAAGGGGTGGCTCGCGATACGCGAGCCACGGGTTTTCCGGCCAGAATTGAATATTTGCATTTTAGGCCCTTATACTTTGGTTTAATGCAACTATTAGCCCCTAAACTTCTAACCTTTTATCATTTTATGTACTAAAACATTAAGGGACATATTTCTAATAATTTATAAGGTTTCTAAGGCTCGGGATTCGTACGATAACATATATATACATATATATATTTTCTTTATTAATTGCTAAATTACGTTTTAGCCCCTCAAACTTTACAATACTTATCATTTCACCTTATAAATCATATTAGGATATATTTGTACTATATTCTAAGCCTCGGGATACTTATATACGTATGATATCCGTATACATTTATAACTTTACAATAATTACACTTTTAGTCCTTTTACTTTTCCGTTAACTATTAACACACGTATTCACATGTATACATCTATCAATTCACACATGTATTATTATGTTATTCATATAAACACATATTCATCTCATACTTTACTTTCGTTAACGTTTAACACATCCGTTCATGCATATTTCATCACGTTGGCCATTAAACATGTATTTCTAGCACATGCAACTTATCTAAAGCATAGTCTTACCACATTTATCAATTAAGCTCACGTATTTATAATATAAACATGTATTTACTATACATATAATGTATCTGTGAAAATTGGGGTGTTACAAGTGGTTTGGGCCATTTAACGCTTTTAGTCCAAAAGTTAAAAAATATGATTTTAAACCAAACTATTACAATATGTTTCAATGTCAGTCCATTTTTAAACTCCGTAAGAAATGGTCGTTACACTGCCCTCACGTGGCCCACACGTGAGGGGCATTTTTGTCTTTTCACCTCATAAAATATCCAGACATCCTTTTCCCCCTAATATATTATATTAAACCTTGTAAAAACCTAACTCCATCACTTTCACCTCCGAACATAATCTTCAAAGAACACTGAAACTCTCTCACTGTCACAATGGTGCTACGGATGTGGTTTGTTTACAAACATGGAGCTCCTTTTGATCCTTATGAAGTGTATAGTAAGTTTCCTTTTTGCCCTAATCGGTGAATGAAGTTCGATCATGGAGCTACGAACTCATAATTATTTGTTTTTCTTTTTGCAGGAAATAACCCTATATTATTACTCTGAAATTCCACCATAGAGGATTCTTCTCTGAGCTTCCAGGTAGAAGATACAAGAAAGGTCAGGTATCATATGTTGATTTGGTTGACTCTGATGAAGTCTCAGTTTATGAAGTGAACGATATGATAAGAGACATTGGATATTCAGATGATGATGTTATTTTATTACCACTTCTTTATTCCTGGCCAAAACCTTGATGTTGTATTGAGAACATTGGGTAATGATTCAGATGTAGTTAATATGTTGCTATGTTGTTAGTAATAAATTGATAGAGATATATAGTGAGCATTGAAGTACTACATTGAACAACCATTTTGATTTGTCTGGCTGTAATAATATGAGCAGTGTGGTAATAGAATAACTTATTGATGTGGAACCCTCTATTCCAAAAAAAAAACTCACAATATATCACCAATAGATGTAGAGGAGTTTGTTTGCTAGAGTGGACTAATGAGGGTAGGGTTGATCAAGAAAGGGCTGTTGAGGTTAGGGATGATCAGTCAAAGGCTGCCATTGTTAAGAATGATGCTGAATTGACTGATAAGGAGGTGGTTGATGAGGTTAGAAATGACAATCAAGTGGCTGATGAGGTTAGAAATGACAATCAAGTGGCTGATTCAGGAAGTGGTTGATGAGGTTAGAAATGACAATCAAGTGGCTGGTGAGGTTAGAAATGACAATCAAGTGGTTGAAGTAGTGGCTAATGAGGTTAGGGATGATGAGGTGGTGGCTGATGTAATGACTAATGAGGTTAGGGATGATGAGGAAGTGGCTGATGATGGTAATATTTTGTTTCACTCAGTTGATGATCAGTTCAATCATGATCACATGTTAAATGATGAAGGAGATATGGAGCATGATGAGGGAGAGATTGAGCATGATGAGGGTGAAGTGGCTGAAGTTGAAGCATGAACATTTCAAGATGACTTATATGATGAAGAATCTGATGATTCAGATTTTTTAGTTGTTGAGGATAATATGGTTGAGGATTGTTGAAGTGGGCATGGAGGAGTTTAGAGCTGCAATAGATATGGATAGTGATTATGATGAATATGATGATGATGAATTGGATGTGCTTGATGAGGAATTAGGATTGGATGATTTTGATTCTCTTAGTGATGAAGATGACTATCCTTTGGGTGCAACATGTAAGAAGTTAATGAAGAAAAAGAAGATAAATAAAAATGCAATAGTACCATTCTATGTTGGCCAAAAGTTTTCCAGCAGGGTCGAAGTAAAGAATATAGGTATGAAGCATGCGGTAAACACTAGAAGACAACTTAGACCTATGAAGCATGCGGTAAACACTAGAAGACAACTCAAACATGTTATAAATGACACATCAAGATTTAGGGTTGTGTGTTATGGATTAATTCCAATTTTTTAGAAAGGAAAAAATGTACAATCAAGTGGGACACAAAAGCAATGTGCGCCCCAAGTGGTTGGTGGGAGTAGTAAAAAAGATGGTGGGTCAAAAAGAAAAGAAAAAAAAGCAAAAAAAAGACTCCACCCACATGTCCTTGGACTTTACATGTCACCAGCAATAAATATGAATGATCATGGGTTGTGAAGACTTATATCAAGGAGCACATTTGTCTACAAACTAGAGAGGTTAAGCAATGCACTGTTACCTACCTTGCTAAAGAAATAGAACCAACTATTGCTACCAACCCTAGCATCCCTCTTAAAGCCCTTCAAGAACAGCTCCAACAGAAGTTGCAGATCCAGGTTTCACTACAGAAGGTATTCAGAGCCAAAACAATGGCAAGAAAGAAGATTGAAGGTGACTACAGGAAGCAGTATTAACTCTTAAGGGATTATTCAGAAGAGCTTATTAGGTCCAACCCTGGAACAACTGTGAAGATTGATGTTGAGAGAGAGGCTAACCCATCGAGTCCCACTAGGCAGTTTAGAAGAATTTACATATGTTTGGGAGCCTTAAAGAGAGGATTTCTTATGTGTGGTAGACAAATTCTTGGACTAGATGGCTGCTTTATGAAAGGCCCTTTTCCTGGACAGATTTTAACTGTTGTTGGTGTAGATTCAAATAATGGAATCTAACTTGTTGCATATGCTCTGGTAGAAGCTGAGACTACAAATTCATGGACCTGGTTTTTAGAAAATTTAGGTGATGACTTAAATCTGAATTCCAACTCCAACTTCACTTTCATTAGTGACAGACAAAAGGTATTATATAAATTGTTTACTTATACATAATCTATTTACTTATAATGTTCACTTATATAATCTGTTTACTTATATATAATTCGGTTTATTGTTTGTTTTTAGGAGATTATACCTGCTATAAGCAAAGTTTTCCCAAGTGTTGAACACAGATTTTGGTTAGGCATATTCATGAAAATATGAAGGCCAGGTGGAGGGGAACTATGTACAAAAATTTGTTATGGAAGTGTGCAACTTCAACAAACCTGGTTCATTTTGAGAAAGCAATGAAGGAGGTGCAGGATGTGCATCAAGATCTATATGAATGATTGCAGGCAAGGCACATGCAACAAATTATAGAGTATTATGGAATTCAGCCGACAAGTATCAAGTGACTGGGCCAACAAATAACCAATGTGTGGTTTATATGAGTTTGAAAAGTTGTACTTGCAGGGAATGGGAGCTCACGGGCATGCCTTGCCATCATTTAGTAGCAGTTATTTATGACATGGCTCTGCATAAGACTGAGGTGGGAATACCATAAATTTTGTCAATAAGGTCTACTGGTTGGACACATGGAAAAACGTTTATGCCAACACCATTGACCCAATCAATGGTAGAGATATGTGGGTGACTTCTCCATGCCCAACCTTACTTGTACCTCCAAAGCATCACAAACAAGTAGGAAGGCCAACAAAGAAAATAAAGAAACACATGGATGACAAATGTGACATCCGAGAATTCCAAGGTTAACTTCCGTTAGACAATCTCCGTTAGTTACGTTATAAGTGTTAACTTAGTAACTAATGCTTAACTAGGCCGAATACGTCCACGACCTTTGGTTGATCACCGAACCCGTCCATATGTGTTATGTGTTCATTTATCTATGGTTGTTATGTGCAATGTGATCTAAACACATGATTTAGTATTATGAATAGCATGACAATTCATGAACCGTGTATCTTGCTTAGAATGTAAACTGGTCACTTTTGGTTTCCAGCGAAACTACCGGGCGAAACTATAGTGTCGCTCGGTAGCCAAACCATAGACTTACAGAGCCAGTTTCGCTTGGCAAGCGAAACTGCCAGCGAAACTAGCTCCTGTTATATAATGACATAAAACCCTAGAAGCCTCATTTCTTGCACCTTTTCTCCAAAAACACACACACTCTCCTGAAACTTCTGGACCAGCTGAGAAATCACCATTTGCTGCTATCATCTCTGTTGGTAGAGACCAACCATCGATCCTAGATCAAATCGTGAGTCCCAAAACCATACTTTATGCATTTTCTATGTGTTTTACTATAAATCATGCCTAGATCTCCATAGAATCGTTAGATCTTCTGATATGATGCTTAGGAATGCTAGATCTATCATAAAGTCTGTAACTTTACGTGTGAAACTGGTCCATAATGAAGATTCATGCTAGTTAGGTCATTTTAGGGTTAAAATGTGTTTTTGGTGATTTGTATGTAAAAATCCATGTTTAAAGTGTTAAAGCTTACTGTTTTATGTTGGTAAATGATTATGCATGCTAAATATTGAATCACATGAAGTATGGAAGCTGTTAGGTTGATTTTTAGGCTGATTTGTGAGTTTTTCGCGACCAGCGACACTGTGTGTTCTCTGGGCGAAACTATACAGCGAAACTGTTTATGCATCCAGCGATACTATGTAGCGAAACTATAGTGTCGCCCGCGAAACTAAGTAGACCTGCTCGAACGAAACTACCGAGCGAATCAACCTGAACAAAAGTTCAAACCAGTTTCGAGCGAATCTAGGCTAGCGAAACTGCGTCAGCAGTTTCGGGCGAAACTAGCTAGCGAAACTGTGTCATCGGGTAAATCCCTAGCGAAAGTGTTGCCCGTGCACCTAGCGAAACTATGTAGCGACACTAAGTAGCGAAACTATGATCTGACCAAAACCCAACTTGTGCAACTTGTTTAAATGTTATGCCATGACTTGCATGATTATGTTATGATAAAACCTACTTTGATTTCTGAGTTATGTAAACCCTTGTTTATGATCAACCATCGGTGTCGTGTGTCGGTATGTCGAGTCATAGTTCCAACGTGCTATGTTATGGGCCATAGTGACGTAGTTAAAGATTTGACACAAAACTAATACTTAAGACCTAAACGTGTTTCTAGGTCTTCACTAAGCAAACAAACACTTGGGCTATTTAACAAGTGTAGCTGAGCAATCTAAGGTGAGTTTCACAAACCCTTTAACTGTGAGCCCGTTTGGGTCACAACGAATTTACTAAACGAAAGATAACGCTGACATTTCGAGGTATCGCCAAATGGGATATCTGTTATGGAAGTTGGAGTGTTTTATGGGAAGCACTTGCAACTGTCCATCCTTGGGGTTTCAAATGAAATCCGCAACCAACTATTTAATGCTTAAACTCAATTTGGATTTCAAATGAAATCCGGAACAACTATTTTGACACTTAAACTCTTTTAGGATTTCAAAGGAAATCCAGGATAAACGATTTTTAATATGACTAGTGTAGGTTAAAGTCTAAACCAAATGATATCACATGATTTCTAAGGATGCCTTGAAACTTAAAAGTCCTCAACAATTTAGTACCACTAATTCGTGAAGCGAGGGGATGTTGGGTAGATCTACTGAGGGTTGACAACCCTGCTCCGCGGTACACAAATGTGTAGCCAACCGGTTGGAGGCCGAACGGAGTGCAATATCAGCCTATTTTAGTTGTGGGTCCCATGAGGAACACAACTGGAGGCACAAACCATCGGCAAATGCCGAACACTGTTACGTCAGCTTTGGTACGAACTTCCTTAGTGCATGGAAACCGGATTAGCTACCCGCGATATCGGTTGACCGCTTTAATCTTTACTTAACTAGTGCATATTCGATAATTCAACACTTGGCAATTGTTTTGCAAAACTATTACTTATTTATACGTTGATACATACGCTTATGAGACCGGGCCGCTGCATGACATGCCCACTGTGAACTCACCAACCGTTAGGTTGACACTTGCGTGGTTTAAACTTTTGCAGATCGCTGAGGAGTATCCGGAGCGGGTTGGCATGGCACATGAAGACACTTACTTTGTTCAAACTTAATTTGGAACTTAAAACAATGATTTTTGTAAAGCACGTGGTTAGTGCTAAGATAATATTTTTCCGCTGCGTATTTTGAGACTTTAATTTATGACATATGTTTGGACTAACTCTGATTCGTTTAGTATTTGTAACTAATGGTTGTGGTCCTGGTTGGCTCGCATCCCGTAACGGTATAAACACCGTTAGTGGTTATTCGGGGGTGTGACAGATTGGTATCAGAGCCATCAGTTGCAGAGAACTGGAATCATTTTTGAAAAACGATTTGGATACTGCAACTTGAAACCTTAGTTACAAACGAACAAACAAAATCCCAAAACAAAAATATTTACGTGCCAACCTGGGATACTCGCTCTGCTGTGTAAGTAAATGCTTCGTACGTATGTATATATAAATATATATGTAAATATACATACAGAGACCGTGTCTAAGTAGTCTAACGGAAAACCTTAGGAAAATTTTCACACACGAATACGAAATGCGAACGTTAAAACGCACACTATTCCGGGGGGAAAACGACAACGAAACGATGCTACACGCTACGTCCTGATTTCTACTACGATGACTACGCCGACGGTGACTTTTATGGGGAAGCCGACTTTCGACGATAGTACTTACGAATTACGACGTTCTCCGACGACGCCTCGATTTTGCACGAAAATTTTTGGATTAATAGTGGGATAACGGGAAATGGCTAATATACATATTATGGGATGTGTATAAAATATAACTGTGACTGAACACTGGCTACTTTAACTGTCCAGCAAAATGTCTGGAAGAGGACACGGAAGGAGCAACATTAGCATGACGCCTGCACAACTGCAAACTATGATTGACGAACACGTGCAAGCCGCGGTGGCAGCCGTCCAAGCTGCATACGCCGCACATGGTAATTATTATGCCGGTTAAGGCACAAAGCGATTATATTTTGACCTGTTTTGTGACACCCGAGAATTTCAAGGTTAACTTCCGTTAGATAAATCCGTTAGTTACGTTATAAGTGTTAACTTAAGTAACTAATGCTTAACTAGGCCGAATACGTCCACGACCTTTGGTTGATCACCGAACCCGTCCATATGTGTTATGTGTTCATCATTGATTGTCTTTATGTGCAATGTGATTTAAATACATGACTTATTATTGTGAATAGCATGATTAATTGTAAATACTTGATTATGTGAAAATTGCCTAAATTTGGTAGTCAGCGAAACTACCGAGCGAAACTACAGATTCGCCCGGTAGCTGGCTAGACTGATCAATGTACACGTGACCAGAGCTAGTTTCGCCTGGCCAGCGAAACTGCCAGCGAAACTAGCCTCTGATATAAATAAACTTAATAAACCCTAGTAGCCTCATTTGCCTCATTTCACAACAAACACACACACACACTTCTCTGGAATCTGGTCAGCCGAGGATACCATCAAGGGACCGAGACCTCAGCCTTAAGACCATCATCTCATCTCATCTATCGATTCTTGATATCAAACGTGAATCCTAAAACTATGTTTTATGCTTTTCTATGTGTTTTCTTCTTAAAGCATGATCAAACCTTCATGAAAACTTGTATGCTCCCGAGACAATACTTAGGAATGCTAGATCTATCATAAAGTTGACAACTTTGCGTTTAAAATCCAGCCATGATAGAGATTTATGCTATTTTAGCCATTTTAGGGTTTTATATGTATTTTGGGTGATTTGATGACAAAATGCATGTTTAAGGTGTTAAAGCTTGCTGATTTATGTTGGTAAATGCCTATGTATGCTAAATAATGAATTGCATGTAAGATCAGAAGCTGTTAGGTTGATTTTTAGGCAAATCCGTATGTTTTTCGCGACCAGCGAAACTGTGTGTTCTCTGGGCGAAATTGTCCAGCGAATTTACTTGTTCATTCAGCGACACTGTCGAGCGAAACTATAGTGTCGCTAGCGAAACTGACCCGACCAGCTCGAGCGAAACTACCGAGCGAAATACCTGAACGAAAGTTCAAACCAGTTTCCCTGCGAAACTAGGCTAGCGAAACTGCGTCAGCAGTTTCGGGCGAAACTAGCCTAGCGAAACTGTGTCACCGGGCATTGCCTAGCGAAAGTGCTGCCCGTGCACCCAGCGAAACTGCCTAGCGAAACTGTGCTAGCGAAACTAAGACCTGACCTGAAAACCAAACTTGTGAAATTTGCTTAAGTGTTATGCCATGACTTACATGATTATGCCATGATGAAACATGCTTGATATCTGAATTATATGAACCCTTGTTTATGATCAACCATCGGTGTCGTGTGTTTGTATGTCGAGTCATAGTTCCAACGTGCTATGTTATGGGCCATAGTGACGTTAAGTAAAGATTAGACACAAAACTAATACTTAAGACCTAAACGTGTTCATAGGTCTTCATTAAGCAAACTTGGATATTATTAGCAAGTGTAGCAGTGCAATCCAAGGTGAGTGTCACTAACCTGTTTACCGTGAGCCTGTTTGGGCCACACCGAATAACTTAACGAAAAACAATGCTGAATAAACTCTAGAGTGCTAGGCACCTACCAATGAACAAGAGAACTCGGGAATGCTCGGCACCCACTTGATGAACTGAAGTGTTTTATGGGAAACACTTGTGGACTTAAACAAACTATTTCTGAAACAAAACTGAAAACGTTTTAATATGGCTAGTGTAGGTTAAAGTCTGAACCATATGATATCACATGTTTTCTAAGGATGCCTTATAACTTAAAAGTCCTCAACTAAAATTGTGCCATTAATTGTAAAGCGAGGGGATGTTGGGTAGATCTACTGGAGTTTGACAAACTCCGCCCCGTGGCACGGGGAGTGCACGGAGGAACAATATCAGCCTATTTGACCGTAGTCCCGGGGAGGACACGGGGGAGGCAAAAACCGCGATGACGTAGGTCCGCACCGTACGGGATGGCTCGGCCCCCACACAATAAGTCAGCTTTGGTACAAACTTCCTTAGAGCATGGAACAACGGATTAGCTACCCGCGATATCGGTTGAGTCCTTTAACTTTACGGAACTAGTACATACCCGATGACGTAGGTCACGGACAAACCATTTATAAACTGAGATTTAATTACGAGCATTGCTTTTCACAAATAAATAACTTGTAAGTATACCTTGACACGAATTATGATTATGAGACCGGGCCAATGCATGACAAGCCCACTGTGAACTCACCAACCGTTAGGTTGACACTTGCGTGGTTTAAACTTTTGCAGATCGCTAAGGAGTATCCACCGGAGGTTGGCATGGCACGCGAAGACTCTTATTTTTGATTTAACTTAATTTGGGGATTTTTAAAACAATGAATTTGTAAGGCACGTGGTTAGTGCCAGGATAATTATTTCCGCTGCGTGTATTTAAGACTCTGATTTATAACTTGTGTTTGAACTAACCCTGATTCGTTTAGTATTTGTAACTATGGTTGTGGATCCTGGTCTAGTCGCGCCCCTTAACGGTATAAACTCCGTTAGTGGTATTTTGGGGGTGTGACAGATTGGTATCAGAGCCATAAGTTGCAGAGAACTGGAATCATTTTTGAAAACGATTTGGAAACTGCAACTTGAAAACCTTGGTTACAAAACGAATAAACAAATTCCCAAGGACAAAATTTTTACGTGCCAACCTGGGATACTCGCTCTGCTGTGTAAGTAAAGGCTTAATACGTATGTATATATATATATATAAATATATATGTATAGACCGTGTCTGAGTAGTCTAACGGAAAGACCTTAGGAAATTTTCACACACGAATACGAAATGCGAACGCGAATACGCACACTACTCTGGGGAAAGCAACAACGAAACGATGCTACGCGCTACGTCCTGATTTCTACTACGACGACTACGCCGACGGTGACTTTATGGGAAGCCGACCTTCGACGATAGCACTTACGACTTACTCCGACGACGCCTCGATTTTGCACGAAAATTTTTCTGGACTAATAGTGGGATAACGGGAAAATGGTTAATATACATATTATGGGATATGTATAAGGTATAATTGTGACTGAACATTGGCTACTTTAACTGTTCAGCAAGATGTCTGGAAGAGGAAACGGAAGAGGCAACATAAACATGACGCCTGCACAGCTGCAAGCAATGATTACTGAACATGTGCAAGCCGCGGTGGCAGCCGTCCAAGCTGCATATGCCGCACAGGGTAACTATTATGCCGGTTAAGGCACAAAGCGATTATATCTTGACCTGTTTAATTTTAAAAATCCGAACTATTTATGCATCAGGAAACCACCACCACTGCACGTTCAAGTCCTTCATGGACTGCAAGCCGATGACGTTTTCCGGCGAAGAAGGAGCTGTAGGACTCCTTAGGTGGATTGAGAAGTCTGAAAAGGTTTTCTCCATGTGTAACTGCCCAGCTGAAAGCAAGGTGAAGTTTGCTACTGGTACCTTCGAAGGAGCTGCACTCTCCTGGTGGAACGCTGAAATTCAGATGGTTGGGCTAGACGCGGCTAATAACATGCAGTGGGCAGCATTTAAGGATCTGATTATGGAGGAGTACTGTCCCCGTGACCAAGTAAAGAAGCTAGAAGGCGAATTCTTGAATCTGAAAATGATTGGGTCTGAAGTCGAGCAGTACACTGCACGATATCATGAGTATGAGGTCTTGTGCCCCACAATGGTCGATGCCGAGTTCAAACGCATTGAGCGTTATCTAGAAGGCCTCGCGCCTCAAATCAAAGGACTGGTGACTGCCAGCAACCCCGCGAACGTGCAACAAGCCATCCGTTTGGCTCACAAGCTTACTGATCAGGAAGTTGAGAAAGGTACACTTCCTGCTAGGACCACTGAGAAGACTGCCCTTAGTGGCAAAAGAAAGGCCGAAGATGAAACTCCTGAGAACTCAATGAATGTTCAGAGTGTTGGAAACAGCACTGGGAGGTCTTATCAACTCCCAAGGCCAAAGCAAGAGGTCCGGGAACAACAGTGGCAACTACCGCCAGGGTGGCAATGGTCAAGGCAACTACAGGGGTAACCTGCCGCTGTGTAACAAATGTGGGAAGCATCATGCTGGTGTTTGTAGAAAGAATCTGAGCTGCGAAAGGTGTGGCAAGGGAGGCCACGAAGCAAAAGATTGTTGGGCAATTCTACCCGAGCAACAAAACCGCCCCAGAAGGAACAACAACAATCATGGAAACAACAATCATGGGAACAATCGGGGCAATGGAAACAATGGTCAGAACCGCAACAATGAAGCTCCCAGGGGAAACGGTAACGGGAATTGTTATGAATGTGGTGCTCCAGGCCACATTAAAAGAGACTGCCCACAGTTAAGAAGACAAGGTAATGGCAATCAGGGAAACAACGGTGGGAATGGTAATGGCGGAGGTAATGGAAATGGAAATGGCAACGGGAATGGTAATGGGAATGGTGGTAATGGTAGAGGCCGAGCTTTTGTCATGGGTCAAGGTGAAGCCCGCAATGATGCCAACGTGATTAACGGTAAATTTATACTTAATGGTTTCTTTGCTACTGTTTTATTTGATTCTGGTGCTGAAAGAAGCTTTATTTCCACTAAGTTTGCTAGACTGATTAATGCTAAACCGATCGACTTAGATGCTAAATATGTGGTAGAACTAGCAAATGGTAAACTTCATGATACGACTCAGATAGTTAAGGACTGTAAGTTAGAACTAGCTGGCCATACCCTAGGAATTGACCTTATGCCTTTCCCGATTGGTAGTTTTGACGTTATAGTAGGAATGGATTGGTTATCTGAGAATCGAGCTGAAATCTTATGTAAAGAAAAAGTGGTTCGTATCCCACTCGAAGGAGGTGAAGTGTTAACGGTTCAAGGTGAAAAAGGTGGAACAGTAACTGGTATTATTTCGTTTCTCAAAGCTCAAAAGTGCCTTCGTAAAGGTCACTTCGCGATCCTTGCAAACGTCACCGATTCGACACTTCCCGAGCGCAGAATCAACGACTACCCGATAGTTCGCGACTTCCAAGATGTATTTCCTGAAGATCTGCCTGGTTTGCCTCCATTTCGGCAAGTAGAGTTTGGAATCGACTTAGTTCCTGGAGCGTCTCCGATTGCACGCGCACCTTACCGTTTGGCAGTAAGTGAACTCAACGAACTCTCCTCACAACTTCAAGAATTACTCGACAAGGGGTTTATCCGTCCAAGTTCGTCTCCATGGGGAGCTCCGGTACTGTTTGTTAAGAAGAAGGATGGAACGTTCCGCATGTGCATTGACTACCGAGAGCTTAACAAAGTTACCATCAAGAATCGGTATCCACTTCCTCGAATCGACGATCTCTTCGATCAGCTACAAGGTTCAAGTTACTTCTCAAAGATTGATCTACGGTCTGGATATCACCAACTTCGCGTTCGAGATGAGGATGTCCCCAAGACTGCTTTTAGGACTCGGTATGGTCATTACGAGTTCCTAGTTATGCCGTTTGGGCTAACCAATGCGCCTGCCGTATTTATGGATCTGATGAATCGAGTGTGCAAGCCGTACCTCGATAAGTTTGTGATAGTTTTCATCGATGATATTTTGATCTACTCCAAGACGAAGGAAGAACACGAGGAGCATCTGCGTCTTATTTTGGAATTGCTTCGCAAGGAACAGCTCTACGCCAAGTTTTCAAAGTGCGATTTTTGGATTCGCGAAGTCCAGTTTCTTGGACACATTGTCGATAAGAATGGGATTCATGTCGACCCAGCTAAAGTGGAAGCTATCAAGAATTGGTCTACGCCAAGAGCACCAACTGAAATCCGACAATTTTTGGGACTTGCCGGATATTACCGAAGGTTCATCAAGGGTTTCTCACAAATAGCTCAACCCTTAACAGCTTTAACGCACAAAGGAGTGCAATATAGATGGGGTGAAAAAGAAGAACACGCATTCCAAACGCTTAAAGACATGTTATGTTCAGCTCCAATTCTCGCGTTACCCGATGGAATTGACGACTTTGTGGTTTACTGCGATGCATCGATTCAAGGACTTGGTTGTGTGTTGATGCAACGAGACAAGGTAATTGCCTACGGGTCCAGGCAACTGAAGGATACGGAAAAGAATTACACGACTCATGATTTGGAATTAGGAGCCGTGGTTCATGCACTTAAGATTTGGAGACATTACCTCTATGGAACAAAGTGCACAATATTTACTGACCACAAGAGCTTACAGCACATCTTTGATCAAAAGGATCTCAACATGCGACAACGAAGATGGATCGAGTTATTAAATGATTATGACTTAGCGATTAAGTATCATCCTGGAAAAGCAAATGTGGTGGCAGATGCCCTAAGCAGAAAAGAATACGAAAAGCCTCGACGGGTACGAGCGCTTCAACTTACAATACATTCAGGATTACCGGATCGGATCCGTGACTGCCAACAAGAAGCTCTGAAAGAAGAAAACTTCGCAGCTGAAGCACTGCGTGGTATAGATGGTCACTCTGAGGTTAAGACTGATGGAATCAGGTATTATAATGACAGAATTTGGGTTCCATCTACTTGGAAATCTCCGTGAGCTCGTGATGGACGAGGCTCACAAGTCAAGGTATTCGGTACACCCTGGATCAGATAAAATGTACCAAGACTTGAAGAATCTCTATTGGTGGCCGAATATGAAAGCCGACATCGCGCGATATGTGGCTAAGTGTTTAACATGCTCAAGAGTCAAGATTGAGTACCAAAAGCCTTCTGGTCTACTACAACAACCAAAGATCCCAGAATGGAAATGGGAGGACATCTCCATGGATTTTGTAACGGGACTACCTCATCGATCGAATCGACCAGATGCGATTTGGGTTATCATTGATCGGTTGACCAAATCTGCACACTTCATTCCGATGAGAGAAAGTGACAATATGGACAAGTTAACTAGGCTGTACATTGACCGGATTGTGGCACGTCATGGGGTGCCTAAGACTATCATTTCTGATCGAGATCCTCGATTCACTTCCCGATTATGGCAATCTATGCAAGAATCACTAGGAACCAGACTAGACATGAGTACAGCTTATCACCCGCAGACTGACGGTCAGACGGAACGAACGATTCAGACTTTAGAAGATATGCTCCGAGCTTGCGTTCTCGACTTTGGTAAAGACTGGGAAGCTCACCTTCCGTTGGTGGAGTTCTCCTACAACAACAGTTATCATTCAAGTATAGGTGCTGCACCTTTTGAAGCACTTTATGGAAGAAAATGCAGATCGCCCGTGTGTTGGGCTGAAACGGGTGAGAAAGGACTCACTGGGCCGGAAATTATTCATGATACCACGGAACGGATTATACAAATCAGAAAACGGATAGCCGCAGCACGTGACAGACAAAAGAGTTACGCCGACAAACGCCGAAAACCTCTAAAGTTTGAGGTGGGTGACAAAGTATTGTTGAAAGTATCTCCCTGGAAGGGAGTGATACGCTTCGGGAAGCGTGGAAAGTTAAATCCTCGCTACATCGGTCCGTTTGAAATAATTGGGGAAGTAGGCCCGGTGGCCTATCGATTGCAACTCCCTGCTGAACTCGATGGAGTTCACAACGTGTTTCACGTTTCCAACCTAAAGAAATGTCTGGCTGAAGACATCGAAATAATTCCTCTGGAGGAATTGGAAATCGACGAACATTTGAGATTCATCGAGCAACCGGTAGAAATCATGGGACGCGAGGAGAAAGCCCTCAAACGTAGCAAGATTCCGATCGTCAAGGTACGATGGAACTCAAAGCGTGGACCTGAATATACTTGGGAACGTGAGGATCAGATGAAGAAAAAGTATCCTCACTTGTTCGAGCAAACGTCCACGGAAACTCAAGGTATAATTTAATTTTGGGGACCAAAATTCCTTAACGGAAGGAGGATGTGACAACCCTAAAAACTTTTGCTTTCTTTCCCCAGCGACGATAGCAACGACGACAGCTGATGCTGCGAACGCTACGACACAAGAATAATTTTCGGGACGAAAATTCCAATTTCAGGGGAATGATGTGACACCCGAGAATTTCAAGGTTAACTTCCGTTAGACAAATCCGTTAGTTACGTTATAAGTGTTAACTTAAGTAACTAATGCTTAACTAGGCCGAATACGTCCACGACCTTTGGTTGATCACCGAACCTGTCCATATGTGTTATGTGTTCATCATTGATTGTCTTTATGTGCAATGTGATTTAAATACATGACTTATTATTGTGAATAGCATGATTAATTGTAAATACTTGATTATGTGAAAATTGCCTAAATTTGGTAGTCAGCGAAACTACCGAGCGAAACTACAGATTCGCCCGGTAGCTGGCTAGACTGATCAATGTACACGTGACCAGAGCTAGTTTCGCCTGGCCAGCGAAACTGCCAGCGAAACTAGCCTCTGATATAAATAAACTTAATAAACCCTAGTAGCCTCATTTGCCTCATTTCACAACAAACACACACACACACTTCTCTGGAATCTGGTCAGCCGAGGATACCATCAAGGGACCGAGACCTCAGCCTCAAGACCATCATCTCATCTCATCTATCGATTCTTGATATCAAACGTGAATCCTAAAACTATGTTTTATGCTTTTCTATGTGTTTTCTTCTTAAAGCATGATCAAACCTTCATGAAAACTTGTATGCTCCCGAGACAATACTTAGGAATGCTAGATCTATCATAAAGTTGACAACTTTGCGTTTAAAATCCAGCCATGATAGAGATTTATGCTATTTTAGCCATTTTAGGGTTTTATATGTATTTTGGGTGATTTGATGACAAAATGCATGTTTAAGGTGTTAAAGCTTGCTGATTTATGTTGGTAAATGCCTATGTATGCTAAATAATGAATTGCATGTAAGATCAGAAGCTGTTAGGTTGATTTTTAGGCAAATCCGTATGTTTTTCGCGACCAGCGAAACTGTGTGTTCTCTGGGCGAAATTGTCCAGCGAATTTACTTGTTCATTCAGCGACACTGTCGAGCGAAACTATAGTGTCGCTAGCGAAACTGACCCGACCAGCTCGAGCGAAACTACCGAGCGAAATACCTGAACGAAAGTTCAAACCAGTTTCCCTGCGAAACTAGGCTAGCGAAACTGCGTCAGCAGTTTCGGGCGAAACTAGCCTAGCGAAACTGTGTCACCGGGCATTGCCTAGCGAAAGTGCTGCCCGTGCACCCAGCGAAACTGCCTAGCGAAACTGTGCTAGCGAAACTAAGACCTGACCTGAAAACCAAACTTGTGAAATTTGCTTAAGTGTTATGCCATGACTTACATGATTATGCCATGATGAAACATGCTTGATATCTGAATTATATGAACCCTTGTTTATGATCAACCATCGGTGTCGTGTGTTTGTATGTCGAGTCATAGTTCCAACGTGCTATGTTATGGGCCATAGTGACGTTAAGTAAAGATTAGACACAAAACTAATACTTAAGACCTAAACGTGTTCATAGGTCTTCATTAAGCAAACTTGGATATTATTAGCAAGTGTAGCAGTGCAATCCAAGGTGAGTGTCACTAACCTGTTTACCGTGAGCCTGTTTGGGCCACACCGAATAACTTAACGAAAAACAATGCTGAATAAACTCTAGAGTGCTAGGCACCTACCAATGAACAAGAGAACTCGGGAATGCTCGGCACCCACTTGATGAACTGAAGTGTTTTATGGGAAACACTTGTGGACTTAAACAAACTATTTCTGAAACAAAACTGAAAACGTTTTAATATGGCTAGTGTAGGTTAAAGTCTGAACCATATGATATCACATGTTTTCTAAGGATGCCTTATAACTTAAAAGTCCTCAACTAAAATTGTGCCATTAATTGTAAAGCGAGGGGATGTTGGGTAGATCTACTGGAGTTTGACAAACTCCGCCCCGTGGCACGGGGAGTGCACGGAGGAACAATATCAGCCTATTTGACCGTAGTCCCGGGGAGGACACGGGGGAGGCAAAAACCGCGATGACGTAGGTCCGCACCGTACGGGATGGCTCGGCCCCCACACAATAAGTCAGCTTTGGTACAAACTTCCTTAGAGCATGGAACAACGGATTAGCTACCCGCGATATCGGTTGAGTCCTTTAACTTTACGGAACTAGTACATACCCGATGACGTAGGTCACGGACAAACCATTTATAAACTGAGATTTAATTACGAGCATTGCTTTTCACAAATAAATAACTTGTAAGTATACCTTGACACGAATTATGATTATGAGACCGGGCCAATGCATGACAAGCCCACTGTGAACTCACCAACCGTTAGGTTGACACTTGCGTGGTTTAAACTTTTGCAGATCGCTAAGGAGTATCCACCGGAGGTTGGCATGGCACGCGAAGACTCTTATTTTTGATTTAACTTAATTTGGGGATTTTTAAAACAATGAATTTGTAAGGCACGTGGTTAGTGCCAGGATAATTATTTCCGCTGCGTGTATTTAAGACTCTGATTTATAACTTGTGTTTGAACTAACCCTGATTCGTTTAGTATTTGTAACTATGGTTGTGGATCCTGGTCTAGTCGCGCCCCTTAACGGTATAAACTCCGTTAGTGGTATTTTGGGGGTGTGACATGTTTAAACTTAAAACCCGAACTATTATTGCATCAGGAAACCACCATCACTGCACGTTTAAGTCCTTCATGGATTGTAAGCCGATAACGTTTTCCGGCGAAGAAGGAGCGGTAGGACTCCTCAGGTGGATCGAGAAGTCTAAGAAAGTCTTCTCTATGTGCAACTGCCCTGCTGAGAACAAAGTGAAATTTGCGACTGGTACTTTCGAGGGAGCTGCTCTCTCCTGGTGGAACGCCGAAATCCAGATGATTGGGGTAAATGCGGCTAATGACATGGAATGGGAAGCATTTAAGGAACTGGTTATGGAGGAGTATTGCCCTCGGGACCAAGTCAAGAAGCTGGAAGGAGAGTTTTTGAACTCCAAGATGTCTGGGTCGGAGGTTCAAGAGTACACTGCGCGTTACCACGAGTACGCGGTGCTATGTCCGACAATGGTTGATGCTGAATTTAAGCGCATTGAGCGTTATCTGGAGGGTCTCGCACCCCAAATCAAGAGCTTAGTAACCGCTAGCAACCCGACGACCGTGCAGCAAGCCATCCGTTTGGCTCATAAGTTAACCGATCAGGAAATCGAGAGGGGTACTCTACCCGCAAGGAACACTGTGAAGACTGCCTTAAGTGGTAAGCGTAAGACTGAAGAAGAAGCTCCAGCAACATCCGTGAAGAATCAATCTGTTGGAAATCAAACTGGGAGATCCTCTAACTCCCAGTATCAGAACAAGCGACCTGACAACACAAGGTCCAACTTCAACAGTGGCAGCAACAGTGGAAGTAACAATCGCCAAGGCGGGAATGGAAACTACAAGGGTAAAGCTCCGTTTTGTAACAAGTGCGGGAAACACCACAATGGTATGTGTAGCAAAGGCCTGGAGTGTGGAAGATGTGGGAAACTGGGGCATGAAGCCAACAACTGCTGGACCAACTTACAAAAGTTAAACAACAACGGTCAGAACCAAGGGGGGAATAACAACAACAGGGGAAACGGAAACAACCGCAACGGGCAAGGAAACAATCAGAACAACAACAATGGAGGAGCCCGTGGCTGTTATGAATGTGGTGCTCAAGGCCACATGAGGAAAGATTGCCCGCAATTGCGCAGGCAAGGGAATGGCAACAATGGTAATGGTGGAAATGGTAATGGTGGGAACGGTAATGGTGGAAACGGTAATGGTGGGAATGGTAGAGGTCGTGCCTTCGTTATGGGTCAAGGAGAAGCTCGCAACGATGCCAACGTGATTAACGGTAAATTCATCCTTAATGGTTTCTTTGCTACTGTATTGTTTGATTCTGGTGCTGAAAGAAGTTTCATTTCTACTAAATTTGCTAGATTAATTAATGCTAAACCGATTGACTTAGATGCGAAGTATGTGGTAGAGCTAGCAAATGGTAAACTTCATTATACGACTCAGATAGTTAAGGACTGTAAGTTAGAACTAGCTGGCCATACGTTAGGAATCGATCTTATGCCTTTCCCGATTGGTAGTTTTGCTGTCATAGTAGGAATGGATTGGTTATCTGAAAACCGAGCTGAAATTTTATGTCAAGAAAAAGTGGTTCGTATTCCACTCAAAGACGGAGAAGTGTTAACAGTTCAAGGTGAAAAAGGTGGAACAGTCACCGGTATTATTTCGTTTCTTAAAGCTCAAAAGTGCCTTCGTAAAAGTCACTTCGCGATCCTTGCAAACGTCACCGATACGACACTTCCCGAGCGTAAAATCGACGACTACCCGATAGTCCGCGACTTCCAAGATGTATTTCCTGATGATCTACCTGGTTTACCTCCATTTCGACAAGTCGAGTTCGGAATCGATTTAGCTCCTGGAGCCGCCCCGATTGCACGCGCACCTTATCGTTTGGCGGTAAGCGAACTCAACGAACTCTCCGCACAACTTCAAGAGTTACTCGACAAAGGATTTATTCGTCCAAGTTCATCTCCGTGGGGAGCACCGGTATTATTTGTTAAGAAGAAAGATGGAACGTTCCGAATGTGTATCGACTACCGAGAGCTTAACAAGGTTACGATCAAGAATCGGTATCCACTTCCTCGAATCGACGATCTCTTCGACCAACTCCAAGGTTCGAGCTACTTTTCAAAGATTGATCTACGGTCTGGATATCACCAACTTCGCGTTCGTGATGAGGATGTCCCCAAGACTGCTTTCAGAACTCGGTATGGTCACTACGAGTTTCTAGTTATGCCGTTTGGGCTAACTAATGCACCTGCTGTATTTATGGATCTGATGAATCGAGTGTGCAAGCCGTACCTCGATCAGTTTGTGATAGTTTTCATTGATGATATTTTGATCTACTCCAAGACAAAGGAAGAACACGAGAGACACCTACGACTTATCTTGGAATTACTCCGCAAGAAACAGCTTTACGCCAAGTTTTCAAAATGCGATTTTTGGATTCGCGAAGTCCAGTTTCTTGGACACATTGTTAATAAGGATGGGATTCATGTTGACCCAGCTAAAGTGGAAGCTATCAAGAATTGGTCTACTCCGAGAGCGCCGACCGAAATCCGACAAATTTTGGGACTTGCCGGATATTATCGAAGATTCATCAAGGGTTTCTTGCAATTGGCTCAACTCTTAACAGCTTTAACGCACAAAGGAGTGCAATATAGATGGGGTGAAAAAAAAAACACGTGTTTCAAACTCTTAAGGACATGTTATGTAAAGCTCCGATTCTCGCGTTACCCGAAGGAGTTGACGACTTCGTGGTCTATTGCGATGCATCCATTCAAGGACTCGGTTGCGTGTTGATGCAACGAGACAAGGTGATTGCCTACGGGTCCAGGCAACTGAAGGATACTGAGAAGAATTATACAACACATGATTTGGAATTAGGAGCCGTGGTATTTGCACTCAAGATTTGGAGACATTACCTCTACGGAACAAAGTGCACAATATTTACCGACCACAAAAGCTTGCAACACATCTTTGAATAAAAGGACCTCAACATGCGACAGCGAAGGTGGGTCGAGCTACTAAATGATTATGACTTAGCGATTAAGTACCACCCGGGAAAAGCCAATGTTGTGGCTGACGCCTTAAGTCGAAAGGAGTACGAAAAGCCTCGACGAGTACGAGAGCTCCAACTTACCATTCACACGGGATTGCCGGATCGGATCCGCGATGCCCAACGAGAAGCTTTGAAAGAAGGAAATTTCGCAGCTGAAGCACTACGAGGGGTGGATGGTAACTCCGAAATTAAGTCCGATGGACTCAGATATTACAATGACAGAATTTGGGTTCCTTTACTTGGAAATATCCGCGAGCTCGTGATGGATGAGGCTCACAAGTCAAGGTATTCGGTGCACCCTGGATCGGACAAAATGTACCAAGATTTGAAGAACTTGTATTGGTGGCCGAATATGAAAGCCGACATTGCGCGATATGTGGCTAAGTGTTTAACCTGCTCAAGAGTTAAGATCTAGTATCAAAAGCCTTCTGGATTATTGCAACAACCAAAGATCCCAGAATGGAAATGGGAGGATATCTCCATGGATTTCGTAACAGGATTACCTCATCGATCGAATCGACCAGATGCGATTTGGGTTATCATTGATCGACTAACCAAATCTGCACACTTTATTCCAATGAGGGAGAATGACAATATGGATAACGAAGCTTTACATTGACCGAATTGTGGCACGTCATGGAGTGCCTAAGACCATTATCTCTGACCGAGATCCTCGATTTACTTCCCGATTGTGGCAATCTATGCAAGAAGCACTGGGAACCAGACTGGATATGAGTACAGCTTATCACCCGCAGACCGATGGTCAGACGGAACGAACTATTCAGACTTTAGAGGACATGCTCCGAGTTTGCGTTCTCGACTTTGGTAAAGACTGGGAGGCTTACCTTCCGTTGGTGGAGTTCTCCTACAACAACAGTTATCATACGAGCATTGGTGCAGCACCTTTTGAAGCTCTTTATGGCAGAAAATGTAGATCGCCCGTGTGTTGGGCCAAAACGGGTGAGAAAGGACTTACAGGACCGGAAATCATTCATGATACAACGGAACGAATTATTCAAATCAGAAAGCGGATAGCCGCAGCACGTGATAGGCAAAAGAGCTATGCCGGCAAACGCCGTAAACCTTTGAAGTTCGAGGTAGGCGACAAAGTACTATTGAAGGTATCTCCCTAGAAAGGTGTGATACGCTTCGGAAAGCGTGGAAAGCTGAATCCTCGCTATATCGGTCCATTTGAAATCATTGGGGAAGTAGGCCCGGTGGCCTATCGATTACAACTCCCTGCAGAACTCGAAGACAACTTAGACCTATGAAGCATGCGGTAAACACTAGAAGACAACTCAAACATGTTATAAATGACACATCAAGATTTAGGGTTGTGTGTTATGGATTAATTCCAATTTTTTAGAAAGGAAAAAATGTACAATCAAGTGGGACACAAAAGCAATGTGCGCCCCAAGTGGTTGGTGGGAGTAGTAAAAAAGATGGTGGGTCAAAAAGAAAAGAAAAAAAAGCAAAAAAAAAGGCTCCACCCACATGTCCTTGGACTTTACATGTCACCAGCAATAAATATGAATGATCATGGGTTGTGAAGACTTATATCAAGGAGCACATTTGTCTACAAACTAGAGAGGTTAAGCAATGCCCTGTTACCTACCTTGCTAAAGAAATAGAACCAACTATTGCCACCAACCCTAGCATCCCTCTTAAAGCCCTTCAAGAACAGCTCCAACAGAAGTTGCAGATCCAGGTTTCACTACAGAAGGTATTCAGAGCCAAAACAATGGCAAGAAAGAAGATTGAAGGTGACTACAGGAAGCAGTATGAACTCTTAAGGGATTATTCAGAAGAGCTTATTAGGTCCAACCCTGGAACAACTGTAAAGATTGATGTTGAGAGAGAGGCTAACCCATCGAGTCCCACTAGGCAGTTTAGAAGAATTTACATATGTTTGGGAGCCTTAAAGAGAGGATTTCTTATGTGTGGTAGACAAATTCTTGGACTAGATGGCTGCTTTATGAAAGGCCCTTTTCCTGGACAGATTCTAACTGTTGTTGGTGTAGATTCAAATAATGGAATCTAACTTGTTGCATATGCTCTGGTAGAAGCTGAGACTACAAATTCATGGACCTGGTTTTTAGAAAATTTAGGTGATGACTTAAATCTGAATTCCAACTCCAACTTCACTTTCATTAGTGACAGACAAAAGGTATTATATAAATTGTTTACTTATACATAATCTGTTTACTTATAATGTTCACTTATATAATCTGTTTACTTATATATAATTCGGTTTATTGTTTGTTTTTAGGAGATTATATCTGCTATAAGCAAAGTTTTCCCAAGTGTTGAACACAGATTTTGTGTTAGGCATATTCATGAAAATATGAAGGCCAGGTGGAGGGGAACTATGTACAAAAATTTGTTATGGAAGTGTGCAACTTCAACAAACCTGGTTCATTTTGAGAAAGCAATGAAGGAGGTGCAGGATGTGCATCAAGATCTATATGAATGATTGCAGGCAAGGCACATGCAACAAATTATAGAGTATTATGGAATTCAGCCGACAAGTATCAAGTGACTGGGCCAACAAATAACCAATGTGTGGTTTATATGAGTTTGAAAAGTTGCACTTGCAGGGAATGGGAGCTCACGGGCATGCCTTGCCATCATTTAGTAGCAGTTATTTATGACATGGCTCTGCATAAGACTGAGGTGGGAATACCATAAATTTTGTCAATAAGGTCTACTGGTTGGACACATGGAAAAACGTTTATGCCAACACCATTGACCCAATCAATGGTAGAGATATGTGGGTGACTTCTGCATGCCCAACCTTACTTGTACCTCCAAAGCATCACAAACAAGTAGGAAGGCCAACAAAGAAAATAAAGAAACACATGGATGACAAATGTGACATCCGAGAATTCCAAGGTTAACTTCCGTTAGACAATCTCCGTTAGTTACGTTATAAGTGTTAACTTAGTAACTAATGCTTAACTAGGCCGAATACGTCCACGACCTTTGGTTGATCACCGAACCCGTCCATATGTGTTATGTGTTCATTTATCTATGGTTATTATGTGCAATGTGATCTAAACACATGATTTAGTATTATGAATAGCATGACAATTCATGAACCGTGTATCTTGCTTAGAATGTAAACTGGTCACTTTTGGTTTCCAGCGAAACTACCGGGCGAAACTATAGTGTCGCTCGGTAGCCAAACCATAGACTTACAGAGCCAGTTTCGCTTGGCAAGCGAAACTGCCAGCGAAACTAGCTCCTGTTATATAATGACATAAAACCCTAGAAGCCTCATTTCTTGCACCTTTTCTCCAAAAACACACACACTCTCCTGAAACTCTGGACCAGCTGAGAAATCACCATTTGCTGCTATCATCTCTGTTGGTAGAGACCAACCATCGATCCTAGATCAAATCGTGAGTCCCAAAACCATACTTTATGCATTTTCTATGTGTTTTACTATAAATCATGCCTAGATCTCCATAGAATCGTTAGATCTTCTGATATGATGCTTAGGAATGCTAGATCTATCATAAAGTCTGTAACTTTACGTGTGAAACTGGTCCATAATGAAGATTCATGCTAGTTAGGTCATTTTAGGGTTAAAATGTGTTTTTGGTGATTTGTATGTAAAAATCCATGTTTAAAGTGTTAAAGCTTACTGTTTTATGTTGGTAAATGATTATGCATGCTAAATATTGAATCACATGAAGTATGGAAGCTGTTAGGTTGATTTTTAGGCTGATTTGTGAGTTTTTCGCGACCAGCGACACTGTGTGTTCTCTGGGCGAAACTATACAGCGAAACTGTTTATGCATCCAGCGATACTATGTAGCGAAACTATAGTGTCGCCCGCGAAACTAAGTAGACCTGCTCGAACGAAACTACCGAGCGAATCAACCTGAACGAAAGTTCAAACCAGTTTCGAGCGAATCTAGACTAGCGAAACTGCGTCAGCAGTTTCGGGCGAAACTAGCTAGCGAAACTGTGTCATCGGGTAAATCCCTAGCGAAAGTGTTGCCCGTGCACCTAGCGAAACTATGTAGCGACACTAAGTAGCGAAACTATGATCTGACCAAAACCCAACTTGTGCAACTTGTTTAAATGTTATGCCATGACTTGCATGATTATGTTATGATAAAACCTACTTTGATTTCTGAGTTATGTAAACCCTTGTTTATGATCAACCATCGGTGTCGTGTGTCGGTATGTCGAGTCATAGTTCCAACGTGCTATGTTATGGGCCATAGTGACGTAGTTAAAGATTTGACACAAAACTAATACTTAAGACCTAAACGTGTTTCTAGGTCTTCACTAAGCAAACAAACACTTGGGCTATTTAACAAGTGTAGCTGAGCAATCTAAGGTGAGTTTCACAAACCCTTTAACTGTGAGCCCGTTTGGGTCACAACGAATTTACTAAACGAAAGATAACGCTGACATTTCGAGGTATCGCCAAATGGGATATCTGTTATGGAAGTTGGAGTGTTTTTTGGGAAGCACTTGTAACTGTCCATCCTTGGGGTTTCAAATGAAATCCGCAACCAACTATTTAATGCTTAAACTCAATTTGGATTTCAAATGAAATCCGGAACAACTATTTTGACACTTAAACTCTTTTAGGATTTCAAAGGAAATCCAGGATAAACGATTTTTAATATGACTAGTGTAGGTTAAAGTCTAAACCAAATGATATCACATGATTTCTAAGGATGCCTTGAAACTTAAAAGTCCTCAACAATTTAGTACCATTAATTCGTGAAGCGAGGGGATGTTGGGTAGATCTACTGAGGGTTGACAACCCTGCTCCGCGGTACACAAATGTGTAGCCAACCGGTTGGAGGCCGAACGGAGTGCAATATCAGCCTATTTTAGTTGTGGGTCCCATGAGGAACACAACTGGAGGCACAAACCATCGGCAAATGCCGAACACTGTTACGTCAGCTTTGGTACAAACTTCCTTAGTGCATGGAAACCGGATTAGCTACCCGCGATATCGGTTGACCGCTTTAATCTTTACTTAACTAGTGCATATTCGATAATTCAACACTTGGCAATTGTTTTGCAAAACTATTACTTATTTATACGTTGATACATACGCTTATGAGACCGGGCCGCTGCATGACATGCCCACTGTGAACTCACAAACCGTTAGGTTGACACTTGCGTGGTTTAAACTTTTGCAGATCGCTGAGGAGTATCCGGAGCGGGTTGGCATGGCACATGAAGACACTTACTTTGTTCAAACTTAATTTGGAACTTAAAACAATGATTTTTGTAAAGCACGTGGTTAGTGCTAAGATAATATTTTTCCGCTGCGTATTTTGAGACTTTAATTTATGACATATGTTTGGACTAACTCTGATTCGTTTAGTATTTGTAACTAATGGTTGTGGTCCTGGTTTGCTCGCACCCCTTAACGGTATAAACACCGTTAGTGGTTATTCGGGGGTGTGACAACAAAGCTGTTGAGAAGAGTGGTAAGATGACCAGGATAGGGGCCACCGTGAGATGTACCAGGTGTAACAACTTTGGACATAACAAAAGATCATGCAAAGGTCAACAACATGCACAACCACTTTAAAATGTTGCATTAATGGTTTATGTTAGACTTATATATGGTTTATGTTAGTTTGATTTGTCTTTGAGAACTTCTGGTATTCTATGTTTTGATCAGTCAGTTTTAGGATTTGACTTGTGTATGTCAATGATCCTTATTTTGTATGCTACAATGTTTGACTGATTTACGGGTGAATATTGGACCCCACCTTTTGTGAAACTGGTTTATTTCATTGCCTCTAATTAATGTTACATCTCCTATGAAACAAGTTGTTAGGTGTAGTAATTGGTTTTCTGGTTGTGTATTAAATGGTTTAGTGGTTTCAATGTTTTACTTGTAAGGATCAAAAAACGATTCCTCACGCGATATCTGATCCAATCAAGACCATGCGGAGTCCGGTTCGATTAGTGATTCAAGAAACATCAATAATAATAACGAAACAATAGATTAAGCAGTGAGAAAACACAAACCGAGATTGGAGAAAACACTTTAATATCACTGGTTGCAATACACAGATTCAAAATTCTCTTTAGAGAATTTCAAGAACACCCTAGCCCCTTTGCCTTAGAATCAACAACCCTATTATAGTAATCTAAATGTTCTTTTTATAGGAGATGCTCAACTTGTAAAACAAACCATCTCCTAACCTACAAAATTTTGGCCCATGCATATCAAAACCGAATGGATTCGTTAACCCACTAAACCCACATTAGTTAGCCCAATTACAATTATAAACTAGCCCAAAATATATCTAATGCAAAAGCCTTAATTTCTAGTTCTGTACATTACTGGACACAATTTATTTGACCATTATTAGTGGTTTGGACACAATATGGTTTAGTGGTTTCAATGTTTTACTGGTTTTAATGTTACAGCTCTTAAGATACCCTACAATTGCCACTTCACCCTCATCAACAACTTTATTTGACCATTATTAGTGATATGGACACAAGATACCCTGTATTACCAGTTCACCCTCATCAACAACTTTATTTGACCATTATTTTGTTCAAGGAGTTACCAATTTATTTGACCACTTCACCCTCAAATACAAAGACCATAAACTAGCAATTTCATTTAAATTATATATATATACAATAATGAATGGGTGGTCCACACTCAAAATCCACTATTCATATGATGACCAATAGGAACATGACACGTGTCATGTTCCACCACTAATAACATGACACGTGTCATGTTCATTCAATGATAGATTGGTTACGTGGCCTGACACGTGTCCACGTGTCATATGTAGGTCAATGCTTTTGCGACACGTGGTCATGTGTTAGGTCACGTATGACGATACGTGGCTACGTGTTAGGCCAATGTTTTTACGACACGTGGTTAACTTTTAATTCACTTTTAGAGTTTTCGACTTTGACCATGGCGTTTCGGAAAATGGGTGGCCCTCCGCGAAGCGTCGTTAAAAGGTGACCCGCCGCAACGCGCGGTGGTCAACTAGTTTTAGAGTTTTTGACTTTGGTCACAGCGTTTTAAAAAATGGGTGTTAGGCCGCGTGTCATGTACATGTGGTATTTTTTTCAGACTTAAGCGCAAGTGGTCAACTTTTAAATCACTTTTAGAGTTTTCGACTTTGACCACGGAGTTTTGAAAAATGGGTGGCCCGCCGCGAAATGCGGGCGGGTCACCATCTTGTTTCATTTAAATTAAACCTGCAATTTCATTTAGCATTCCAAAATTACACCCAAAGTTGTGGTACAATACATAAAGAGTACTAATACATAAACTTGGTACTTGAACACCCAAAAGCTAAATATACATGAACTTAAACCCATTTGAACCCTAACATCATCTTCAACCTAACAACATTAGTGCATTCTGAGATAGAGAACAAACAAGACCCAACTGAACCCTAACACCATCTTTAACATTTGGTTTGCACTTTGATGCTTGTTCACAGATCTCAAACGTCCAGGAATGATATCAACTGATCTTGGACACATAGGTGGATCAACCCATCCAATGAACCCACACATCGATCCCTGTATTTTGAAAAGAAAAAAAAAACGATTTGGATCACATTTTAAGTAAAGAATATGAATGAGGGAAGAAAACTTACGTTTTTAGAACAAGAGTAGAATCTACTTCTAGGATTGCGATTAGTCCAAGAAGTTCGAACTATAATTGGAGCTCCACATTGGCAAATCGCCATGGATGATGAGGTGCGAGGTGGTGCTTCGATGGTGGATGAAGAGCTGCAAAGTGGAAGAACAACAAAGTGTCTAGATTAAGTAGACCATTCTTCAAAATATAAAGAAAGGGAATGGGAGGTGAAAAGACAAAACTGACCCTCATGTGTGGGCCACGTGAGGGCTGTTTAACGGTTCTTTCTTACGGAGTTTAAAAATGGATCGACATTGAAACAGATTGTGATGGTTTGGGTTAAAATCAAAATTTTTGAACTTTTGGACAAAAAGTGTTAAATGGCCTAAACCACATGAACTAAAAAGGAAATTAACTCTTAAGGTAATCAAGTTCATAAAATATAAATTTACCTTTTTAAACTTTTAAAAATTAATACAAAAACAATATTATTATACTTTCACATTTAAACTTTTAAGTATTTGTCAAAATTAGGGTTGTTCACGATCCGAACCGAACCGAACGGACCTATGCTCGTGTTTGGTTCGTTTACAAACCGAACCGAGCCGAAACGAACATTTTTTCAACCGATCCAAAATCGAACGAGCGACTTTCGATCCAAGTATTTTTCGAGCGATCACCGAGCAAATTCCGAGCGTCGCAGAACAAAAAGGAAAGTGACGATGGGTGGTAATCTGACATAGCACCTTCGTCCATATTTCCAATTTCAACACATTTGTCCAATAACTAACACACTAGTCTTGTTTGTATTTTATTAAACTAACTAACACTAAGGCTATGTGTAGTCATCAAGCCCCACCATGGGGCATTATATGCCATGTGGCGATGACATGGCATAGGGGGGTTATAACATCTCAAGTGTGTAACCATAAAGCCCCACTAATCATTACCTAATCATATTTATTTATTTTTTAGTCAACTAATAAAATAAAATAAATTATAAAATTTTAAAACTTCAATTAAAATAAAAAACATACTAGTGAAACAAATAACATGACATAAAAAAAACCGACGCATAACATAAAAAAACAACCCTACTCGCCACTCATGTAACTCTTAGCAATGTCCTCCCTAAGTTTTATTACGATCGTACGCGCCGGTGATCCTAAACTCGCCATGTACGCGAACAACCCGTCATGTACGCGAACAACCCGTCATCGTCGGGGTTACCGTTTATACGACGGGGAGGTTGGAAAAGCGAGTTTGATGATGAACCTCGACCTTGCATTTTTTTAGAAAAAAATTGAAGAAGTATAGAAGAAGAAGAGAGTGTGATAGAAGAAGTGGTGTAAAAAAAGTAGGGGGGGGGGGGGGTACCACTCTTTTTATAGCAAAAAAACATAACATTTAAATTAAAAAAAAAATTAATGGCCAACGGATCATTTTTAACGGCTAGTTTGAAAAGTCAAGGGGGAAGAGGGCGCCATCTAGGTCACGCTCACGGACGAAAAAATGCAACATGGCGCCCCGGGGGGTGCCCAGGGGCGCCATATGGGGCGTTATATTGGGGGTGGAGGTCCTATCACGCGCTGATTACACTAGGCTAATATGAAGTGATATAATTATAGTCAGTGACGGATCCAGGAAAGAATATCAGGGGTAGTGGGGACTAACGGGGGTTCGGGGGCAGCGCCCCCGGAAATTTTTTTTAGGTAGTTAACGGGCTTTTAATCATATTTTTAAGTAAAAGCCATAAAATTTCTTCCAGGGGTCGCGAAAAATTCGTTTCAGGGGTCGCGAAAAACCGAAAACCTATAAAAAAAAAATTTGCACGTCGGGGTAAAAGTTCAGGGGTAGCGGGCGCTACCCCTGGGCCCTTACTGGGTCCGCCCCTGATTATAATGAATGCAATGTTTTTTTTTTTTTTAGCATTTTTCCTTTGTCCATGTCCTCGATATCTACAAAAATTGGATGTGCTTCAGAACTATTCTTTCACTTCCCCTTTCTAGTTGCACCAACATCTTTACTTACGTTCTCCTCATTTGTAACTTCATCAACTAACTCAACACTCTCTCTATCACTTAATTCAACATGAGAAGTCCCGATACCATTGGATTCTGAATAAGAACACATTCTATATAAGAACGAATTATACAAATATTATTAAAAATAATGACAATAGAGGAGGCTGGAGAGAATTGAAGCTATTAACTAACGTATTAAACTTACATTCAAAGTCAAATATTAATAGAACTTGAAATTGCAAAGAACTTTTGAAATAATGAAAAATCCTAATTCCAATCCTAATTCCTTACATAACAAAATTAAAATTTATAAAATAAATAATAAAAATATATAATATAAATAATTAAATGTATATATATATGAATAAATATATAAATATATATATTTTACATAATTCGAGCAAAACGAGCGAGCATCGAGCGAGCGCACCTATGCTCATACTTGGTTCGTTTTACAAATCGAACCGAGCCGCTCGGTTCGTTTTTAAAGCAAGCGACAATCGAACGAGCATTCTCTAAACATTTCTCAAATGAGTTCGAACGAGTTTCGAGTTTCAAATATTTTGGACAACCCTAGTCAAAATGGGTAAATAAAGATCTTATTAAAGCTAGAAAGAAGTGCTACTATTACTATTTGGTATTTTAGCAAGTTTTTAGGAGAAAATATGTATATATATATATATATATATATATATATATATATATATATATATATATATATAGGGTAAGGTTCATGTGAAAACAACTTTTATTGCGAAAACACGAAAACAAATATTAAAACCTCTATAACTTTTTCATACGTTAATATTTTTTAAAACAAATTGCACCAAAATCCTTAAAATTATGTTATCTTTAGTTCTGGAAAAAATTTTAAAAAATCAATTTTTTATTAAAAAAATTATTATTGCACAGGTGCAATAATGTTTTTTTTATTATTACTGCACATATGCAATAATAATTACAACCTTTATAACTTTTTCATATTTTAATTTTTTTTTATAAAAAGTTGCACCATAAATCTTATAATTCTGTTATCTTTAATTCTGGAGAAAATAAAAAAAATTCAACGTTTTTTTTTTATTTTTTTATTATTGCACATGTGCAATAATAAATTATTATTGCACATGTGCAATAATATTAAAACCTTTATAACTTTTTCATACGTTAATATTTTTCATAAAACATTACACCATAAATCTTATAATTCTGTTATCTTTAATTCTGGAAAAAGTTTAAAAAAATAACGTTCTTTTTGTTGACATTGCACATGTGTAATATAACTAATACGTATAATTGCACATGTGCAATAATAAAAAAATCACGAAATTTTAAATCTTTAATTTTTTTTCCAGAATTAAAGGTGACATAATTATAAGACTTTTGGTGCAAATTTTTTTGAAAAATATTAACGTATGAGGGAGTTATAGAGGTTTTAATATTTGTTTTCGTGTTTTCGCAATAACATCTTGTTTTTATTTGATCCTTCCCATATATATATATATATATATATATATATATAGGGAGAGTACATTTGAGAACCAATTTGATTTGAGAACTAAAAAGAACTAATTTGAGCCACAAGTTTATTTATATGTATCCCCCGCCCATGAATTGTAGTGGTCCCCCTGAAATTTGTGGTTGAGATTTAGTTCTCAAAAGTTCTTAAAAAAAAGTTCTCATTTGAACCTAACACTATATATATATATATATATATATATATATATATATATTATAATATGTTATAGATATACCAGTTATTTTATATAAAATAGGAATATAATCTCAGTTATTACTTATTAGCCGATATTAATTCGTGTTGTATTTATTCCCTACAATAAACCAGATTTTAAAAGGTATTGAAACTTTATGAGACCGCCGTTAAATGTCCACTAATGGCCTTAAGTAAAATTTCATTTTTTGATGACTATGCATCACAGTGACGTCTTATTTGACCTGTTTTTTTATGACTGAGCTTAAACACGGAGGTTTTTTGAGGACTTTTGTATGTTTTAATACTATGAAAAATTGTTTTGTTTGGGATTTTTGTAGTTTTAATAATCATTGATTTTTTTTAATAACTTTTCTTCAAATAGATAAAAAAAAAACATGTCAGATAAGATGGCACCGTGCTTCTGAGTCATCAAAAAATAAAATTTTATATAACCGCGTTAGTTGTCATTTAAAGACGGTCTAATATATTCAAATACATATAAAATCTGATTTATTACATATAGTAAATAAAATATGGATTAATATATGCAATAGTCAATAATTAAGATTATTAAAATACAATATTCTTATATCTATTACTATATATAATACATGTTGGAGAGAGAAAGTGGAGTGTCTTAACTTTTAAGACGCGTACAAGTCAACATGCAATATGTACAAGTCGACAAAGCGTGAACATATGCTGGCTGAGAGACGGTACTTCTTTTGTTTTACGAATACAAACCCTAATTCACGCCGTCTCCTTTCCCGTATTCTCTCTCAAACCCTAAATCTCGCTTCCACCTCTTCTGATCATCTCTCAAGATCTTCCATGGCTGGGTAAATCATTGAAGCAAAAAAGTACCAGTGCGACAAGCAAACGAGAATTAGCAGTGAGTTTTTAGTTTCCCTCAAAGTAGGTAATTTGGTGCAGAAATCAGTGAAGATGGCTTCGTAGCCCTTGTGCGACCCAGGAGTTCAAGGATTCTTCTGCTTCTTTGCTTCTTCAAATCCCTCACGGCCGAACGAAAAGTGCTCTTTCCAGATCTGTAATTCCATTTTTTTCATCATCAGCTTTTTCAGTTTTGCTGGCTCCAAGCTTTTTGCGCAGTGGTGGTACTTCTTTGGTACAAACCCTAATCACGCTTCTGCCTCTCTTCTGCAAGTGATTTTTGTTAATCTGGTAGGTTTTTCATCTTCAATCATACTCGAGAAAGTCGTATTCACGTTTTAATTTATCTGGTTCGGTGTTTGTTTGATTATGTTTCGTGATTTACTGATTTTTTCTGCAGGTTCTTTGTTCAAACTAATTTGTACTAATTCTATAGTGAATCGTACCTATGAAGATATGTGTCAATCAGAATAGTAGCCGTGAATCAATCGATTGATTGAATACAAGATACTGTTTTCTTAGTAGTTCGATTGAATACAAGATATTGTTTTCTTAGTAAATCAGTAAACATCATCCATAAGTCATAGGGTTTTTGTGGTTCCCTGTCTCACTAGGTTTTTTGTTTTTCTATTAACATATAAACATTTTTTTATCACTTCATGTTTTACAGATTTGAGATTGGATGTGTAAACCCTCGAGGTTTTTTGTTTTTCTATAAATATACATACATTTTTATAGGTTCATGTTTTACAGATTTGTCATTGTTTGGAAAAGAAGTCTAGGCAGATTTATAAGCCTTTGTACGATGTTGGTATGTACAGAAATCTCACTCTGCTACTGTCTTTCTCCATATTTTTCAATTTATAGGTGAAGGAGTTCGTTGATCTGGTGGCTAATCTGTTTATTTATGTTTTGCTTTGTCTAAAGGTTAGCCTATCTCCCTTTTTGACTTCATTTTTTGGTTTTCACATTTAATTCATAATTTTTTTTAGTTTGTAGTTTTCAATTTGCTTCACTCTAATCGATTTCCTTGGTTATGTGTTTGCATATTTTTTACTCCATAAGCAGCTCTTACGGAGCTGATCGGGTTACCATCTCATTTCATCCTCTGTTCGCCTAAGTACTGGTAAGGATTTTTTTTATAATTCAGTTTCTGTAAAAGAGTTCATTCTTTTATTTATTTTTTCATATTCACCGACATAAAGCTCATTTAACTGAGCTTAATCTACATACTAAAGCTCAAATTTTAATATTCTTAATTGTTTCACGAACTTGAAAAGGATTTTAACGGGTTGTATATTTCATATAGTTGTGATTTTTGTGACCAAGGAGGGTATGAAATTTTCAACATTTGGTTAACTCGGATTCCCCTTCAATGCGTCAAAAGTGATGCACAAATTGAGTTTTTTATGCTATAACCAACAATTTTTAACTGATGGTTGCTATTTTCTCTTTGGTTTAACTCTTGGTCCGGTACAAAGTTATCCAACTTTTCCAACTTATTTGTATATCTCAACTAAAATCAATTTATAATTTTTTGTCTCTCTATGCAGGAAAGGATTTTAGCACTATATGCATAATATTTCTTGAAACAGGAGGCTACTTAGTTATATCCATCAAGGTTTGTTAGTTTGTTCTTGCAATGACTAGCCAAACTTTCAATGGTTACTTCAATTGATAAGTTAAAAATGCTTTTCTTTCTTTGGCTCAATGGCTGTTGCAAAACAGGTCTGTATTTTACTTCATTTTTGTGCATATAGATCTATGTTTGGTCACAAGTACATCAGAGGCTTTTAAACACAATTTTTTGGACAATTTGGACTTCCATTTTGTAGAAAATATTATTTTTTTCACAAAAACATAATATGAGTTTTTTATGATTTTTTTACTGGGAGAAAATACAAATTACATAATTACATAGGCTTTTAGCGGATAAAAATTTATGGGGTATAAAATAGTTTAAGGAATATTAGTAAGTATTTGAGTTCAAATTTTGAGTTCATCTTTAATATTAGTAAGTATTTGAGTTCAAGAAATCTATCTTTCATGTAGAATTTTAGTTAAATGCGATATTTGGTTTAATATCTGACGGGTTTGTGATGTTGTTAGGCTATAATCATAATTACAACATGATTGTAACAATCAGTTGCAATTGACATGCCTATGGAGGTTAAGTCAGTGGTGACATGCATGAGGTAATTAGGATGGATGGGAGGTTTATACATGAGGTGTTGGTGACCTAAAGTCACGATTGCGGAAGCGGCGTAGAAGATTGATACGGACGAATTGGCTAATTTTCTGATGGATGTGATGGTGAGTTAATTAGTAGATGTTGTATTATAATTCAATGTTCTGCTATGATTTTTCCATTATATCACCCTAAAAGGATTATATCACACAAATTGGCTATGATTATGTTTTGCTTCTCCCCATGTTTTTAGCCTTGAAATCCTTTTGTTTATCCCTTTACTTTTCATCCAATTTTATATCTGGCTTTATAGGTTGTATTCTCCACTAATTTTGAGAGATATCGTCTCTGGTGTGTTCTGCATCTTCAATTGGTGAGCAGCGTTGCTACTTCTGTGTTTGTATTTTTTGTTGTTCTTCATAGAGAATCAATTGGATGTAAGTATTTTAATCATCACTGATTTAATTTGAAGTAGATTATGTACAACTATTTGCTTATGAATCAGTTGATTTGTTAATGAGTTTTTATTCTTTTAGTGGTGTCAGATTGGTAATATCTGTATTTTATTGCTCAATAAAATTTCCCAATCAATAACAGGCTATATACAATATTTTGAAGCCAGAAGAAGGTGGGGAAAGTGTTGATGATGTTGTTTCTAGACTCGCATCAGCAGCTCGAAAGAAATATTGGATTGACAAAGGTAGCCTGTGTAATCTTGATATTCGAATATGATGTTCACATATTTTGGTTTAATTTGCTTTAACTTATGCATAAATCATTCCAATATTTATATGATTATGTATAATAATTGTACGGGCGATGTGGGAATATCCTTTTGCTGTAGTTGGTGTGAACAATTATGTTCATGCGTATTCATATATTGGATCTTCAAGCTGGTTCAGTAAATTTCAGTTTTTCTATACTAATAACATATCCATGGGTTGGATCTGATGAATTTGGAAACTTGAAAAAAGCTTGGTGCCAAAGCACAACAAAAGAAGCTGATCAGATACTAGAACTGGGCGGGCAGGATGGGACGTTTAGGAGCAAGGTAATCCTTATCTTTCTTTTGATCTACTTTTCGATATTTATTCATTAGCATTTGTAAGCTTAAAAATATAATAAAATAATAATTTATTTTAGCATTAATGTAGGAGTAGAAGTCTTGAAAGAAAGAAGCTATTTTCTCATGTTTATTAACTTTATCTATTTTGTTTAAGGGAATATCTATTATTTGTTTTTTTACATTGTGTACCAATCATATAGATCTTCTTTGGTTAACAAAAGTTGCAGTAGGTGAGATTTTACTACTCTTTAGGTATAGCTTAATTTGTTTAGCCTTAAGTGATATACTATGACAGCCGTAAGGCCTGTAACTGATGCAGGCATATGTAATGATTTTTGTTTTGGGTTTTTGCGGAGTGGCAACCAGATTCAGTTTTTGAAGATATTGAAAATATGGTTCGCTCTTATGTCGAGAAGGTAACTGTTTGGATAATCCTACTATATAATTAAGTCTGTTTATCACTGGAAGGTTTAAAAAACTTTTCTTTATATACATTTTCGTAATATAATCAGTAAACATTAGCTTTGTGATATAAATTTAAGTAACTGCAGGTTGAGTTACGCATTTTCGTACCTAATGTAGAATCCTAACTCTGTGTACTATGCATTCTATTGGGTTATGCATCATTCTAGGTCATCTAGGTAGGAGGAGTGGAGCAAGGATTAACTTAGTAATATAAGTCAAAGTGGCTGAAATATCCCTCTTCTCTTTGACATAAGTCTTGATTTTCTGTTATTAGTTTGGCTAAGAGTATTTTGTAGGTTAAATTACAAGACTCCTTAGGATAAATGTATAGTTGTATTTGGCTAAGTGTATAATCATAAATTACAAGGCTTTGGCTAAAAGTGAATTGCCATAGGAGAAGTGTATAGTTGTATTTTTTGTCATTTAGCTATAGTAACAGATTTACTATCTAATTATTGTTACCTCATTATTACTTAAATTCCTAAATTTATTGAACGCTTCCTTTTCAGATGCGGCGTGTACAAATCGTTAACCTGAGGGAAACGAGTAAGATAAAGTGTATCAACAAGCATGTTTGAAGTAGCTGCTTCACAATTGATAAATTAGTATGATTGACCTGAAAGAGTTAGAGGTGCAAGCACCTCTATTTTGCAGCAAATTCAGTATTTGGTTATGTAATTCAAATATCTTTGAACAACTATGAGTGTTGTTTTTAGTGCGACTCCGTTGGCATGAGTACTTTGATATCTTTGAACATGAGTTGTTTTTAGTTACGAATTCTTTGATATTTAATATCTTTGATTCTTTGAACGTAAGTTGCTCTTAGTTTTTACAGGTAAAAATACATCAAATGTTTTGTTGTTACACTTGTAGGTTGTTTGATAACATGTCAATTTAGTGTGTATTAGAGTGTACCGACCATTTTTTTATTCTTGTTTAATAACATGTCAATTTAGTGTGTTTTAGAGTGTACCGACCATTTTTTTATTCTAATGTAGACATGTTTAGTGTATTCGCAATACCTCATGCCCCACTCATAAACATAACCCGTCCCTCTCAATGCGTAGTGGGGCTCCCCATTATTTATTATAGAGTAAATTACATAGAAGGTCCTTTATGTATTACATAGATTTCGGATTAGGTCATTTAAGTAAAGTTGTTGCACCCGACATCCTTTATGTTTTAAACTTGTTTTATGGAAGGTCCTTTGTCACTAACGGAGTTAAAAATCTTCGTTAAGTTATGGGCAGTTTAGTCTTTTTAAAAAATCTTTTAATTAAAACATTAAAACAAAATAAAAAACATATCAGTCTTTTAGAAAGTCTTCGAAGAGTTCAGAACCCTCGATTCAATTTACAATGATGAAGAAGACGACCTCCTTCGTTCAAAACCCTCGGAATCAAATCACGAAATCAAGGACATCGTTACGCTCGAAATCGAAATACGATTCATAATAGACCCATATTGATATGCTTTTGGCGATGATCTGAAAAACCGAGCTCGAACACGATGATGAAGACGATGAACGTAAACATATCATTTCACTCTGTTTTCTTTAAGAAAATTGCCGGTAGCGTTCTGAAGTTTCCTCAAACTTGTAAATCGTCTCAAACTTGTAAATCGTCAACGATCTAAAAGTAATTCGAACCCCTTCCGATGAAATTGACGAGGAATTCGCTTCAGATAGAGAAGGTTTGAAACTACGCTGTTGGCGTCGAGTCTTCCTTTTTGTAAAGAACCAAAAGAGAACCGGAATCACCGGTGGAGGAGGCCACCGGAATTACTTGTGGTACATAAACGTTGATTCTTGTCGGTATCTTTCTAAGAGGAAATAAAAATCGACGTAAAATAAAATCATATCTTAACGATGGTGGTTTTTTTTTTAATTTTAATGTTTTACTGTTTTAGTTAGATGGGTTTTTTTAATATTAGGTAGTCTTTTTATTTTAATGTTTTATTTAAGAGATTTTCTAAAAATACGAAACTGTCATTGACTTAACAATTGTTTTTAACCGTGTTAGTGATAAAGGACATTCTACGTAACATGTTTAAAACATAAAGGATGTTGAGTGCAACAACTTTACTTAAAGGACCTAATCCAAAACTTATGTTAAACATAAAGGACCTTTTATGTAATTTACTCTTTATTATAATTTGAGATGGTAAGAACAAAGTTTTCACATCTTTGGTATATATAGTCACATGATATCACTAGACAAAAGGAACTGATTTTTACCTTATACTTAAAAGGGATTAGATTTAAGTATGATAGTGAGAAAAATTGTAATCTCAACGAAGGTTGTAATAAATGCTAGAACAAACATATTTAGAGACTCTTGACGATTGTTTCCATCAAAAGTAAATGTTGAATCACTTGAAACAAAATATTCTACACTAGACACATGAAAGATTTGCTAAAAATTGCTTCTTATGTAAGTATGTTTTAATTACTTCTGTTTCTTTTGTTTGTTTTTTTTTTCTACATTTTTTGTTTTCAGATCTCCCATGAAAAAGATAGACTACATAGATATTACGAATGTGGAAATTAACATACATTTAGAATTTTTTTTATTAAATAGACACGTTAACCTACTATCATAAGTAAAAACATGGTATTAGAACATTCACTGAAAGATAAATAACCTAACTAGAACAAAAAAAAAGTATGGGTGACTTAATTGGAACAAACTTGAAACTTGATTCCTATTTTATAAAGTTTTCTGTCAAATTAATGTGCATTTAAAAAGGTTTGTTAGTTGCAACATTCGTTAAGGCCAATCAATGTTGGCTTTGAATTTTATTTTGTAATATTCATTTGTTAAGACATTAGTCACCCTCTCCTTTGGTTGTTGTTTTCTATTAGAAATAATATATTACGAGAGTATTAATAAACTAACAGAAAACAAGTTATGTGTTTCATAATTGATGTCGCCGCATCGTGCGGGTTTCCGCCATGATAAATTTTCGTCGTCCCGCATTGCGTTAACAGAAACTAATATCGGGTTGTAAATTGTCGTTGTCGCCGAACCCGCGAACAGAAGACAAATAACGCGCTATAACTGTCGTTCGCCGGGACGGATATGACGGATCCTGGCATGACACGCGGGACTGGTGACAGTAAATAAGATTAAAGTTGGGACTGGTGGGAGTAAATGTTAAACTTGGGATTATTATTTGCCAATATGTTAAACCTGGGATTATTAAAATCCAATAACCCTATAAAGTATTATATATATATAAAGTATTATATATATATATATATATATATATATATATATATATATATATATATATAGGGTTAGGTTCAAATGAGAACTTTTTCTTTTGAGAACTTTTGAGAACCAATTTGGGCCACTAATTTTCAAGGGGGGAGCATTCAAATTCATGGGGGGGTTTTCCATATATATAAACTAGTGGCTAAGATTAGTTCTTTTTAGTTCTCAAACCCAATTAGTTCTCAAATGATCCTCTCCCTATATATATATATATATATATATATATATATATATATAAGAAAAGGATCATTGGAAAACCTCTTAAGTATTGGAAAACCCGGAAAACCTAGGTATTTTAGTAAAATACGTATATAATATTTTTTGGATGTCCAAATTTGATTTAAATTTCATTATTTATCTCACTATTTCATCTCTCTTTTACGTATAACACCAAAAAAACCTAGTTATTATTGTTACACCTATATAACTATAGCGATGATGGTTACACCTATGTAACAAAAATGACTATGTTACACCTGGTGTAACATGTTTAAGTAATGTGCAATTTCTTGTTTAGAACTAATGTGTAGCAAAAATGACTATGTTACACCTAGTGTAACATGTTTAAATAAGGTGCAATTTCATGTTTAGAACTAGTGTTACAGTGGTGTAACTGGTTTTCCAGGTTTTCCAAAAAGGTGAGGTTTTCCATTAATCGTCACCCTATATATATATATATATATATATATATATATATATATATTATATATATATATATATAGGGAGAGGATCATTTGAGAATCAATTTGATTTGAGAACTAAAAAGAACTAATTTGAGCCACAAGTTTATTTACATGTATCCCCCCTCCCATGAATTGTAGTGGTCCCCCCTGAAATTTGTGGTTGAGATTTAGTTCTCAAAAGTTCTCAAAAGAAAAAGTTCTCATTTGAACCTAACCCTATATATATATATATATACATATATATATATATATATATAGCAGGAAGATCAAATGCGAACAACCCTTAGCGTGCAAACGGTACGAACACGCAAACAGAAGACAAATAACAAGCTATAAACTGTTGCCGCCGCAACGCGCGGGCACACGGCTAGTAATATATAAATCTATTTTGTTACGGTATGGACAGTCGGTCGTTTGATGTTTGCTATCAGCTAAACTTTTTAATAATTTTTCTTATATTTTTCAAACGACGGTGGCTATTTCATTTGCGGAATATCGGTATAATCCAAAAAATTAGGTGTGCGCAAATAGAAACAAATAATAATAAAAAGTTATTATTATTATTTTTGTATTAAAACCAGAAACTAGCTTATCGAACGTTGAGATTTGGTTTTTATGCTAACGGTTGGTCGTACAGGCTGGCAAGTTGGTAACACAACTGCTATAATTTGAAAAAAATAAAAACTTTATTTTTGAATAGTCTAACCGACACTAATTTGGGGCCCAAAGTTTCTAAACTTTATGTCAGGCCACTGGACAATAGATCAATCCATTTTTACCCCTTAAACTTTGTGGCTACTAACTATGTTCATCTAACTTTTTTAAAATAATCATTGTTAAACTACTTTTTTTTAATTAAAATAGTACATATATGACGAAAAATCCAAAATAATTTATTATTATAATGGTTGTTAAGGAGACAATTTGGTGGTAACTAAGTGCCGACTTTTCAATTAAAAAGTTTTAGGTTCAAATCTTGTAAAGTACATGTGTGATGATTCTAACCATTCAAATATGTATATATATATGTACATATAGGCTAGTGTTTAATTGAGAACTCTCTTATTTTGTAAAAACCATAAGAACTCAATTTAAATGAACTCTGATTGAACTTATTTTAAAGAACATTGAAACGGGCTCATTAAATAACTAACTTTCTAACAATGTTTGCTTAATGTAAATAGACTAAGAAGAACAATTAGACTAGAAGATTGACGCAAAAAAGAATTGGTAAGGAACTTTTCTATCGTACAGATGAATCTTTCAAACAAAGATAATATAGTTGAAAACAAAATTTTGTAATTAGAAAAGTATATGGACTTAATATGTCGTAGATCACAAAAATAAAGGACTTTTGTAAAATGACAAGATAGTGGGAGGGTGTGGATGTGCACAATGTAAGGGTGATAATACGTTGGCTTTATTTTTTTATAGTAATTTTTTCACCATGAACACCATGCTTTATTTATAAAGAACTGTTGGGTTTTATATGTTTTTTTAATTATTTTAAGAATACTGAAAAACGAAAAAAATTTAAAAATATTTTTGAGTTTTTTTTTAAATAAAAAATAAATTTTGGATTTTAGCTTGAAATTAATAATGCACTATGCAACAATAGTATAAAATTGGTTTATGAATGTCAATTCTTTGTTTTTTACATTATTCGCATAAATCACGTCCATTTTTAAGTTAAGTTTCTTCTTTTTAAATAATTTTAATTATAATGCGTTATGCAATACTATTAGTACTATTGCATGATACACTAATAAAAAATCACAAAACTTTTTATTTTGTAAATTTTTTTCCCATAAATAAAGCTCATAAAATTATAGACTTTTGGTGAAATTCTTTTAAAAATTTATTAATATATGAAGAAGTTATATAAAAAAAAGGTTAGTTTTTATTTTATTTTATGGATAATTGTTGGTTTTCTGTAAATCTTTTCCCTTATAAAGAATTTTTAATATTTCTATAAAGAGGAACAGCATGTCATTATCCAGATTATGAAACTTATCTTGGGTTACGAGTCTATCGTTCATTCTGTAATTATTTCTAACCTTTATATTTTTTTTTGAACAGCAATTTCATAAGAAACGAAACGGAACACCGGCGAGCGAGACGCTAAGCCGGCCCGACAAAACAGAACATAGAAAACTTACATTAAAACGAGAAACGACACCATTCATCCCATTTAACCTCCCACCCTTTAGCCCTAGCATTAATCCACAAAAAACTTAGAGCTTTAACGTCAGTCACGATCTTGTTGAGGGAGTCACTTCTACCCTGAAACACCACGTTGTTTCTGTTCTTCCACAGGCACCATACCGCTGCTTTAAACACCGTATCGATGAGAAACTTATTTTTAAACAACTTTTAATAAGAAACAACAACATTTAAAAACATAAAAAAAAACACATGCAACACCCATAAGTTAAACAAAACCCCTTTCTCCGGACACCCCCAAAAAATTTGCAAACACCGTCCCTATACAGGTCGTATAGGCCTAGGCAGGACGTATTGAGCTAGATGAGTAATTAACGCACAAAAAATAAACTGTATACGCCATGGATAGAGCTATAGACCATGTCGTTTTTTTTTAATTTGTGTGAAGTCCGTAAATGTTGGCTGCTAGACGGTACGACTGCACCACCTCTATACGGGTCGGATATGCCTATCCATGACGTATAACGTTTAGTTTCGTGCATCAATTACTCATATAGCCCAATACGCCATTGATAGGCCTATACGACCCGTATAGGGGTGATGCAAAAACTAAAAACTACGGTGTCCCTAGCAGGACCCAAAACAAAACATGGTGGCTTCGATGAACAGAAACCACACCAAATTAAAATTTAACTGTATTAACTTGTTTTTGAGGCCTCGCACATTGTCGCGGAGATAACGTAAAGAAAAAAACAGTTGAATTGTTATAACGTTACATCAAAAAACAGTAAAAGAACTACGTAACGACCCAAACACCATATATACATTAGCAATGCTAAAGACAAAAAAAATGAATAGTACTATTCACAACAGCTTTCAAATGTTATACGTAATAAGGATTGGTGTTCTCGAACATCCTAGGATTTTCGTACCCCTTCCCACTCCCACCCTCTCCCCAGAGGGGAAAGTGAATATAAGACTGTTACGCACCTAAGTTAATTGTAAAGCCAATCAAAACTACGTCATTTTGATTAATAACACATCTAAATTTGGAAAACGATACGCACATATAAAATGTTCTAGAATATAATACGATTGCTTTTTTTTATAACGGCAAATTTTATTAAGGAAGAGGCCAGCAAAAGACTACCCCTCCCTCCTCTAAGAGAAACAAAAACAAAAGAAACAACACAACGAAGAAACAAGAATGCCAAAAAAAAATCATTACAAAAATGACTATGAAATCCCTCCAGTGATCCTAGATGGTCGAGATCTTGTTAGAGCGATTGTTGATCCAAAGATAAGACAAAATCTTCTGATTGTGAAAAAGATCATTCTTAACATTCCAAATAGACCAACAAATAACAGAAATGACCGTTTGAAAAATCTTAAGCTTTTCTTGAATATCATTGTAAAAGTTGATAATATCCATGGTGGAAAAAACGAAAATAAGAGTAGTCTTCACTGAAATAGTGATAAGACTCCAGACTGTGTTTGTGAGTAACATAATACGAATACGATTGCTAGGGAGCGGATGTTTGAAAGTCTTAGGATTACATTAATATGCATTTTAACCTAACAATATGAGCATTGATGGTGATGGACACCTCAAATAATTTCCTTCCACACTCTGCAAGTCGCAACGTTCCATTTTAATTTTAATTCCAAAATATCAACATTTAAGAATAATGACACAGTTAGACCGCATGCATCGGACGTACGTGAGGATGTACGTACCACGTACGTACGTCGGCCGTTGTAACGTACGTACGTTGGCTCGTACGTACGTGAATACATACACCGACGTACCGCCGAATTGTGGGCCCCGAGAATCCTTTTCCTTTTTCTTTTAACGGCTCTTTTTTAAATATTCAAACATTTTTGTTTTATTTTAACATTTAATAATTCAAATAAAATATAAATAAATTTAAAAAAAATCTGAAAAAATTTCTAAAATTCATAATTAAATAAAAAATTAAATTTAATAATTTTTAAAAAAACGGCTAGATTTTTAAATATTCAAACATTTTTGTTTTATTTTAACATTTTATAATTCAAATAAAATATAAATAAATTTAAAAAAAAATCTGAAAAAATTTCTAAAATTCATAATTAAATAAAACATTAAATTTAATAATTTTTAAAAAAAACGGCTAGTTTTTTTTGTCTTATTATAACGGCTAGTTTTTTCAAAAAATCTATAAATACCACTTCATTTATTCATTTCATTCACACATCAAACCTCTCATTTCTCTCTCAAATTTCTGCAAACTTCTCATTTCTCTCTCAAATTTCTGCAAATTCAAACTTCCAAATGGATCACAATAACTCAAACTCAAACTCAACCCCAAACAGAAACTCAAACCGAAACCCACCATCATTCATGTCTATGTTTCCAGACTATGATGCTACAAACATGAACCAGATTCTTCACCAATTTTCACCACCTTCACAAATGTATCCACCACCTTCACAAATGTATCCACCACCTTCACAAATGGATCCACAAACATACTTTCAGATGCAACAAATGTGGATGTTCCAACAACAACAAATGGCGGGGATGCAACATCAACAGCAACAACAACAATCCCAAACTCAACAACCCCCACAAGCAACTCAATCACAACCACAACAGTCCGAGGATGGCCCCTCACAGGCAAGGGTTAGGGGGAGAGGCAAAGGCAAAACTACTACCACTACGGCTTCTCGTACTAAATGGCCACATTCAGATGAAGTCTTGATGGCAGAGACCATATATGAGTGTTCGGAGGACAGTGTTATTGCCACCAACCAAAATACTCATGATTTTTGGTTCAGAGTGCAGCAACACTATTTTAGTTCAAACCCCAAAGTGCCTAGAGATCAAAACAACCTGAAAGCTCATTGGCACATGGTCAAATCAAAGGTGGCCAGATTCAATGAATTATACTTGAGTGTGAAGAGTTCTTACTCAAGTGGGTGGTCTAATGACATGGTGTTGCTTGAAGCAAGGCAGCGCTTTAATGCTGATCAAGTTACAGTTTTCAAATATGAACATATTTGGAATAAAGTCAAAGACAAGTTGAAGTACAACAGTGCTGAAGCTTGTGCGGCCAACCAAGGCCCCAAAATAAACAAATCCAACACAGGTGGATACACTAGTTCTCATTCATCTACAAACTTTGGTGAGAACGAGTTCAATTTCCATCTTGATGATGATAATGTTGGGGGTATTCCAGAGGAGCAGCAGCCTCCTCGGAATGAGGAGGAGCCTCCTCATTCAACTGTTCCTACACGCCCACCCGGTAGAAAAGCGGCCAAAGCAGCTGCCAAGGAAAAGAAAAATAAAGGTACTGCTGGTTCCTCAAGTACTGAGGAAAGTCGGAACCGCTTTTATTCAAACCTTACTTCAGCAGTCGAAAGCAGGCAGGAATACCTGGATAAGTTGTTAGCTATTGAGAAAAACAAGATGAAGCTTAAGTACTACAAGCTGGCTAACATGGATATCTCTCACTTGGGTAAAAAAAAACAGGAAGCTCATAACCAAAATTGTGTCCGGCTAAAGGTGGAACTGAACATCGAAGATGAGTCTGAGGAGGAAGAAGAAGATGATGAGGCTTAGGGTTTCCATGTTTAATTTCATGTTTTCAATAAGTTAAACTTTTAGGATTTGTTGTGTTGTTTAAATTTGGTTTGTTTTAATAAAAGTAATGTAGGATTTCCATGTTTAAATTTTTTTTATTAAATATAAAAAATTTTAAATTTTAAATAAAATAGCCGTTAACATTTAATAATAATTTAATATTAAATTATTTTTTTAATAAAAATATAGCCGTTATAAATAAATAAAGATTAAATAAAATGGTGATGTGGAAATAAAAGGTGGTATGTGGGGAAGTACTTGATGTGGAAAAAAAGTGGGTTTTGTGGTATGTGGGAAGTACATGATGTGGCATGCTGACTGGACCAAAAAGGTAGTATTTAGGATGTTATTGATGTGGGTGGTCTTATGGGTGTAAATGAGCCGAGCCACTCGTGAGTTACTTGAGATTGACTCGATAAAAAGCTCGAAACGAGTCGAGCTTTAACGAGCTCGAGCTGAGCTCGAGCTTTAAAATAGGGCTCGTTTAATAAACGAGCTCGAGCGCGAGCTTTACATATCAAGCTCGAGCCGACTCGCGAGCCTAAACGAGCTTTTATTTATATAATTTTTATTTAATTTGTTAAATATATTTAAAAAAAATGATTAGTATATATAAATTTTTAAAAATTATGATAAAATAAGTAAATAATATGTATTATTTTTTATATAAAAAGTATAATTCTAAATATATATAAATTTAATTATAAAAATATAAAAAAAAAATAATTAATAATAAACGAGCTGAGCCCGAGCTGAGCTCGAACTTGAATAATTTTTCACGAGCCAAGATCGAGCTTCGAAAATAAAGTTCGAATCGAGCCGAGCTCGAGCTTTGTTAAATTTAAACGAGCCGAACTCGAGCCTGACGAACTCGAGCTCGCCTCATTTACACCCCTAAACACAGCTAATGAAACATACCTATTTTTATATTATAAATTAAATAATTATTTGAAAAAAGCAATCGCGTGTTCTACATGGATAATTTATCGTATATATATAAACCGTTAAACACACTATCCAGTATCCACTCATCCCACTGTCTTATCTTTCACAGTTTCACCTCCTCCTCCTCCACCACCACCACTGCTCCGGCAATGCAGACGGCGACGGCGACGGCGATTTCTCTCTCATTCTTCCTCCTGTTCTCACTCTCCGCCACCGTGAACTCCCACAACATCACCCGCATCCTCGCCAAACACCCCGAATTCTCCACCTTCAACCACTACCTCACCCTCACCCACCTCGCCAACGAAATCAACCGCCGGCAAACCATCACCGTCTGCGCCGTCGACAACGCCGCCATGTCCCCGTTACTCTCCCAACACCTCTCCCTCCAAACCATGAAAAACGTCCTCTCCCTCCACGTCTTCGCCGACTACTTCGGCTCCAAAAAACTCCACCAGGTCACCAAAGGCTCCACCTCCACCGCCACCATGTACCAAGCCACCGGCGAAGCTCCGGGAACCGCCGGATACGTCCACATCTCCGACGTCAAAGGCGGAAAAGTCCGGTTCACTCCGGAAGACAATCCCTCCCAAACCGACACCGTTTACGTCAAATCCGTCATCGAAATGCCGTACAACATCTCCGTTATTCAGATCAGCGCGGTTTTAAACTCGCCAGAGGCCGAAGCTCCGACGGCCGCGCCGGATCTGAACCTAACGGATCTGTTACAACGAGACGGTTGCCAGAAGTTTTACGATATGTTAACCTCCTCCGGAGCGATCGGGACGTTTTTGAGCAGCGCGGATGGCGGAGTAACCGTTTTTTGCCCCGGAGATGACGCCGTTGATGCTTTCGCGCCAAAGTATAAGAACCTGACGGCGCCGGAGAAGACGGCGGTGCTGCTCTACCACGGCGTGCCGGTGTATAACTCCATGGGGATGCTGAGATCTAGTAACGGATTGATGAACACTTTCGCGACGGAAGGAGCGAAGAAGAAGAAGTACGAGTTCACGGTGAAAAACGACGGGAACGACGTGACGTTGAAAACGAAGGTTGTTACGGCGACGGTTAGCGGGACGGTGGTGGATGAAGAGCCGATTGCGATTTATACGATTGATAAGGTTTTGATGCCGAGGGAGCTGTTTAAAGGTGCGGTGGAGGAAGCCGAGGAGCCGGCGCCGGCGCCGAAGGCGGGGAAGAAGAAGAAGGAGGGGAAGAAGAAGGGGGCGGCGGCGGAGGGGGAGGATGCGGAGGCGCCGGGGCCGGATTCGTCGGAGGATTATGGTGATGATGAGACGGCGGATCAGACGGCGAGTGGTGGTGGAAGGGTGGTGGCGCCGGTGGTCATGGCGGCGTTGGCTGGTTTGTGGTGGGGTTTGGTTTGATTTATTTTTGTCGGTGTGGTGAAATATGACAGCGGGTAAGATGGGTCTCCCACGAGATTTCCACGTGCGTGCAGGAATAGAATTCTGTTTTATTTTTTATTTTTTGTTTTAGATTTATGGGTAAAATATATTTATTTGGTTTTATTTAAGAAAAAAATAATAATAATCAGTCTTTTTCTCCTTTATATTGGTAAGAAACCCGTGTATATGAATAAAAAATTGACATAATCTAGTGTATATGCATAATAAAGTCGATATAATTTATAAACTCTAAATATCTATTATGATTTACGTTACATATTATGTATAATAATAATAAAATAATAAAAGTTACTGTTTAAATTCAGAGATTTTCAAATATTTCTTTACATAGAATACTTAATGTTCTATTCGTACGTACACCATCTTTGTGCGAGATTAACAATTTCACACATTCACTACTTTAACTTAACTTTAGATAATACTCATACAGCTAAGTACGAGCAAAATCGGTTATCTTAAAAACAAACTATCTATGGATATTGATTGTTCTTTTTTATTGTTATAGTAAAACATAAAACAAATAAAAATCATTTTCTTTAAAAGTTGAAAGTAGATCTTTTGTCTAAAGATGTCTAACCGATATTGAAAGAATAAAAAATAAGATGCTCAATATTATTTATAGTTATGATAACTACATACATGATTACCTATTGATATCTCTTGTAGTCTACTTTCATTGCATAAACCACTTTCTAGTCAATATGTCTTAATAGCATGACTGAAAAACCGAGTTGTGCTTTAGGAAACTTGAGAATTTAAGACCATTTATCATCTGGGAAAGAAAAATCAAATGAATTCTACATATTATGTAAGGGGGGTTTCCAAGGCTTGGTTCCCAAGCCTCGAAGACCCCCTTACATAATAGGGTTTAAGTTAAGGGGGTGCACACTGAAGAACTCTGTGTATTCTGATTGATTGAGAGAATGTAGTACAAATGTGTAAGAGTACCTCTCTTTGGGAAATGTACTTATTCTATTTATAGTACAAGGATCCTAACAACCCTAACGGCCTATATGGCCCACTGGGTCTAGATAATTGGGCCCTAACTTCTAGGCGCTAGTACGGAGACACGTGGCTCTTGTCCGCACTCCTCTAACGGGGCAGGGAGTTCTCCTTTACAAGTGGTGTAGAATAATTATCATTATGATAGTTGGGCTTTGCTCTTATCATATTGGGCCAGGGTATTGGGCTTTAGACATATCGGACCTCTTCATGTCCCCCAAGTCCATTTGCACGCTCCTAAGGAAGTGAAATGTGGGCTTATCTTTTTTCAAGGTATGGATATGGTGGTGGGCTGATGGGCCGCATGCTCTGTGGTGCGAATATTCCCACTTGCCGAGGGTGATGTATGCCAGCCCACTAGGCTGTCGTGGCGGGCTGATGGGCCGCATGCTCTGCGGAAAGGACGTTTTTGCTGACTGAAGGTGACGTACGTTCCCCACTAGGCCTCCTTTCCGCCGTTTCTGCTTCCCACGTCTCCCTATAAATAGCCTCACCTGCGTACTTGTTTTCATCATCCCCCTCTATTGCCCTTCAATTCTTAATTTCCTCCCGTGTTTTCCTCCTCATTTGCTATGTCTTCTTCCTCCGACGAAGCCGATTGGAGCAGGATTCCCTGCACTCTGTCTGTGAATGTGTATGCAAACTTGGTTGCGGATCATAAACTGGTGCGATGGAACCCTATTCATCCTTCCCCGGGTCAATCCGCTGCTACACCTCCCTCCGGAATGGTGACCATGTATGCGGAGTGGTTCACCCACTGCAACTTCCGGGTTCCCATAACAATGTTTTTAGTGAAGATCCTTAGGTTTTATGGTTTTCATTTGTCGCAAGTTCATGCCAACGGAATGCAGAGGGTTATTTTCTTCGAGTTCTGCAGTCGTGCTCTTGGTTTGGAACCCTCTGTTACTCTTTTCAACACCCTTTTCCGACCCGTGATTCAGGACTCCTGGTATTCCTTTAACCAGCGTCGCGGAGGGGGTGTTCATGCTGTTGATCCTTCTCGGAGTATGCGGGGGTGGAAGGGTCGCTTCTTTTTCATCTCCGCACGGGTCATCCCTTCTGATCTAGTCATGCGATCCGTGCGGACCCCTCTCGTCGATGTTACTCCCACTGTTTTGGTTCCGACTGATGATCCGAACTATGATCTTCTTACCGCGAACCCCGTTCCCTATCAGACTCTCAAGGAGCACGCCTTGCTGAGTGTGGGAATGAGCCTCAACTGGGACGATCCCCAGCGTATTCCGGCTTATGTTCTGAATGGTTAAAGTAAGTTCTTATGCTTCTTCGCAGTATTTTTCTGTTTATGTTGTTAATTTATTCTTTTCCTTTATGTTTTTCGCAGGAGTAGATCCGTACAATGTGGTGCTGTCTCCTCCTCCTCCGGGTCTTAAAGCCGTCTGCCTGATCACTGCTCCGGGTAATCCGAGGTTCCATCTCCGCTATCAGGAGAATTTTTATCTTCCCCCTGCTCCGACCGGTGCTTCCACCAGCGCACCTGTTACCACTTCCATGTCACCAGGGGGTAATATTTCCTCTCTCCTTCTTCCTTCCAGTACTGGCAGCCCCGTTATGTTGAGTGATTCTGACTCAGGGGATGCTACAGCGTTGCTTCACCGCCGCCATCCTGCGCCTAATTCGCCTGTCACTGCCCCTTCTAGCACTGCCACTGTTGGTACTGCCTCTGTCAGTGCTGCTTCTGTCAGTGCCGCTTCTGCCAGCGCTGCTTCTGTTAGTGCGGTTGGACCCTTGGGGGTTACCCCACCCTCCCTTCAATTTTCCGCATCGGGTCGCGGGTCGGGATCGTCACCTTTTACTCCTCTAGCACCACTCAACCTTGGCGGAAGTGGCGAAGGGAGTGGTCCTGGCTCGTCGGACCTGCAGTTGACTTCCCCGCGCGGAGGAAAGAGGAAGAGTGCCGCAGAGCGGTACGAGCTTGTTAAGAGGCGAGTTGTCGCTGGTGGCTCTGGTGGTCGTATTTCAGGTATACCTTCTTACTTTCCCTTCATGTTTTTATTGATTTCTGACTTTCGCATTGCCGTTTCAGTGCCTGTAGGAGCTGGTCGCGGAGTGGGGCGCGGGAGTCCAGAAACCCGTCCGGCTGGTGATGCGGGTTTTCCAGTTCTTACTCCGGAAACTGAGGTGGCTGATTCTCCCGATAAACCTCCTTCTCCGCATGCATCTCCTGCCCGCTTGTCTTCTCCACCCCAGGTGCCTTTGAACTCTCCGCATCCATCAGATGTTGGGGATGAAGATGAAGGAGACAACATGAAACCTCCATCCCCTCGTCCTCAAGGAGAAGATAAAGGAAAGAAGATAGCCGATGACGCAACTTCTACTGTGAAACTCCCTGTCCGGCCCTCATCGGAGGTCCACGGGTCATTTAGTCAATCTAATCAGTTCATCCCCGACTGGGCCATTAACAGAGATTCTAAGCTTCGAAGCCCTGGGGTTTGCCGAAACTTCTTGGCCAACTGCCTTCCTCCGGGTGAAAAGGAGGACCGTATGCGGACTGGTAAATCATCCCTTAGTGATGAAATGGCTGTTCACTTGGCGGGGTTACTTAGCGTGTCCGTGGAGATTGCCCGCCAATGGACTGAGAGAGATGACCAGTTGGCCGCAGGTAAAGATGCCAGGGCTGAAGTGAGGGAGCTGAGGGCGGAATGTGCTCGCTTGGGCTGGCTGAACAAGGAGCAAACTGACCTCCATACTGAGGCCGTGCAGAAATGGGAAGAGGGGTGTCGCCGTGTCAACGAATCTTTAAGGTTGGAGACTCAGGCGGTAATCAACTTGAAAGCCAAACTAGCCCAGGCTGAGCAGAAGAAGGTGAAAGAGCTGGAGGTTTTGCAGGGGGAGCTATCAAAAGCTCGCGAAGAGATGGTGGTACAAGCTGATGCGGCCAAGAGATATGCGGATGAGCTTACTGAAACTCAATCTCGTCTATTTGGTCTTGAGAAGGAGAAGTCTCATCTTGAAGGTCGGGTTAGCCTTGCCGAGTCTGGGGCAGACGTGTGGAAAGAACGTTATTCTTGGGTTGTGAGAGACGGGCTGCCGTTGTCGTTTGAAGTCGTTCGTTCTAGTGACGAGTTTATGGACAGCGTCTTTGCTTTGAATGCCTTGGCGGATGTTTCAGGTAAGAACGAGGGCATCGCGCTTGGCTATGCGGCTGTGATGTGTTGCAAACACATCCCTTTTTTAGGGTCTTTTGTATATTATTTGAGTTGGTTTTTAATCCACTTTGAGTCAATTATTGTGTTTTTAGTTAAGTTTGAGTCCTTGAGTCTTTATTTATGTTTTTTACAAGTTTTATAGGTAATTGACAAATCCCGAGGCTACGAGTGAAAGATGGAAGAAATTAAAGAAAAGACAAAGAAAGTGCTGAACAACAAGTCCTATGCGTATCGCCTAGGAAAGACAGAGCCCCAAGCGATACGCTTGGGGATTGAAGGTCAACAAAAGTCAAAGGAGATGATGCCCGACTAATTTGTCGCCTAGCGGGTCCGCGCGTATCACGCCCAAATCCAGGACCTCCAAGCGATACGCTTGGAGGTGGTGTCACACCCCCAAATCCCACTAACGGAGTATAACCGTGTGGGGTGTGAGCCAGACCAGGATCCAAGACTTTAGCTACAACCAAGCCATAACAGTAATTAAACAAAAGATAAGAGGCTTTAAAATTTAAAGT